>JAZKJV010000896.1:0-367755 GCA_037367405.1 Ottelia alismoides
TAACGACCTAAATGGAATTATGGCCACCTGGTGTCTTCGACAATCCCGTGACAAAATCCATATAAATGCTCTCCTACTTCCACTCGGGAATGGGGAGAGATTGCAGTAATCCTGGTGGTCTCCTATGTTCGGCCTTGACCATCTGACAAGTCATGCATTTGTTGACATGTTGCGCCTGATCGCGCTTCATTCTATCCCACCAGAAATGTCGACGCAGATCACGGTACATCTTCGTGCTGTTTGGATGGATCGATAGCCGTGAACTGTGTGCCTCATCAAGAATATCTCTGCGCAACTGCTCGTCATTGGGTATAACGACCCGTCCTGCCTTCCATAAAATAGACTCTGCCACAACCAAGTCATCAACCTTGTCCTTGACGGCGCGCATGTATCTATCTCGAATCCAAGGATCTGTCTTTTGGCCCTCGACGATGCGATCCACAAACTGCTGAATCGCGAAGGTACGATACGATTGTGGAAATGGATGCGCTCTCCTGTGGATGCCAATCAGTCAAAGATGCGAGCATATCCCATGTGTATAGCCAGTTTGTCGTACTCTCAGCATGAGCTCTCCTGTTAAGTGCATTAGCCACCATATTTCCCTTACCGGGATGGTAAGAGATCGTACAATCATAATCCTTCAGTAGCTCGAGCCATCTGCACTGCCTCATGTTCAGCTCCTTCTGATCAAAGATATACTTTAGGCTCTTGTGATCCGTGAAAATCTTGAAATTCACCCCATATAGATAGTGGCACCAGATCTTTAAGGCGAAGACAACTACCGCTAACTCCAAATCATGCGTATGGTAGTTCCGCTCATGCGGTCTCAACTGACGTGATCCGTATGCAATCACATGACCTCTCTGCATCAACACTGCTCCTAGACCTTCCCCAGATGCATCTGTGTAGACTGCATAATCCTGAGTGCCTAAAGGAAGAACTAAAATAGGCGCTGTAGTCAATCTCTCCTTCATTGTCCTGAAGGCCTGCTCACATGAATCTTCCCAAATGAATGGAACTCCCTTCTGCATCAATCGTGTCTAAGGGCGAACAGTGCGTGAAATCCGTTGACAAAACATCTGTAATAGCCCACTAGCCCGAGGAAGCTCCGAATCTGTGTAACTGTCTTGGGTTGCTCCCAAGACATGACTGCATCAATATTCGCATGATCAACTGTGATTCCTGCTCCAAAAATGACATGCCCCAGAAATGAGACATGGGATAACCAGAACTCACATTTGCTCAATTTGGCATATTGCTTGTGCTCCCACAATGTATCCAAGACAGTCCGTAGATCATTCGCATGATCCCATTCATTCCGTGAGTATTTGAGCACATCATCTATGAACACCACTACAAACTTGTCCAAGTATGGACGGAAAATCCTGTTCATCATATCCATAAATGGTGCAGGTGCATTGGTGAGCCCGAACGACATCACCATAAACTCGTAGTGTCCATAGCGAGTCGTGAAGGCTGTCTTCGGAATATCTGACTCGCGAATCCTCAGCTAATAATAGCCTGATCGAAGGTCGATCTTCGAAAATACCGAAGATCCCTGGAGTTGGTCGAACAAATCATCGATACGTGGTAAAGGATAACGGTTCTTCATCGTTCTTTTGTTCAGATGCCTGTAATCGATGCATAACCTCATGGATCCATCATTCTTTTTGACAAATAGAACCGGAGCACCCCAAGGTGAAGTGCTCGACCTCACGAATCCCAAATCAAGTAACTCATGTAACTGCACCTTCAGCTCCCGCAATTCAGCTGGTGCCATACGATAAGGAGCCATCGAGATCGGCTGTGTATCTGATAGTAATGTTATCTCGAACTCAATCTCTCTCTCAAGAGGTAATCCTGGTAGCTCATCAGGAAACACATCTGGGTATTCTGATACTACTCGGATGTCTTGAATCATTGGCTCCTGATCAGATACCTCCTGAACAAATGCAAGGTATGAATCACAACCCTGATTAACAAGTCGCTGAGCTCGCAACACTGAGATGTACTCCATGGTTTAGTCATGTATAGTGCCCTCAAAAGTGAACTCGGGTAGATCTGGAATTCTGAAGACAATTGTCTTCCTAAAGCAATCAACAAGTGCATGATGAGCAGATAACCAATCCTGCCTAGAATCAAGTCAAACTTATCAAGCTGTAGAAGTAGACAATCTGCGATCATCTCGTGACCACCAATCAATACGGGCAAGTGCATGACTATCAAGAAGATGATAAACAACTGGCCACCTAGCCCTCGAATGTGATATGGAGAAGATAGTGTCTCTGCTCTATTTAAGGAAGCTAGTAGCCTCGAAGCAAGAAAAGAGTGGGTTGCAACAGAATCAAATAAAACATGGAAAGGTTGGCCAAGACTGAGACCATACCTTTCACCACAGTGGCCGTTGAACGTGCCTGCTCCTCAGTAACTGCATGTAACTGCCCCTGCCCGGCTGGTGCAACACTGGAACCTGTCAAACTTTATGTCTGTCGCTGCTGCTGTCGCCTAAAGTTGGAGTTCCTGTCACGGAAACTCCCTGAACGTTGTGTTTGAGGCTGTGACTGTGAAGGCTATGGCTGAGGCTCGCCAGAAGCCTGTGGACACTGTGATCGGTAATGTCCCCACTCATGGCATCTCTAACACCGAACTGGTCTGCTAGGTGGAGTAGTCGTGTCTGTGCTCCGTGCTGGTCCTGTAGGTGGTCTGTATGCTCGCTGCGACCCAGATGGTCGAGCGGAATCTATGCCACGCCCGACAAGTGCCCCTCCTAAAGTAGTCGACGGAGAAGAGCGAACACTGTCAGAGAATGTCGAACCTGTAGGTCGGAACCGTCTGGCTGACCTCTGCTGCTAAAGTGGTCGACGTATCGGTCCAAAAGATCGCCGCGGTCTGGACACTGCTCCAGACGAGCTCCCGAAACGTCTCTCTCTGATGTCCTTGAACTTCTCTGCTGCATAGGTAGCCTCGGAGATGGATGTGATGTGTAGTCCAACCAGCTTCTCCTGTACCTCCTCTCGTATGCCGATAATGAACTTTTCTAGATTCTCCTCTGGAAATGGCCAGCTGCTCGTGTATGTTGTGACAGCTCTGTGTATTAGATAAAGTAATCTCTGGCTGTCATCTGTCCCTGACAAAGCTCTGCAAAAAGTCGACGCTGGGACTCCCTCCACTTCGCAGAAAAGAAGTGGGCTCTGAACTTCATCTCAAAATCGTTCTATGTAAGATCTTAGCCTAACTCGGAAACTACAGCTTCACACCATCTCTCGGCAAAGTCTGTCAATGAATATTCCGTGAAAGATAGCCACGTGTCTCGTGGTGCGTGAATCATCCTGAGCACCTTCATTACTATCTTCAACTACTGCTCAGCAACATCTGGTGAACATGTGCCGTCGAACAAGGGGATATTGGCCCGCTGATAGGAAGTGAAGACCGACTGGTGCCTTTGGATAGCTGAGTACTCGTGTGCATCGTCGTCTGCAAAGTCAACAAGGTCCTGCTCCCTGTCAAAGTCTCCATCCTCCTCAGATCCATGCTCTGGTATGTCCTCAAGTGGATCATCGAAATGAGGCTGCTATACCTCTACTGACTGTCGCTGGTCCTGACGTGTGCCATCGTGAGATGGACGGTAGGTGAAATCTGATAGCTCCTCAAATCTCATCTCTATGTCCGTCTGTTTGTCAACAATCTCTGTCTGCTGAGCCAGAATCTGGCCCTGCTGGCCTCTCATGGCAGCCTGCTGTTGTTGAAGATCTGTAAGAGCAGTCAATATACGTGCCAGCTGGTCAGCAGTCTCCTGGTCTGGTCGGGATGCCATGACTCTGCATGAGAACCATTTATTAGTCATAGAAGTACCATTTGGAGATACTTATAATATATATTTTTTCTCTTCTTGGGATATAATATGAAAATGTATGAAATCGGTGACATCTGTGGTAATTGAATGTGAATGTCATATTTCCCTTCTCGGATTCACGACAAGTCGGAAGACTGTCGCTATCCGAGAACTTAATGCGATCGGAATTGAAATACCGCGAATGTGCATATCGGGGTACTACTGCTTTGATACCAAAACTGTGAACCCCCGAGGATCCGGGTGCCCGTTTACGACACTTTCGTGGCATTTCATTCACATGAGATCGCACAAGCTATGGAAAAACAGGGAAAATTTTTCGTGCTGCTATATTTGCATATGACATTCACATTCTTTGCATAAACCACATATAAAATAAACACATGCCACCACCACTTCATTTCATAAATTTTCATATAATTACATCATGTACAAGAACTCTGCCAGTACATACAGTATCATCAAAATCTTGTATAGAAGAGAAAGCATTTACATCAAAAAGTGAACCAAAAACTGTCACAAAAACAACATACCGTATGGTATATACTCTATCGCCTGGAGTCCTGAAAAGCTACCGAGCAACAGGCTGTTTATCTGCCAAAACGTGTTAGGAAAGAAGAGGCGTCAGCATGCGCTGGTACCTCTCAAAAACTTAAATAACATGCATTTATTATGTTCAAAAGCAAGCAAGTAGAAAGGTATATATGATAAAAAAATCTACCATTACCTGCGTAGAGAATGTTTTTCAACTATTTGGTATGTAGTTCACATGTTCACCCCTTTTTCCCATTCTTCCCATATATATATATAAAGTTAGATGACGATCCCTAAACACATATTGATTTCCTGCATCTTAAAGATCATGATTTTGGGTCTTGAAGATCATGTTGTGGATCTTATATATATATATAGTTGATGGCACATGTAGATGCTATTTTCTTGTCGTTGAGATTATGTCATGGTTTTTGATAATGGACTGATATGGTGATGATTGATTTGATTCTTAATTCTATTTATTTTTTTCTGGAGTTAGTGGATAGTCTGTGGTCTTGGTCTGTGTGTAACCTAACACAATGACTCTAAGGTATTAAAAGTGCCTTAGGGTTAGGGTGCCTCCGTAGGCATGCGGTGTTGTGTAATGCATCATAACTAAGTTCGTAACACGTCCACTAACTTATAGGGATTCCGAATCAGATTATAGTCACTTCTAATCAACTCAATTTTAATTGTGATTTCCTCCAAACGTTAATTGTAACTCTCTCAGATGCAACTCTCGATGATTTAGATGTAGATCTGGATGATCTCGATGCAGAATCGCCAAGTCTGTTGGCGAAAATAAAACTCAAGCGGTGAGGTAGCCAACAAAAGGGCTCTTCCGTCTCGCCCTCTAATTGGAAGTGCGGTCCAATAGAGGGATAGGTCTACTCCAAAACTACGCCACTGAGACGGGTGAGAGAGACTCTCCGGAAAAGTCATTCTAGAAACTGACCCGACTAGTATGGGCAAACGAGCTCGTACGTAAAACGGAAAACCGACACGTCCTTGCAGTACTTTAGATATGTTATAAAATCCTTATGTACTTATTTTTGCCATTTATATTATCATACACGGTTTTGAGATTGCACCAACGCTCCGAGGTGCAGAATCTTGCATCCTGAACAGATAATCTTTCCTTATTAGTAGCTTCTGAATTACTACTGTCATTAACTTGTCTACTTCTAATTTAGTCATTAAGTTAGCATATATCATCAATTTCATTGAGTGTGGTTTTCTTGGTCAATCTGATTTATCTCTCCCACTTCGGCCAGGAAAAGAGCACTTTCTACTTGGTTCTGTCTGTGCAGGTTTAAGTGTCTCTGACTCTCAATGCAAGAATTATTCTCCCTCACATCTCAACCCTTTACTATTGTAGTATAATTGCAAGGTCACACCATTTAGAAGCATAGATTTAGTTGAATTAAATTTTCAAACTAAAATTTTAGAACTGAATTTTAAGATTATCATCAAAAATTTATGTCAAATAGAGTAAAATGAACATGACTGGTTAAATTCTACATTATATCTTTTTTTTAAATCTTGATTTTTATTAGTCAATGGAGTTTGTGACTATATTATACGGATGTGGGGAAATATTGGTCTGGCAAAGGGGAGGGGTTACTGGTGGTTGGTCATTAGCGTTATCATGCACACTCACCAGTCTAGTTAATGGAATTCAGTCATGGTATGCATTTGAAGTCTGTCACTATTTCATTATTCCACAAGGAGCACATCTACCAGGGAAATTCTTAGGCTTCAGGGTCATAATTCTTAACATAAGACTAATCATAACATAACAGATTGATCTCAATCTTCTGTGCTTGCAAATGGAGTTCAAGTCCAAGGAACCAGAATTTTAGATTATGATCCAATTGTCTCTAGATCCCAACCATCATAGGATATAAAAGGGAATAGAACTGAATTTTAAAAGTAGCATAATATCATATAAACAAGAACAAGAAACCTAAAAGAGACATAACACTTATGAACTTAATCACATTTTTTTGTAGGATTAAATAGACTTGCTGGTCCAGGAAATGGAACAAAAACATGATCAAAATGTGTCAAACTTGACATGCAAGCAACAAGGAGGCTTTAGATGGTACATATAATCAAGTATAATATGCATGCATGGCAGCAAGGAGGAAGAGGGAATTGTACCTATTTTCTCCAAGTTTGGAGGTCAATTTCCAGCATGCATCAAGGGATTTCTAGGAGGTTAGAACATCTGCTACAGTTGCAAGAAGTAGCTCCAGTTGGGGAAGCAGTTTAAGCTGCTCTATCAACTGTTGTGCAGCAGTTTAGGCTTCCAAATGGAGGCTCCAAGAGGGATTCCAGCAGGGAATTGGAGCAACTGCTTCATGGCTTGGGAGGTAGAGCTCCTGCTGCTCTTCCAGGAGTAGAAATCTCCGCTAAAAGTGCTTTGACAGCTGCTGTAGCAGCCCTTGTTTTTAAAAACACGCCTCGAGGCGCTGAGGCATACGCCTCGAGAGGCTATAGCCTCACTCAGCCCTAGTGAGGCGTGCGCCTCAAGGCTTATGAGGCGCTGCCTCATGTATGGGCTGTTTTTTTTCATTTTTTATGCAATATTTTTTCTTTTTCTTTTTGAGTGTGAGCTTTTCATATTTCGTAGACAAGTATTTTCAATTCTTTAAGCTCATGATTCACCGAAATGCATTTTTTTTAAATTTATTAACATATTAACCTTATTTTTACTTTGTTATGCATTTTGTTTTACAAATCAACATGAACAAAAAAATGAGTCTTGAGTCCTTAAATCTAATGCCTCTACTCTTTAGTATGAATAAAGCATGAATGCTTTCTTTATTACAATGTTTGGATTCAAGTCCCCTACTTTGACCTAAATTTTGAAAAAAGTATATTTTCTAAACACGTCTCATATTTTCTTTTATTCAATCGGGACTAAATTAATACACATCAAAGAATGCATGAACAAAGATGATCATAACATGCAATATTCAAGTATTTTATCCCCAAATCACTATGGTAAAGTAAAAAGTGATCACAGATTCACTGCTTACTCTCTTACCCTTCTCAATTGAATGATACATATCTCACCTAATTTTGAAAATGGTATGTTATATCTAGTCCCTTTAGTTAAATTTTATTCAAAATTTTAAATTTTGCGGAGAGTTACCCGTTATTGTGCTTACATATCCATATTTACTTGACTCCTTGTAGATTTAGAGTTTAAAAAAGGAGAGTTATATAACAACTTGTATGTTTAAACCATACTGTTAGCCTTGAAATATCATGAAGTTATGTATTTAATCATAAGTATTTAAGTTATAAAACTTGAAAATTGTAAGTACGATTAATTATTATATTTTATAAAAAAATCTTTCACGAGTGAGGCTTGCGCCTCGATACGCCTCGAGGCTTGCGCCTTGATGCAATACTAGGAAAACGCCTCGACACGCCTCACGTTTTTTAAAACCTTGGTAGCAGCAACTGATGGAAGGATTAACCTTCCTCTTTCGGCTGGAGTGAAAAAATAGAAAACAAATAGAGTAACGGCTGCAGAGAGTCAGCAGCTCCTTGTTGGGAAAGATAGGGAAAAGAGAAGAGGTCTTAGGAGGTATTTAAAGAGGTTTGGGTTGACAGAATTAAGGGAGAGTAGGGCCACACTAATTGACAAATGTGTATGGAAAATAAGCCAAGTGGTAGGAGATTTTAAACCAAGTGTAAGGAGAAGGAAAGACCAAATAGAGGCTGTTGGAATTTCAGCAGCAGTCTGCTATATATATATTTATAAATATTTTGTTATATATATATATTTTTAGAATACAAAAGTCGTCCGTATTCGTGCCTGGAATGTCGGATTTCGATGCGCAATATCTCGATTTGATCATCTCTAAACGACGATCAAAATGAGTATAATGTTGATATACTTTCGATCGGGTTTGGATGCCTGAAATTTTTGAGATACGGTTTCAGTTTGGGGTTAAATTTTGTCAATTTCGAATACCAAATGGCCTCCGATTGACGAACGGTCAATTCCATTGGTCTCGTTTCGTCGAATCGGATCTAATGACGGTCTCGATTCGTTTTGCGGTTTCCGAATTTGCATCACGGCATTTTCGGACACGCATTACGGTGCAACCGATTTTTGGTCGATTTCGCCTGAACAACTTTTGTTTCATGATCGATTGATTATTTTATGTTGTTTGACATTGACAAACAACTTTATTGGATTAATCGGACCCTAATCGGGTCGGGTTCGGATTTGTGCGTACTCCGAGTGTTACATGCTATGAGGGGCTCCTGCGTGTCGGGCAGCTAGATCGGGGAATGCCGCGATGTAGAAGGGGATGGTGCTAGGTTCGGGACTCTCATCTCGACCTTTGGATGTGGTACTGGTGTGAATTTGCACTTCAATAGAGAACTGCGTGCAAGTGGCGATGGCTGATACTGCACTCAGGGTTGGACCGTCTTTTCACGGGGATGTGGTGCTGATGGGACCTCCCTTTATGTGTGCTCGCGGAGTGCCTGCCAAGGAGGCGAGATCGCTGTTGTAGAGGGCAGAGTTTGGGTGCTCCGAGAACATTTCTTGGCGGCGCCATCGCTCCGAGATGGGGCATCTTACGACGTCTTCTACAAGGTTTTGTCGTTGATGGGCATGTCCCTTCGTGCTCGTGATGTCAAATCCGTGGAGAATTTGTTATCTGACACGGGCAAGGTGATCTCAATTTTGTATGGACTGGCGAAGGGAGCTGATCTGGGCTTGAGGGTGGAGGTGGCGACGAGACATGCGGAGATTCCATTGGAGCTGACCATGAGGATTCGTAGGGCATCCTTACCGATGGGTGTTTCGGAATTTCGCCCTGCTGCTGGCAGTGGAGGTGCAGCCGACAGACTTGCTAGCAGTGGAATCTCCCCGATGGAATCGTTAGCAGGGAGCGTAAGCATCGCGTCGGTTGATATTCCCGACCCCCGCCCCTAATAAAGGATGCCCTGTGCTTGAGAACTACTGGTGGGCGATTATGCCAGCTGGCAGGAGGCTCGAACTCTGGTCTGCACCGTTTTGGCACCTTTTCGGGGGTTGTTTTCAGTAACTACGTGGATTCTTCTGTGCGATTTCTCCTTGGATCTGTTTATTGAGAATCTATCAGGTGGACTTGACTCCTAGCCCAGTTTGTGGATCTTCTCAACCATGAATTTTCTGATCAGGGATAGATTCGGAACCTGTAGGAGTCATGTTGCTAGTGTCATCTCTTCTGGTCTTTAGTTCTCAAAGTCCTTGTCAAGTTTTGCTACCTCGAAAAAGGATGAACTTCTGGATGGAGGTAGGGGGTGCGGTGTGGGCAGAGCTTTTCGTCTTTGCAATATTTTTAGAGAAGACATTTTGGGCGACGGTTTTCGAAATGGATTGTGAGAGAGCACCGAAGGCGGTTGTTGTTAGCGATGTGGAATGCGCTCGACTACAGAATGGAGATTCTGAGACGGGGCTCGTTGCTGGCGTGGGTGGCGTGAGGGATGGGCTTGTGGTTGCTCAGTCTGGGGACCACTTGGTGAATATCGAAAAGGGGTTACTGGGGTGGGGATAGATGGACCCCTGGTGGACTGTATTGGCGTTGTTCTGCCCAGAGCTGTCTCTCTTTCTTCATGAAGATTATAACATGGAATGTTAGAGAGCTCGGGAACTTCGAGAAAATTGCTGCGGTTTGGTAGTTGTGTTTTGATGCCACGACTGACATTATTCTCATTCAGGAGATGAAACTTTCACAGAAGCTGAGGGTAAGTTGGATGTATATTAGTGGCTCCATCATTTATGAGTTCCGAGCCATCCCCTCGATTGAGGCCTCTGGCGGTGCAACTTTGGGCTGGAATGGTTACAGGTTTGACTTGAAAGGGGAAGTTATCTGCTGTCGCCGATGCATCTCTGTGGTACTTAGTTGGAGATCAAACGATCTTTCATTTCTTGTAACCAATGTCTATGGGTCGTGTAATGGAGTTGGGTTAGCAGAGCTTATTGATGACATTCAGGGTGTGCAGGATGCGAAGCCTTTGGCTTGTTGGATTATTGGGGGAGATCTCAACACTACTTTGCACCCATATTATCGCCCAAGGAAGCAGGGTGGAGCTGATGGTGGCTCGCAGGAGGTTAATTTTATTAGGGAGTATGGTCTAGACGTTATTGATGCCGCGGGATGCAGAGAAATACTAGATCCCAATCTCGTATCGATAGTTTTTTGCTATCCTCGGAGGCTTTACATCAGCTCCCGTTGGCTAGAGTGTAGGCCCTCCTTCATTCTTACTTGGATTACATGTCACTCATATGGTGCTGGGGGGGGGGACTAGGGCTTTCAGTTCCTTTTTCAGATTCAAGCGTGCCTGGCTGTTAGAGGAGGGGTTCAGAGGCATGGTGAAGTCGTTTTGGAGGGACTTGCATCCAATTGGGTCCGCTATGGTAAGTTTGCGGCCAAGATACTATTGATGCGGAGACACCTCATGTAGTTTGGCAGAAGAACTCGTGAGCTCTGAGGGATGAAAAAATCTTTGGCCTTGGAGGAGATTCTTTGTTTGCTGGCTTCAGTAGGATGGCTGCTAGGACTGAGAGGTGTTGGAGAGGTAAAGGGGTCCATGCCATCTCGGGTGCGCAATCTTAATCAGTTGTGGCCCCTTTCTCCGAAGAGGAGGTGAAAAGGGCAACTTTTGCATTTAATGCAGAAGGTATGTCTGGCCCGAATGGCTTTTCGATTGCTTTTTACAGGGAGTTTGGGAGGTGATCAAGGAAGATATCATTGAAGTTCTGCAGGAGTTCATGGTAATTATGGTTATGAGAAGTTGAATAAGGCGATTATTTTCTTGCTGTCAAAGAGGGAAAATCCATCATGGGTGGAGGACCTCAGGCCTATTGCTCTCTCAAATGGAATCTATCTTATCGTGGTGAAGGTCATTGTAAATAGACTTTGGACGGTGATGGACGGTATTGTGTCCCCAGAGCAGACACCATTTATTCCGGAAAGATCAATGGCAGATGGTTTGGTGATGGCGTCTGAGATTATGCACGAATGGCGAAGGAATCATGAGAAGGGGCTTCTTTGGAAGGTGGACTTCTCGAAGCATACGACTTTTTTGACTGGCGCTTCTTGTGGACATCCCTGAAGAATAGAGATTTTCCAAGCCTATTGGATACGATGTCTTATGCGATTTTGGTGAATGGTCGCCCAGAAGGTGGTTTCTTCCATCCTCAACATGGAGTCAGACAGGGATGCCCATTGGCCCCTTTACTCTTTGTGATAGCGGTCGACGCTTTGGCTCTTATGATGAAGTTAGCAATGAAAGAAGGGTTATGCATGGGATTCTGCAAAGATGAAATAACTATAGCGATTTTACAATACGTTGATGATACAATGATATTTACACATGGAGAGCTGCAACAGGTTCAACTGGCTTCATAGATTTTTTAGATCTTTGGCGCTATCTCGAGACTGCAGATAAACAGAGATTAAATCTTCTTTTGTACCGTTTGGTCTAGGCTAGGAGGACATTCGGAGGATGAATGAGGCATGAGGTTGAAGGAAGGGAGATATACTAATTACTTATTCGGGCCTACCCTTGGTGATGGGTCGCCTTCGGGTGTCAGATTGGAACATAGTTCTTGAGAGATTGGAGAACAAACTTGCAGGGTGGAAAGATAAAATTATTTCTAAAGGCAGAAAGGTGATCCTATCTTCTTCTGCCCTACTAGAAAGCTGCATGTTAGTATTTGTAGGTGGTTGGAACCCTTGACGAGAAGGTTTCTTTGGTCGGAAGGTAAGCAAGAGCGAAAATGGTTACATCTTATTGATTGGGAGGTGGTGACTCGCAGGAAAAGAGACAGGAGGCTTGGAATTCTGATGCTTGAGCACATGAACAAGGCACTGATCTCTAAATGGGCAATTAGATTGTGAGAGGTAAGTGGTGATTTGGTGTGCAGGTTATTGAGGAAAAACTATTTGATCGCTGGGAAATTGTGTTTGTGACCCATCAGATATGCTTCGTCGCTATGGACGGGACTAAGGGAGATCCTCCCCAAGATGTGGGAGGTTATGCAACCTGTGTTGGGTAATGAGGCTACTTTTAGATTCTGGCTTGATGTCTGCACCAACCTTGGGACTTTGGAGGAAAATTACCCACGCCTCTTTCCTCTTTCTCTGAATCAATCTGGCTTGGTGGCGGAGTTTTGATCGGATGGGTCATGGAACCCTTGCTTCACAGCGATGACCTCTGAGCTGCAATTCCAAGAATATGTGTCTCTACTTGGGGCTTTGGCAGAGTTGCACGGTACGTTGGGTGGCTGGGATCATTTCACCTGGACCAATAGGAAGTTCTCGGTTAAAAAGGCGTATCAATTCTTCTTTCAAAACAGGACAGGTACTGGAGGGAGCAAACTCGGGACTTCGAAATATCATGGAGATGCAAGATTCAACAAAAGTTCAAATTTTTGCTGTGGCTTGCACGACACGATCGGCTTCTGACGAAGAAAAGATGAGATAACATCTTCCATATAGGTGATCTCACATGTCCAAAATGCAATGAGAAAGAGGACTTGGAACATCTCTTCTTCAAGTGTAGGACCTCGTTGTTGGTTTGGGAGGGGGCTGGAATTCCATGGCTCAAGGTTGATGATAGTGCGACATTCTGGGCGTCGATTCAGTCAGTGGGTGGCAATTCACTCGATGATGTGGCACCGGCTTTTCTCCTTCTTTCGATAATTTGGTGCGCTAGAAATGAGAGTATATGCAAGGAGCAACGATTTTATTCTGAGAATGTTCTTTGTCATTTCAAGAGTCTGATGGCGAGTTGGATCTAGGCTTCTAATTTCATTTTGTATTTGTAATTATTTTTTGAATAATGAAACTTTTGAGGTGAGCCCCAGCTCGAGCGTCACCCTTTTCTCTTTTAAGGGTTCGTTTGGTTGCAGGGTTGGGCAGGGTTGGGTTGGGTTGGGTTGGGCTAGGTGAATAGTAAACTATGAGGAGGGGGTACCCCCTGTGAATAGTACCCCAACCCAACCCAACCCAACCATGCCCAACCCTGCAACCAAACGAACCCTAAAAGAATAATAATGGAAAATCACAATTCATCAAAATTCCCAAATCCGTGGTGGCTTCAATCTAGCTTGACCTGTCAATTTGGGAGTACTTGCATCAATTCTCTCGCTTGAAAAGTTCGTCTCCTGACGAATTGTTTGATCTATAGGCTCAATACTTGATGATTTAATTCCAGCTTTCTCGATCCCATGGCATGCTGAAAGAACATATGTGGAGCATACAGTGGAATCCACGTGTCCTTGGTATGGTGGTTGGAGACGTCAATTTCATGTTAGAAGAACATATGTGATGCAAAAGGTGGCGTCTACGTGGATGTCGCTCCCCCGACGTGGTGCTTGAAGAATTGATGGGGTAGCTTAGGCACCATGGAATTTGAAGAAGCCATAGAGAATGAGACTAGGATGAGAGGAGATGCGGGTAATGTACTAGACCATAAGGTACTTATATAGGTAATTCCCATATTCCTAATCCCAATTAGAGTTGGTGGCAGACCCAATTTCTTTCCCCAACAATTCTATTTAAATATTCTTGCTCCAGGGGGTGAAGTGCAATTTTTCTACCCCTTCACTCCAAATATATTTCACCCGTGTGCTTTATTCAACTTTGCCCTTTTAATAAAATAGTTTTGGGTGAGTCTCATTGTAATTTCCCCAAATCAATCTCATATCCCTAAAGTGATGGGATACGAATCTCCATTGGAAGGCATCTTCTCCCTCGAGATAACCCTTGCTAGGGGTTGCTTGCTCCCAAACCAACGACGACGACATGAGACTCAGTGACACACAAGCGAACGGTGCATTCGATGACAATGATGGCACGACTTCAAGCAGTATGGTAGCAACGAAGGTCCTGAGTGCCACGTGCGAGGTGGTTGTGGTCGCGTGAGCAGTGAAGTGGGAAGAGAACGCACTGATGGCGGTAACAATCTTTAGGAAAGAGGAAGGCACAAGCGGCGACGTGGAGTCCCATAGCAGTAATGGTGGTTACTTTGGCAGAGGAGCTGGGGCTTGTCGAAGGTTTAACGACGATGGCAATGCTTCTGACTACTGTTACGACGATGAACCTTGGTGTTGCAGATCATTGGTTGTATCGATGGTTGGGGATTTTATGACTGTGGCCGTGATATTGTTGTAGAGGGATGGTTGAGCACCGTCAAAGATGTTTTCGTTCCGGAGGAGCTGCCATGGCATTCGGCGAGGGTGGGGGTGACTCGTGAGCCTCTCGGACAACAATAATGGGAGTGACCAGATCTAGATCTTCGTGTTTTTCAATGTAGAAGGCCTCTTTTACTTACTGTACAACAACCACTGATGAAAAAATATTGACACATTACATTCTTCATCCTCACATTCGTCGAATGTTGGACCATATCTTCATTATTTTGTTGCACATAAGTTGTGACAATAAAATCCTCTTACGCACTGAAATTACCTTCATTTTCTGAATCAAAATCGCATTGTATCGAGGAAGCAATGGTCTGATTTTTGTCGTTGATGAATGATTCTTCCTCAATTAGCGTGTCTAGCCATGCATGTGCGTTGACGTTTGATATAAGACGTTGCTTGAACTTCTTTGAACACGAACGTGAACCTTGTTCGAGGCGGCTCAAATCAAATTGCATTTGCTAATATGCAATCGATTGTCGAATCGTAAGAACGATTCATTTGCTATGCTCTGATACCAAATGATGCAGATAAAAAAATCCAACGATGGAAAAATTATTAGGGGGACAAAATTTAGAGAGGAGGTGAAGAAAGAGACGAATGCACTGGTTACGCAGGATTTCGAAGTCGAATTGCGGAGATCACGTGGAGAGAGGGAGAGAGAGATAAATATCAATTTTCCATATATTTTAAACTTGCTCAAGTAAAGGACTACCATCTTCTTTATATAGGAGATGTGACATTACAAAAATGGAAAGAAGATAACATCAAATAAAATAAAATGCTAATTGACTGAAACCAACTCTAATTAACTAACTTAATTTAATCTACAATAAATATTGAGATTGTAATCAATCTCAATTTATTTAACATAAATAAATAGATGAATAATGGAAAATCATAATGCATCAAAATTCCTAAATCTGTGATGGCTTCAATATGACTTAACCTTTCAATTTGGGAATAATTGCATCACCGAGCCCAATATGGAGAAATTGGAGTTTGTACCTTTTGGTTTAGAAGAGGAGGAGATTGCGAGATGTGCTGTTTGGTTGCGATCTCCTCAGGGACAATTACCACCGTGCTACCTGGGTGTTCCTATAGTGGCAGGAAGGACGAATACATGCGATTGGCATCCAATGATTGAGAAGCTGGAGCAGAAACTGGTAGGCTGGAAGTCGGTTTGCCAGTCTAGAGGTGGCAAATTGGTATTGCTGAGATCAATGCTATTTGCGATTCCTATATTTTTTCTCTCATCCAGATTACTCTCGATCGGGGTGAGAGGAGACTTGAGGGCATCATTAGGAGGTTCTTCTGTTCTTCTTTAGGACGGTTGGTTTCCGTTTGGTTGATTGGAAGACAGTCACATGCTCTAAGGATGATGGGGGCTTTGGGATGCACAACCTAGAGGAGAGGAATGCGACACTTCTCAGCAAATGGGTCACACGTATTTGGAGAGATTGTGACAATCTAGTTTGTGATGTTATCTGCACAATCTATGGATCCAGTTGTTCCTTACCTAGCTTCGGGGAGCTCATATTTTTTTCCTTCCTACTTCTATAGCTGTATTGTGGCACAGAAGATTCGTCCATTTCTAAGGTCGATGCTTGGGGACAATCTTCACTTCATGTTTTGGATTGATGATTGGTGCAGGGCATGATCCTAGGTGAGAGATTCCCGCAACTGATGGCATTGGTTACTAATCAGGAGGCTACGATGGCAGAAGTTTGGGATGAACAATACTTCTTCCATATTTCAGGTATGAACTCTCTGACTAGCATTTGGGGGAGTTGTCGACGTTGCTTGAGGAGCTCGAATACGTGGCTGAGCCCACTGATGGACGAGATTATTGGTGCTGGCATGATGGCATTTTCGCAGTAAGGAAAGCTTACAGAGCTTTGAAGGGTCCTATGATCTTTGACCTTGAAGGTTGTCAGACGGACTGTAGGAGAATTTGGAAGTGGAAGGTTCCAACTCAAGTGAAGATCTTCTTATGGATTTTTAGAAGGGGCAGACTCCTGAGGGGGAATGGTTTGCATGTTTTATCCCAGATGCATACCCCAAGGTGCTCGCAATGCCAGGAGGAAGTGGAGGATGCAGATCATCTGTTTTTCAAATATGGGTGTTCTTTGGAGGCTTGGAACTTGCTTGGGAACCATGCGGTTTATTTTAATTGTGCATCGAGCTTCTGGGAATCCACTGGGGAGAGATGGATGGGCACATATCAACGAGCTGGCTATTAGTGCTTATATGGGCAATTTGGATTGCTAGAAATGACGTGATTTTTTGACAAGATCGAATGCATGTGGAAAATGTTGCGGTGCACTCTAGGGCGCTGGCTGAGAGTTGGAGTCTGTAATTTCCTTCACTACTTTTTGTTCGAAAATGAGAATGCGGAAGCATACTATCAGAGATAAAGAACAAGAACAATGAAGAACATCGAAATTTTTACGTGGAACCTTACTCCGTGAGAAGCGAGATGGAACCACGAGAGAGCACATCAAAGGGCTGATTCTTCTATTGAAGTTTCTCAACTGATACAATGGGTGTATATCCTCCACTGAGTCTCAAAGTTCCATAAATAGTAGATGTGGGACTAAACCGTTGGGTGCGGTAATTGAACCCTGGAGGGATCCAATTACCCATGTACACAAGTGATGCATATAATCCAACACTCCCCCTCAAGCTGGAGCATGCAATGCTCAGCTCCTACACCTAGAAAGAAGTCACAGAAATCTCAAACTCACAATACAAGATACTACATATAATATCAACTCAACGTTACACAATTGTTGGTTGCTATCAAGGACATTGCTTCTCATGCCATGCTGGTGAGGAGGGACAAAAGGGTTGGAGTGTGAGTTGAACTGGATCTCCTTGTTGGAGAAATGTGCTCTATACTTCGCCTGTCAGTCATTGAAATTGAAATAAGTCTCCTCATCAGAGTACTCTGGCTCGCCACATGTAGAAGACTGCATATCATGTGGACAACTGCTCCATCTTTGAAGGATCGAACTGAAAAAACTATGAAAACATCCTTGTCGGAGTCCACAGTCGTTGGAGAATGGAGTCTGAAAGTTTCCTCATCGGAGAATTGGGTCTCTCCTATTTTGGATCAGAGAATGGGATCTCTACTCTGGAATCCCTATGAAACCACATGAAAAACCCTACCCCACAATGGCATAGAGAATGAGATACGTACTCTGGAGTCCTTGTGGATCACATGAAAACTCTGAGACCAAAAACAAAGATGGGGACCACAAAACTGATGATCGCAAACACATATGCATCATATTGAAGACTTGGAACCAATATGAACGTTGAGCTTGAATATGAACCATAGAGTCTGAAATCTGGTTGGCTTGGAATATAGAGAATATGAAAATCTGGCACGTACACCTCTACATAATACTCCCCCTTTATCCCATACTTCAGAAAACAATGACATCGACAAAGTTGGGAGAAGACTTGAAAAAATGGGTAGAAACAAAAATCCACATAAGCTGATCTCACAATTTTTCTCAGCTTTTCCTCTCGCAATATTTTTAATCATTTTTCTCGGCTATTCCTTTTTTATATGTACCCACTTAATGGTCTAGTGATAGTACAATGTGTCTACCGCACAAAAGACCAAGGTTCAAATCCCACTCTTGCAGAGGTTGCGTTAGGTAGTCGATGGCCAGTGTAAAAAAACTAGTCGAATCTTTCAACATGGATTTGAGCAAGAATCCATGTAGCCGACCCTACTTATAGTGGGAGAAGGCTTAGTACATTTTTTATTCCTTTTTTTATAGCCATCTCCCTTTTTTTGTTGGACCCATCTCTTTTTTATGAACCTCTCTTCTTTTTCCCTCCCAATCAACCCCCCGTTTTTTAAACAACTGACCTCTCTTTTTTTTCATTCACATTTTTTAAACCGTCGGCCCACTTCGATTATAAATAAATGGACATTTTTAATCAATTTTGCCTACTTAAGACTTGTACTTTTAATGAGGTGATAAATGATGAAGCTTTGGGCACACACCTATAATGTGGGTGCCATTTTTTCTTTCAAAAAAAAGAATTCCGAATATGCTCCTGTGGGCATTCTTCATAGCTTCTGCAGTCCGATCATGAGAAATATGATTAATCTATTTTGCATCTTGACGTTTCTGGTGCCATGGATCATCAAATCACAATGGAACACTTATACCAGTTGTTGCAGCTGGGATTTTGGGGTGATGGAAAGAACTAGAAACATGACACACATCTAAAGTTGGGAGAAGATTGGGACGAAAAGACTGGATTCTACTGAAAATGAAGAACAGAACAATAAGCATATATGTTATTCTCAAAGAAGAATACGAAAAGATATGCGAGTCAAACTTCAATACTCTATTCTTAACATGAGATATCTTCTCAATAGTCAACATGACTTTAAATTTGCTACAATATTTTCTCAAAATTCGAACTCGATGAATATAAAAGCAAATTATCCCAACAGCCTGACCTGTTATCTTAAATATCAAGTTAGCAAACGAAAGTGAAAAACAAACTAATTATTCTATCTATAATACCAATAAACAAAAACAAATAAAATATCCCATTTCAGGATTGCGTCAATATATCTCACAACTTGCGAGAAACAACGCACTCTTCTCAAACAAGAAAGAAAGAGCATATCCTCTTCTAAATATTAAATGCATTTTGTTATATGATGCACACTATTTATATTTAAAGGGATTTCTGCTTTGATATCTGCACGCAATCAAAATTTGGAGTTTTTTTTTGCGGGACATAGACTCACATGTTTTATACAACATTTTGCAAAAGGAATGACATTGATCTCTTAGTGGATATATATCAAATTTGTCGTCAAAGGAGATTATTCTGTTCTATTTTCACGTAGTTGATAAATTTTCATAGTGTCAAACCAAAACTCGTTATGCTATTATCAATATTCCTGAGATGAGCTTTTGTGGTGTTTTTCCTCTTGTTAAATGTGAAACGTGTCTGCTGGATCTTGTTAAATTTGTTTTCGGAATAGCATGAGTTTTCATCACTTTGTCAGGACTAGAGTTTGGCAGCTTATGGTTATGACTATTCATTTAATTGTTGCAGTTACAGGAACTCTTAAAGGATATGATCAATTGCTCAACCTTGTTCTTGATGAAGCAATTGAGTTTCTGAGAGGTATAAGAATGATTTTCACTTCGTCATTTGGTTGATGACATCCTGTTTATCACTTATAAAGGCTGATACTCTTTATTGTTGCGTTTCTGAGGATGCTTTAGTAGGTTTAATTGAAAGAATCAGTAACACTAGTCTGGATATTGCATGGTTACTGTCACACATTGCATACTATATATAAACAAAAGCCTTAGTGAAATACGAAATGAAACAAACAAATATCGCACAATAGCACGTATACCATGTAGTACATCATCTATGATAATATGAAATTTGAAAAGAATATGATTTAATATTAGATTAGAATCTAACATTACTCATGAACTAAGATGATCAATACCAAGGGCTTGTCTTGGATCCATATTGATAGAGGTATTAATACTTACTATTAGAATTTTGGTTACTTATTTGTGTTAAATTGTATCAACTTGTGTCAATACATGGAGTGGCTATACATAATCTTGTATAAATCAACATACGAAGCTTGCAAAGTTAAAACTATCTTCCGAGCTCCTTGCCTCGTAAAAAAAGTAGTAAAATCAAGCAACGAGGTTCACATCGATGATATAGTGTTGATATTGATGTCATCAACCAAAAGGGTGGAAAATTTGCACTAAACACTTCACATTTTGTTAATATCAGTGTCATGAGATGATATATCATTGATATGTCGCTCGATATCAGTCAATATCGATATTCTAGGAGATATTGGTATCGTTAACTTGTGAATGTGGATATATCGTGGATATATCGACGATATATCGAGATATTTCGATACATGACAAGGGTCGAAATATGGATATCGTATCGATTATCCTAAAAAGGGATATATTGGGGATATATAAGGATATATCGATGATATCAATGGAAATCTTAGAAATGACGAAAAATGGTTTTTTTTCGCAAATTAAGATCATACTAGTTCTTAAAACAATAAATAGCATATAAATACCCACTTATATGCAAGAATAAGGTGTATTTAGCAGAGCAATACTTGTTGTCAATGTTGAACATCGATTGTTGATTGATGATAGACATTAGGAAGGAAATAATGAAATTTAAAAAATAACTTATTGACATCAAGGAGGTGTATTTAGTTAATTAACTTTACAACACATCGCATATTATAATAGTATAATATAAACAAAATGTTGAACTATATCAGATATCATACGATCAAGCTAATGACCTTAATAACATATATGTATGCATATTTGCGCATCAAACTGTACAATCTGAACATCGAGTCTAAATCTGAATTGTAGAGTCTGACAACTGGCCTGGCATATGGACATGAGAATATGAATACGAGCCACATAACTCTAGACAATACTCTCCTAGTCGGGAAACAATGACGTCAACCAAGTCTGGAGAAGACTTGAAGAGGGAAAGGAACTAATGAATCACATAAGCCAATCTAAATTTTTTTTCCGGTTTTTCTTCTCGTATTTTTTTTAAAATCATTTTTCTTGTTTATTTCTCCTCTTTTTTCAAAAGTCGTCTCTTCCCCTTTTTCCCGTGTACGATTTTTTTGTACACATCTTTTTTTAGCTGTTCATTTTTTGACGTCCCCCCTTTTTTGTGAAACACAACCCAACTTGAGCCCAAAATACAACTCAACTTAATTGGGCTTACAAAAAAAACTGTGGTCCCCCTCATTTTTTAAAAATTGGACCTTTTTTCTCCTTTTCTCTCTTTTTTGAATCAAGCCTCTCTTCTCTCCCTTTTTTTAAACAACTAGCCTCTTGTTTTCTTATTCACATTTTTATACCGTCGGCCCACTTGAGCCCACCCCTATTTAGGGTTCCCCGATTGGGAACCTCTCACAAGGGTGCCACTCCCACGATAAGGGCTTCCTACTTGATTACCGTCTCTCGAGTCGATGTGCAAGAGAGATTCGCGATCTAGGGATCGACAACAGATGCCGGATTCCACATGGAAGAACCCATTGCAACATAGGATGGGGAGCATTGGTGCATCACATCGCTTGGAGGTTCGACATCGCCTGGAGCTTTGTGATTCATCATGGGAGCTTGATACTGCTGTTGTGGCACTGAATAGTTCGAGGAGGTCGCCTGAAGGGACCTCCGCCTCAAGGTTGTGGTGATTGCGGCTGGAGGATCGTGTGTCCTCTGTCGTGGAAGGTGATCCATCGGGATTGGATCTCCGCTGTCGACAAGCTTTGAGGATTTGGGGGCGAAATTAGAACCATAGAAATATGGTGGGCTCTCTCTCGCCACCGCGAGTTGAAGAAATACCTCGCAAGGTTGCTGCTTGGATGCATGCTTTAAGGAGGAGATGCTTCGAGATGCGATGCAGTTGTTTCTTCCTTAAGACTCTGCAAATATTGGAGGGGAAATGGTACTGATTGGAAATACCACTTGCTAGAATTGTTGGAGTTTGAGGGTTCTATGCATGATATGCGGATCTGGACCCTGAATGTCGCTCCTAGACATCGATGACACATGAACCTTCAGGTCTTGTGCATGAAAAACAGAGTTTCATAGAAATCCTAGATATGTGCATGATGAATATGTAATAGAACAATTCATCCTCATATTATTATTGGCTGCATCTTTGATTAGGGTTTCACCAGAAACCCTATTACTTGAACGAATCACAAACAAAATCTTCAAGAATAAGTAACCAAGAACCAAATCTTGAACAAATCACGAAAAAAACCTTGAGAATCAAACCTGCTCTGATACCATGCTAGAAAACGAAAATGTGGAAGCGTAATATCAGAGATTAAAGAATAAGAACATGAGGAAACACCCAGATTTTATGTGGAACCCTACTCCTTAAGGAACGAGATGAAACTACAGGAGAACGCCTTAAAGGGTTGATGTGTTCATTCACTTTTCTCTCATTAGATAGATGTGCTGTTGGGCTTCTTATATAGCCCCCACTGACTCTCCAAGTTCCATAACTAGTAGATGTGGGACTAAACATATGAGGGTGTGGTAATTAGACCTTAGAGGGATCCAGTTACCCACGCACATATGGTGCATACTCCAACAGAACCAATGCCGCCACCACCAACAACAAAACCTTTTCACACATTAAGTAGGGTTGACTACATGGATTCTTTGCCTCCATTCAGCTCTATCTTAGGTCATTCTCGGATCTAGATCCAAAAAACTAAGATCCCTTCGTATATCTCATTCCAAGGTTCAGGAAAGCGATATGCGTATGCGTTCGAACTGGTCACCGAATACTGATTAAGCGATATGCGGGGGCATATGCGAGGTATATGCGGTTCTAAGCGATTTTCTATTTTTTAATTTAAAAATAAAAAATATCTATGAATAACATTACCACTAAAGTTATGTATCTAAGTGGATTTAAAGAAGATCTAAGAAAAACGGTTCATGTTAGATGGGTGTGCATATATACTTTTAATTACCTCATTTAATCACAAAAAACATTTATCATAAAAACTTCACATTATATGATTCGTAATAACAAAACTTCAATACACATACATGCACTACATGAGCAAAACCTCAATCGACATATATAAAAAATACTCGACGATACATTGCATATACTCGTGAAAATAATACATGAGAAAAACATAAAATATTGCATATGCTTAATGGTATAATGCATTGCAATTGTATAGAAATGCATGTCATATTCTAACAATTGAATGAAGAGGCAAAGTTACAGAATTAAGGACCTGAATGAGAAGATTGAAAAGTTGGAGCTGCTGGAGCAGTATGCGGGGCATATGCGGGATATGCGGGGCATATGCGGAACGCATATGCGGGGAGGGCGCATAATGCACTGATTCAAGTAATCAGTGCGGTCTGCACTCCGCACGGGCATATGCGGCCCGTGCGGCCGATTTAGTGAACACTGTCTCATTCCAACACTTCTTGGATTTTCTTCGCCCTCTCTTAGCCGGCTCAACATCACAAAAATCGCATCTCCTCACCGGTGCATCAGGTGACCTTTCTAAATGGCCAAACCACCTTAAGTAATTTTCTCACATCTTATCCTCGATCAGAGGTACACCAACTTCCTTCTGATGACATCATTCCGAATCTGATCTTTACATGCTTGTCCACTCCACCTTAGCATTTTCATTTCTGATACAGCCATTGTTTGCACATGTTTATGATTCACATGCCAACATTTCGATCCATAGAGCATAGCGGGTCTTACAGCTGCATTGTAAAATTTTCCTTTGATTTTCAAAGGAATTTTTTATCCAGAGAACAGTAAAGGCACCTCTCCACTTTAGCCAACCTATATTTATTCTATTTGTAACATCTCCATCAATTTCTCCATCATATTGCAAAATAGATCCCAAGTATCTAAAATAATCTCTCTTCTCAATGTAATCGTCAACAATCTTCACCTCAATTCCTTCACCATTGCTTCCATCAAAAGTGCACTCCATATATTCAGTCTTAGCCCTATTTAAACGATTTCCTTTAGTCTCCAATGCATGTCTCCAGACCTCAAGCTTCTCATTTACTCAATATCTAGTCTTATCAATCAACACAGTATCATCAACGAATAACATACACTATGGTATCTCATCTTGAATGTGACTTGGCATAATCAAAGTAAACATGAATGGGCTCAAAGTTGAACCTTGATGCAAGTCAATGTTGGTGTCAAAATAATCGGTCTTCCCAAACCATATTCTTACATAAGATGAAGCCCTATCATACATATCTTTTATGAGGTTAATGTATAGGACATGTACTTGTCTCTTCTCTGAAACTCTCCACAATATCCTCTATGGTACAGAATCGTAAGCCTTCTCCAAATCAATAAAAATCATGCGGAGGTTCTTCCTTTTAGCTCTATATATCTCCATTATTCTCAACAAATGGATGGCTTTAATAGTTGGGCGACCTGTCATAAATCCGAATCAATTTTCTTTTACTTTGGAAACGTGCCTTAACCTTCCTTCGATCACACACTCCCAAATTTTTTATAGTGTGACTTATCAGCTTGATACCTCTGCAATTTGAACAAATTTTGAATGTCTCATTTGTTGTTATAAAGAGGTACCGCAATGCTTCTCCTCCTATCATTAAGCATTTTCGTGCTTTGCCAAATAACATTGCATAAATTTGTAAGCTAAGTCAATCCATGCTCACCGAAAACTCTCCAAACTTCTATAGGAATATCATTAGGTGCCACACCTTTCTCATGTCTCATAACTTTCAAAGCCTCCTCTACTTCCTTTTTATTTGTCTATAGCTTGCATGATTCAAGTGGCTCTCAGTACTAGCTAGATCTTTGAAATTGATCTCTCTATTTCAGTCCCCAATGAAAAGCTTATGGAAGTACCGCTAGGGGTGTAAATGGACCAAACCTGAGCGAACCTATGTTTTTTAGGTTTGGTTCGTTTATTTTCGAACCGAATCCGAATCGAACCTCTTTTTAAACGAATCGAACCTAAGCGAATATTGAACTTAAGAATTCCCTAATAAGAGGGAGTGAAAAGAAGAGAAATGGAAATATATATGTGTATTTACAGTTAGAATAAATATTCATTTAATTTTTTCTTTATCTAACTCATCTTCATCTTTTGAAAAAATTAGATTAATAAGGATTCGTCTCTTTGAAAAAAGTATAATTATAATACATTTTATATCTATTCGGATGGGGATAAGGAATAAGAATAATGCAGAGATATTCGATAAGTAATGTTTGTACTTGTTCTGTTGATTTGAAGACAAAGAAGGGAAAAATACTAGACCATAGATGTTGTAAACATGATGTGACTACTTATTTTTGGATAGTTTATACCGAGATAAAACCTAGTTGTACCGTAAATATCTAGTTATCTCTAGACAAATTCACCTACCCTGGGATAAAAACCACTCATCTCAAAATAAGTCCACTTCTACGGATAAGGATTTGTAAATATGTATATGTGTATGTTTATCGAGCTTTTAACGAATCGAACCTGAGCGAACATATGATTTTCAGGTTCGGTTCGTTTATTTAATCGAGCCTAAACTTGTGTTCAGGTTCGGTTCGTTTATTTCCGAACTGAATCCGAATCGAACTTTTAGCGAGCCGAACCTGAGCGAATATCGAACTTGAGAATTTTCTTACACCCCTAAGTACCGCTTCCATCTAGTCTCTATATCCTTCTGAATAACAAGCACATGACTTGCCTCATCTTTAATGCATCTCACTCGAGAAAGGTCTTTAGTCTTTCTTTCTATTGCTTTTGCCAACCTGGATTTTTGTACAAAACTTCATAAGCTTTTGACTTAGCTTCGCTTAGAGCATTCTTTGCTTCCTTCTTCGCTATTTTGTAGTTTGTGATAGTTTCATTTGTTCTATCCTTAGACATAGTTTTAAAGCATGCTCTTTTAATTTTGTGCTTCTTTTGTACCCCTCCACTCCACCACCAAGCCTCTTTTTGGCATGGAGCTCCTCTGTTTGACTCTCACCTAGCATCTTTTTGGCTATCCTTCGGATACAAGATGCTATCGCCTCTCACAACTCGTTTGCACTTCCATTACAATCCCAGGATAAGTCTTCTAAAACCTTCTCTCTGAAGCTTGATTGCTTCAAATGAAGATTCCACATCTAGTTCTACTGATCTTGGAAGGGATTTTTACACCCATAACCCTGAGTAATTTCATAACTACATTCATAAACCTGCGAAATCGTGAATTACATTCAGGACCTTGAAAAATGCTTAACTCTTACATGGCATAATCCTATGTTAGTTACCATCTATTTTCTCCGTTAACTTTCACAAAAAACGTTACATGTTGCCCACCCTCCAGCCTGGCCCACCCTCCTCGACCCTCGCCCCACCTCCTCCAGGGTAGCTGTCACCCTCCCCCTCGAGTTGAACACCCAAGCCCGACCCCGCCTCCTGGGCAGCCCAGACAGACCTCGACGTCCCCTGCCCACCCTTCTCCCCACCTCGCGTACCCCCAAGCAACGACCTCCTCTCCTACTCACCTCCTTGTTAAAGCCACCTCGTGCCGAGTTCCTCCTTGGATCCCCCCTTGCAGCGCCTAGATTTGAACCCCCCCCACACACACACCAAGCCCGAGCAAAGAAGCCCCCTCCTGCTGAACACCCAAGCCCGACCCCCAGATTGGCCCCGACCTCTCGTGCCCACCCTCCCTCGCCCACCCTTAGCCCTGTCAAAGAAGCTCCTGACACAGACTCCCCTCGCCGAAGACCTCCTCCAGCCCGCCACTCCCCCCCAACCCGTCGATGCCGACCCCCTACGCTCACCTCCTCCAGCCCAACCCAGTGCCCGTCGAGGAGGAGGGATGGAAGAGGTGAGGCGTTGGAGGGGAAGCTGCTTAGAGGAGAAATGACCCAGGGAGTCCACGTCTTCGATCGACCCACACAAAACATGGAGGGAGGGGGTGGCGGACTTGAAGGTTTTTTTTGCAAATTCTTAATATCCATTGGATAGACCATGGGTTAGATTAACCCACGATATGGTAGAGTTAAGTGCCTCCTTAACGGAGGGTTATAAGTGTGAGACAGAGGGACTATCCAAGGTTTCTCATGTAATTTACGATTATGCGGGGTTATGATTGTAATTGTGAAATTTCTCAGGTTTATGGATGTAAAAATCCCATCTTGGAAACCCTTGTTTTCTTTACTAGCCCTTTTATTTGCACAATCAATGACTAACAAGCGATGTTGGGTAGTCAAACTCTCTCACGGGATTATTTTGCAGTCTTTGCAACACAACTGATCTCTTCTCCTCAACACAAAGTAATCTATCCGTGTTCTAGTTAACCCACTCTTATAAGTAATTAAATTCTCCTCCCTTTTCTCGGAGAGAGTGTTGCTATGAAAAACCATAAGCTGTTACAAAATCCAGAATGTGCTTTTCCATCTTCATTTCTATCCCCGAAGCCATGTCTTCCATGAACACTAACATACCCCGAAGCATCCTTTCCCACATGTCCATTAAGATCTTCTCCTAGGCAAATCATCTCTCTTTTTGGGATTCTTTGCATAATCTTATCCAAGTCTTCGTAAAACTTGTTTAATCCTTTCATCTAAACCAATTTGCGGTGCATAAATTTAGATGATATTCATAATTTTTTCTTCGAGCATCACTTTTAGCAAAATAATTCGATCCCCGAATATTTGCACCTCTACCCCACAACCATTTCTGCCCTTAACTCTTCCTGAGTACCAAAGTTTAAAGTCCGTCTTCTTGATCTCCCTTGCTTTCTCTCCAACCCATTTTGTCTCTTGGAGATAATATCTGAATCTTCCTTTTTTCCGTCGTACCGACTATTTCCATCGACTTGCCAATCAAAGTGCCAATATCCACAACTTCCTTTACAACCTCTTTTGGACTAACCTTTTTACCCGCATGTCATGCAAGAACCCTTGCAAATTTTGGACTGCATCTAGGCGGCGATGCAGCAGAACTAGCTTATTTACTCGCATGCATTCCTAATGCGAGAACCCTTGCAAATTTTGAACTTCATCCAGACAACGATGTAGCAACCCTTGCCAACTTCTTATTGCATTTGGGTGATGCAACACGTCGCTAGTAGGGAACTCCCAAACAAAATCTAAATATTAGTTTTATATTATTATTAGTGCTATTTCTTACTATAAACATCTATATAGTGTTGATTTATTTTTGTATGTTTTTTTAGTAGTCTCGGTAATTTCAGGGGTCCGGAGCACCCCCTTGGGATTCGAACTCGGATCCTTTAAGATGTAGGCACACCATGGCCTCAAATTTCAGCGAAATTCAGTCGAATTTCTGTCGAATATCGATATCCAGTCGAAATCGAAATTCGACCGAAATGACCGAAACATGGGGGTCCTAATACAAAAAATGACCGAAATGACCGAAATTTCGGTCGAAATTCCACCGAAATTCCATCGAAATTCTGTTTTGGTCGATACCGAAATGGTGACCGAAACCAACATTTAAGGCCTTGAGGCACACTACACTACCACCAGACCACTCCTTGGGTTCTTTGTATGCTATTCATTTACTGCTAGTGCTATTGGTTAGTATATTTATGTTGTTCATTTTTATGAATGTTAGAATTTTGTGTAAATTACACAAAAGCCCCTAAACTGCACACTTGATTTCAATGTCATACCTAAACTTCATAAGATAACAATGTGGTACCTGCTTTTTAAAATGTCTCATTGCGGTCCTTGGCTATTGAAATTTTAGTTGACTATTTGGACATTCTAACCTTAAATCACAACTCAATCCACATCGTGACATATATTAGAAATCTGGTACTGCATTGTTACCTTTTAAAGTTCGAGTACGACATTGAATTTGGGTGTATAGTTCAGGGACTTTTGAGTAATTTACTCTAACTTTTTACATAGATGTAGTATTCTTGTTATGTTTTTATGAATGTAATGGAGTATTGAAAGTGTTTAAATTTATGCAAATATATGTAATAATGTATTTTAAAAATTGATTTATATAGTTAGAATAATTTTAAAAATTCAAAAACGACGAAAGGCCGATTAAATCTAATTATTCGCCTGACTGCCGACTAATTCTTAATCAGTGATCCTGATGATAGAGTATGACTTCTGCAACCTTGATTTGCATTAAATACTTAGAATATTACCAATATCAGTGATACCAATGACATATTGCAAATATATCACTTGATATCGGTCGATACTGATATCCAGAGTTATATCGTTATCCTTGACTTGTCGATATGGATATATCAAGGATATTTCGATCCAAGCTCCTCGACTCGATTCTAGATTTTGTTTTTTAAAACATTGACACTAAGTCTACGTGGTTTCATATAATACCCCCTTATAGATGGATCTTGAATCACAAAGCATTAGGATTTAGATTGCTTCTCTATTCAGAATTAATAACAATGATGATGATTTATATAATCAATCGAAATTTGGATGGATCTTGGTTCGAAAGGATTTATAATCAATTAGGATCAAGGCACATCTCACCTTTAATTAAATCCTTAGATAGAAGAACAACAAATACTAGACTCCATCACATCCCTACCCTCCATGAAGCTATTGCCAATAGTCGACATTGAGCACAATATACTTTTTGAAATTGTTCCCAACATTTGCCTTTGCGAACATATCGACTGAGTTATTTGTCATGCCAACCTTTATCACCTATTCTCCTCTTGTAATGGATGAAATGAAACATGCCACAAATATGCTTGGTCCTCTCATGATGCACATGATCCTTGACTAGGCATATTGTGCCAAGATTGTCAGAATATACGATAGCATGATCATGTTGTAGTTCGGATCTCCAATCAACCTTGAACAAGATTGCTTCCTTTATAGCTTTAGTCAACACCATCTACTTTGCCTCTATGGTAGATATAGTAATTGAAGATTGTAATGTATCCTTTCATCTAATAATAGACTTTTCTCCCATCAATATCTAGAGTATGATCTAAATCTTAATATCCATCAACCACATGTTTTCAATCATTTCATTAATGAGACCAATAATATATGTTACTTTCAGATATCGAAAAATCTATTAAGGTCGTAATCCAGGCTCGTCAATTGCTCATTGAAAACTACTTTCAAATATTGAAAATCTGTTTGATTGGCCATATATGCTTCTTAGATTCTCCACGAATATGCTAACAATGGTCACAACAGGAGCAATATATGATCTTATGAATAATAACATGTGCTCTTTCTCTGCATTTACCGAGGTGTAAGTAATACGAAAAGATGAGTATTTGCATCATACTATGTACGAAGCTTTGTTGTTGTACTCCGGAGCTTTGTTGTGGACATCTCAAATCTTACTAGGACCTTTTCAATGTAGTTTTTTTACTACTTTTGAAATAAGCTGAGTTTTCCTTCTGTGCGATCGGTGTATCATTGATGTAAAGCAACAAACATATGGAGGGCCCATTATGCACCTTGTTGTAGTAAACACAACAATAATATGGGCTCTGTTAAACCCAAGCAACCATGAAGCTGTCGAGCCTTTTATACCATTGCTTAAGAGATTGCTTGAGTCCATACAAATACCTTTTTAACCTAAACATCGTCTTCTTTTTCTTGAAATGTGAATCCCTTTGGTTAGCTCATCAGAATGTATTCTTTAAAATCGCCATGCTGAAAAGTTGTTATAACAGTTAACTACTCCAGCTTCATGTCTCAATGTGCTGGAAGAGCCATTAGCATCATGATGGGTGCATGTCTTTATAAAAGGGAGATAATATCTCTTTGTAATCCACGCTTCTCTTTTGACTGCGACCTTTTGCTACTAGACTTGCCTTGTATATGATGCCTTTATCGCTTGAGAACATTGTCTTTTCTTAAAGATCTATGTGCAATCGGCAATTTTCCTCTCATTTGGAATTTGACAAGCCCCTATGTTTGATTCTTGTGAAGAGACTCCATCTCTTAACATATAGCCAATGTTACAAATGTCAGTATTTGGTATTCAGTTTCAGTCGAATGGGTCCCTAAATAAAGAATGCATGATATTTGTGCAACTATTTAGAATTGTTCATTTTTGTCTTTATACCAAATACTTGTATGCTTATTTTACATATATAGCCATTATTTTAAAAAATATTGCGCATCTTATATATTTATCCAAGGGATTCAATGAAATACAAAACTTGATGATGAGAAAAAACACACAACACAAAGATTGAGGCTGGCAAATCAATTTTCTTCAATATTAATTTTGGTCCTATGTATAAGGCGATACTAGTTATGTATGTCTCATATCCTATCAACATCTCGAGTATTCATTAGACAAAATTAAGATGCATCAAATTGGAGGGTTTAGTTTCAAAAAGAAGGGGTAATGCATCATAACTTCTATCTGATCATAATAGTTGAAGCCATTTTATTTAAAAAGGATCATGGGAAACTGAGATGGAACTTTGATATTTTTGGTGATATTGGGATAAAGAAATAATAAATAAATAAAATTTTCAGTAGTTAACCAATAGTAGGCTGACTAGTTGAACCGATATTTGAATTATTGGTCGACTGCTGATTATTTGTCAGTCACTCCTCGCATAGTCGTAAGTGGATCAATTAGTTAGTCTAGTTGGCCGTCTATTGAACATTACCAATAACAACAATCTGCTGTTTAAATTTTCTCCTGTAATAGGCTCATTTTAAGTGGACATCTGGAGACTATCTCTTCAGCAACCTATACTAGAAATGCAATGATATCCTTAAAGCCGTATATTTGATGAAGATATATCTCTATGTAAGGCTGTTCGGTGGAAATGCTATGGAGTCTCTCCTTTGGTTACTCAACATCTGGGTTTTCGGCATTACCTAATCTAGGTATAGTGATCAACTACAAGACCACTATTTGATGCAAATTCAAACTCTCCCTTTTGTGGATATCACCTATAATTTATATCAAAGATATTAGGGATATTTACACCCATAACCCTGAGTACTTTCGTAATTACCCCGGATACCCTCGATAATCACGAATTACATACAAGACCTTGAGTAATACTTAACTCTTACACCCAGAACCCCGTGTTAATTTTCATTCAATTTTCCGTCAACTATGGCGGTATCCGTCAAGGATTTTATATTTTATACCCTTAAACTTTTAATTATTTACAAATAAGAAAATGTCCCCTCCCTCCTCCTTCCCCTTCCTCCTCCCAGCACACCCACCCAAGTCGAGGTCTCCCGCCGGCCGCCCCGCCTCCCCCAGCAAGCCACCCCTACTCTGCCTACACCCCTCCCCTCCGGGCAACCCCACGCCCGCGCCTCCTCCTGGGATCGAGCCATACCCAGGTCCATGCTCGCGCCTCTTGGGATGGAGCTCCAAGGCAACCCCTGCCCGCGCCCCGACACGCCTCCTCCTCCTGCAGGTCCAGGCCCTGCCCCTCCCTCCCCCGCCTGGGATGGAGCTCCAGGGCAGCCCGCGCCCGCCCGACGTGCCTCCTCCGCCCGCAGGACGCGACTCCTCCGCCCGCAGGTCCAAACACCGCGCCCCCCCCAAGGTCGGTCGCACCTCCCAACCCCCCTCGCCCCTCGATTGGGATGGAGCTCCAAGGCAGCCCGCGCCCGCCCGACGTGCCTGGATGGAGCTTCAAGGCAGCCCGCGCTCGCCGGACACGCCTCCTCCGCCTGCAGGACGCGACTCCTTTGCCCGCAGGATGCGCCCGTGCCCGCCCGCGCCCCGACGCGCCTCCTCCGCCCGTAGGTCCAACGCCCCCCAGGTCGGTCGCACCTCCCAACCCCACCACCCCCTGCGCCTCCTGGGATGGAGCTCCAGGGCAATCCCCGCCGGCGCCTGCTCCGCCTACTCCAACCGTATGCGAGTCCTCCTCCCTCTCCCCGCCTGCCTTCATGCGAGCTCCAGGCCCTCTTCCCGCCTGCCTTCATGCGAGCTCCAGGCCCTCTCCCCGCCCGCCTCTGCTCCCGAGGAGGCTTGCGCCCAGCTCTAACCGTGAGCCGTCCTCCTTGCGTCCAGTTCCTGCCCCGAGCCTCGTCGCATCCCCCCGCCTGCAACCCGAAATCACCCCCCCCCCCCCCCCCCCCCCCCCCCCCGCCCTCCCCGGTCGCACCTGCAATCGCGGACCCCTCTCCCCTGCCCTCCACCGCCTGCATGCTTCCCCCGGTGTCTGCAATCAGAAACCCACCCCCTCCAGTCCATGGGTCATTCTTCTTTTTTTTCCTCTTTTGACTTAATTTTAGCTATTGGATCGATGGCTAGGTTAGATTAACTCAACTGTATGGTTGGGTTAATGGTTGAAACTAACGGAAGGTTATAGAGGTAAGACGGAGTAATTATTCGGGGTTTCTCATGTAATTCGTGATTATCGAGGGTATCCGGGGTAATTACAGAACTACTCAGGGTTATGGATGTAATTATCCCAAGATATTATTGCTAAACAATTATATTATGCTCTGAAGGCGTACACATTCAATATCCTTTTACTCTTGCACTATGACATGTAAACAACCCTTTCTTTGCTATTGGTTTAAACTTTCCTTCAGTAGCTTGATAATATGCAGCACAAGCAAAGCCACATAAAAGAATGCTTAGCATGATTACCATACCATATCTTAAGGGGCATCTTTGAATCGATAACAGATGGATGACTCTGATTAAACAAGTAGCAAGTTGTATTCCCTTCTTCAACCCAAAATGTCCTATCAATATATGCATTTGAGAGAAATATACTTGCTCTCTCCATAAGTGTCCTATTCATTCGTTTTGCAACTCTATTTTGTCCTTGACAATGTGGTATATTGTAACACCCTTGACAGAACTCATTTAACTTTTATGAATGAAACTCGGAACCGTTTTTAGTGAGCAGATGCTTTGCCTTCTTTGAGATCTGATTCTCTTGAATGCCTTGCTCTTATGCTTCATCACGAGATTCCAAATTATGATGGAGTAATCATCGATAATAGAAAATAAATATATAATCTGACACCTCCCAAAGAGTGAAGATAATGGGCCTTAAAAATCAACATTGATGTCATCAAGCATCTCCTTCATCCTATATACTGCTTTGCTGAACTACTTCTAACCTTAGCTGCATATGCCACAATTTAGACTTAGATTGTTGTTGGGGATACAACTACAACAAAACCGGTGACTTTAGACTCTTGAAGAATATACAGATTTTTTGTTCGATAGCTAGGAGGATCCCCTTCTTTGGCTTCCTCCAATATTCCTCCTGAAATCCCTGTAACTATACTCTTTTGAGGTTAACAATTCAAGAGATATAGGTTCTCTCTCAAATCTAGAACATGGAGAACTTTTGAAACGATCCTCACCATCGTCATGCATCTTGGCTTTTACACAGAACTGATGTCAAAAATTTTGCAATTCGTATCATTCCCATGATGACATTTCTACCGGTTTTGTAAGTAGAACCGATCCGTATGAGATGTCGTGTGATAAAAATGCTAAAAATGAATGATTAATGTATCTTTAGAATACTTTTGATATATGATGGTGGCGAGTACATAATCATAATCTGAATCTCTTCCTTAAGCTACTAAGATGGTTGTGGCTCTGCATTTCTTTTTTATGCAATCCCTTTCCCTTTGTCTTCGTTCCTTGCAGTAATTGCAGTCAACCTGCAGATTGACTTTCTTTGATTGTGCCTTTGATTTTCCTTTTGATAGTTCAATGTGGCAACATAGCTCTTATCATGGGTCATTAACCCTAAGGTTTGAAAAAACAAAAGGCGGAACGAGGCATTTTCCCTGGAAGCGAGGCAAGGCGTAGCCTCGAGGCGGTCGAGGCGTAAGCCTCAGTTTTGTATAGAAAAATAATTATAAAATATATAATACATATATTTATTGATGAAATAATATAATCTGACAAACATATAGTATATAACAATGTAATATATGATGATATTATGAAGATAAGAACATGAAAAAAGTATATGTCAATGACTCAATGCCATAAACCTTTCTAAATTTCTACCTAATCAAAAGAAAATCATTAGTTATAACTTATAACTATCACTAAAAAAATATCTAAAAGGAATTGGCTATAGTTGTCATTATAAATATCCAAGTTGTTGATATGAATCATATGATTTGAATCCTAACTATATGTTCTATTATACCCAGATGAAGCACGGTTGTATGCATCCCCCCTGTTGCACCATACCCTACCAGAACGGGGGTCTCGCTGCCCGGTCAGCGAGCCTGGGGGGGCTAGGGGGGCCCAGGTTGGCCCCCCCTTGCGGGGGTGCAGGGGGCAGTGCCCCCGTCCCAAAATTTTTTTCTTTTATGAGGATCCGAATTCGTATACACATTTTTATATGTTTAAGGATGTAGTAGTAAGCGTTCACTAAAATAATTTGGCATGTTAATGGTAAATATGAATATGAAAGAGGTCAAATTCAAGCATATGAATATGAAAGAGGTCAAATTTAAGCATACATTTTGCATAAATTAATAGTTAGACATAATTAATAGTAAATATGAAGCAGTTTGCTTAAATAGTTACACATAATTAATAGTAAATGTGGAGTTATGGGTACGAAAGAAACATCGGATTTAGGTATTTAACTTGTATAATCATTATCCTAAACAAGTATATATTTATAAGCTTCTCAAACCACCATGTAACTATTAAAATCATACAAGAAATCTTCAAAAAAAACAAAAACGCCTCGGAAAACGCCTCGACCGCCTCGAGGCGGAACGCCTCGAGGCTACGCCTCAGGCACTCGAGGCGCACGCCTCACTGGACAAGGCCGAGGCGCACGCCTCGAGGCTAAAAAGGCCCGCCTCGCCTCGAGGCATACGTCTCGACCGCCTCGAGGCACGCCTTTTAATACCATGATTAACCCCATGACCTGCATGTCCCCGTGGTTCATAAAAGCTATATGATGTTCGTGTATGGAGACTCAATTGAACTTTTGGGAGGTGTCATAGACTTTTCTGTCGACTATGAATGATAAAGGAAAATACCCAGTATATGATATATAACGCACATAAATACCTAATTTTTACAGTAACTCTTTTGCAATTTAAAATTTTCTCTTTTTTCCTCTGTTGAAAGAATATATAAAGAAAGTAATAAGTACACAAGGCCTATTAAAGAGATAAAATGTTATTGTAAAAAGGAGAGCACGATTGAGATTACCATTGCATGTTAAAGCAACACGAGAGCAACTTGTATAGAGAAATAGTACAGTGTTGACACAATGAGAATAGTGGCAAATAACTTAACACAAAGAGCCACTTCGTGCATCGCGATGATCATTGATATCTAAAAATTGAAGTCATGAATCACACAAAATTTCGATATACAATGTAACAATCCACTTGATGGTGAGAAATGCTTGTAGATTTCTCATGTGATAATTGATGATGTCTCGACAAAGGGAGCCATAATTATGGGTTATCATGCAAGAATAATCAACAAATCGAGAAGTCGAAGGAGGGATATTCATATAAGCCACAAACCATTACAAATATGAGAATGGAAGTGGGTCCAACATGTGCAAGGAGAGGGAGTGCCATAGTCTATCGCATGGTTGATGGCTTTTTAGTATATAATGCAAAGGGAAAGAGATAAGGTGGAGTAAATAATGCAATCACATTGAAATAAATGCGAGATGTTGAATTGGGGTAAAAATCTCATACATCTTCTATTTCCTACTAGGTTAAGTGGTTTATATTTTCTCATTTTTTAAAATATTGTGTCTTCTGTCTTTAACTAATAGGAATATATGTGTGTATGCATGTATGTACGTATGCATGCATGTATGAATATACATATGTATTATGTATGTAGTATCTGCATGTATGTGTGTGTATTGAATTAAATCTAATTATTTTGAATTGATTTGGGTTAATTTTAAATTCCATTCATTGAGAAATCGATCCACAAGTTAAATTCATATGCATTTCCTTTTATTTTAGAACTGATTTCCCCCTATTTTTTTTCTAAATGAATCTTAAACAAATATGAATGATTCAATTCACTAAGAGCCCCTAATGTAGTCTCTATTTTTCTTGAATCAGGAAACAATGTGTTCATATGATGTAGATGCTCTGTTACAGTAGTACCTTCTTATATATAGATGGAGAACAATGTTATCTAATAACTTGTTAGTAAGAGACTTCGTCACATATAGATTCTCCAGTCTTAACCACAAACTCACGACTGTTTTCTCATCAGCGACCTCCATCTCCATGGTGATCTTGTCCACCAGACACGTCATGATAGTTAAATGTGCCTTTTCTACTTGCATCAACAATTCGAGGGTTTGAGTGCCTTCATCTTATTATTGTTCAACAATATGTCAATATCCAAATGCCTTACTGCTTGAGAAGGACATGAGTTGACATGCCAGTGAAAGCCGTTCCTGCCAGTAAACTTCTCGATTTTCATATTATGTGACACAATTTCCTTTTTGCTCAAACAATTCCGAGATTCTCATACTAGTTTGTTGCATGTAGTGGAAATTACATATGGATTTAACATACAGATAGACAAGCAAGAAGCAACTAGAAGACAAGATCAACAAGGTTCACCGATAACTGGGCTATTTCGACAGTGGATTTCTCTCAAATTCTCAATATTGTGGAAGAACTATTAGTTCGAGGATGATTCAAAATACTAATTCTATGGAGGTTTATATAGTACCTCCCTTTAGATTTATCTTCTAATCATAACACAATTAAGGAATCCTAATCAATCAAGATCTAACTGGGTTGCCTAATCACTAATCAATCGGAATCCAAATGGTTCCTCTGATCAATCAGAATCCAGATGGATCTTCACAGAAAGTTGGATCCATATGGGTCCCTAATCAGTTAGGACGCAAGGCATATCAACTATATTAGTAGCAATTTACAAACCCCATAAATTGTCTGATGGTTCCTTTTTACGACGGGACTGTATTTTCTTAGTATTTTATTGGTTGTCCCTGAGAATGCATACTGGATGCTGTAAGTTGCCCATTGTATATTCAATTTTGTTTATAAACATGTGCATATGCGTGGTATTTTCTCGTGCTTGGTATCAAACCTAGAATATATGAAACCTATGCAAGAGTATCTCTTCAGGGTTGGTCTGTTTAAAGTTTAAACAAATGAACCTGAACCTGCTATTGACTTTTATTTATTAGATTTTAGACTGAATATAAATCCAATTTGCATGGCAAATATGAGAAGTCACCATCGATTTCTTTCAACTGTTCGCTCACTTTCTCTTTTTGGTTATCCCATGTGGGTTTTAATTACTCATTTCATTATTTGATCTGCAGATCCTGATGATCCACTGAAGACCACCGATCAAACGAGGCGTCTCGGTCTCATAGTATGATTTTTTCACTTCTAATTTTCATTTTATTACATTTGGCCTTTCTGTTTATTTATCTATTGGTCCAATGGATGTATTATCCGCAATCTTTGATGACTGCCATTAAGATTAGCCATCTTTTCTCCTTACATATAGAATGAAACAGCAATCATCCTTTGTATTTGGAACCTCATGAACACTGTCATTCTATTGATCTGGTTTGAAGTTATTTCTCAGAATTCCATTTATGCAGAGCTGGAGTTAACTAATCATTTAATCTTTTCCATAATTCTGTTAATGGGTTTGAAGTGGCTGAGCTGTGCTTCATAGGCCCTGTTGACATTACTGCCAATTTTTTTCTAACAGATTGGTCTTTTGAATCTTCTCCAGGTCTGCAGGGGGACTGCTGTAATGCTTGTTTCCCCGACAGATGGCACTGATGAGATTTCCAACCCCTTCCTCTCGGCCGAGGGTGCTTGAATAAACTCAGGAATCCACCTTAAAACTGCAGGACTTGCGAATTCTCATTGTTTTGTAGGGTGTATCTACTCAGATATCTAATGCGAAAACCTTGAGATTTTGATGAATCAGGATAGTAAAAAAGTGCACAGAACCATATTATGTAAACATGCGTAGGGATGCTGAATCGCAGACGCAGTGTGTGAATGCTTATCCATCTCTCTTGTGGACACTTTGCTAATGCACATGTAGAGTTCTCACAGTCGATCAATCTAACGAGATATTGGAATTATAGGTCCCTACCACGTGTTTGCTTCCCAATTTTTTTGCTGGTTCACAATTCTGATAGCAGCTGTAATGTTTATGTCTAGATCTCAGTCGAAGAACGGAAAATTGTTTGAGATTTTGCCGTAGTTATGTAGGTAGTAGTCCTCCTTAGGGACTGCTCTGAGGGTGCTGAGGTCCATAGGGACTGTTCTGAGAGTGCTAAGGTCTGAACATTTGCACTCAAATCCCTCATCAAGGATGCTCTAGTTGACTTAAATTGTGCGTTTATAAGGGGCTCTGAAGAAAAACGTTGAATCATGCAGTTTATAAGGAGCTCCAAAAAAAATTCTTTTTCGTGCACTCCTTCCTTTGCTCTACCACTCTATGGACAGCCTTTTTAGAATTTCTTTTTTGATCAACGTTACATGTTCAGATCCATCTCTCATCATTGTTTTCTGCTAGGATTGTTTTCGCATTGATGAGTTCGCAAGAGAACATATAGTTTATTTTAGGGGAAGTAAATGTGTTATATGCAGAAACAAGAAATGTTTGTAGGAGAAAACTGAAGGCAATAATTTGCAAGTTTTGTCAGGCATTTAAGTTACTTGGTTATTATTCTTTACAAAGATGGATTGTATAAAGCATGATTAGTGAGCCCAAAATATCGACTGGACATTAGTTAATATTCATCAAATGCGCAATGTATGCATATGGTTTATAATCCAACCTTCTGCTGTTACGTTTACAGCGCAGGTTAAATATGAAAGATTGGTAGAGGTTATATCAAAAGTCAAGAATCGGTTTCAATGTGCAGGTCAACTCTCTTCATTACTTAGTCATAGTAAGAAGCACTCAAGTCTGCTCTTTTGCCCTAAATCATTCTTTCTTGATTCTGAGTTTCTTTTTAATATTGATGGCATTTTACTTGTAACTCTTGCGACCCTGGGGAAGCAAAATGATGAGCAAGAGCGACGCGTGCTTTATGCAATAGTGATGCGAATACAATGAGGCCTTCAACTATTTATTCTTAATAAATATTTGATTGGCTATAATACCGTTTCAAATTCTCTTTACAGTAACATCAAGTTGTCTCAGTTTGCAAGCTAGAGAAAGAACACATATTTATTGGGGATTAGGATCCTTTTAGCCTGTGAATCAACACAAACATACTATAAAGCCTAATTTTGTCCAATCACATAGTCGATCAACTAAGTGGACATGTCTTATTAGGAAATCCAAGCCAGTGAAATCCTTGATGGCATCTTCATGACTAAACATTTCAATCGATCGCAACCTAGGTCTTTTCCGTTGTACACGCTGCTTAGAACAACCCTAGAAACTATTAGTATACTATTTATCTTTTGAATCGAGAGGGGGCTCTCTAACTTGAGTAGTCCATATAGTTATACATGAAATATATCCTAATTAGCCTAAAAAGATGCACAATGGAGTATATGGGAAAATAGAAATAGTCTTACATATCTTGGATGTGCAAGAACAATGGCTTGATGTGCAATTACACAGAAGTTCTTCCTCTTCCCTCACAGGCAATGGAGTTTAGCACAATGTGAGCCTCTCTTTATCACTTAAAAAGGATGTAGAGAGGGTAGAGTATGACATTGAAATGTAAAAAGAGGGTAGAAAATGGCCTTAGGTCTCCTTAATTAGGGACTTGAAATAGTCATTTTAGGTAGTTAGCATACGTTACTTCATGAAAGGATGCAATAGTTAAAGAAAGTAGACGTTGTTATTCAAAAAGAGTATCCAAGCCAAAAAGTAGTTGACTGAAAAATTGGTTAGTAGGTTGAAACAATTAGTTGATTGAACAAATGAGTTACTCGTTCGAAAATGCTAAAAATGCTAAGACTCCTTATTTTGACTGATGGTACATGAGCAGTTTGAGTAGTGTAAACATTAGTTGACTGAGAGGTCAATTAGTCGATTGAAATTGAGACATAGTTTATGAATTCAAGGTCGAATGTTGATCTAAGAGTGTAGATGCATGATGCATGATATCTTGAACTTTACAATGCAACTCTCTCAATAAATTACGAAATGACCAAAGTTCTGTAGTCTTCATCTTTGAGTAGCTTTATCAACTTGATCGTAGCTTGAGTTGATCTAGTCGATCTTCCTTATCATAATCTTTTTATATATTTTATCATATGTCCATTAGGTTGCTTCACATCTAAAATTCAAGTTAATACAACAAATCCTTTTATCATCATTAAAACTATATATGTATGTGTGTAGTCACATAAATCGAGTCTTCGTAGGACCTGAGTCTTCACAAGCAACTGGAACAATCATTGATGTAAAAAAGGAGGTTGACATACTGGCTTATAAGCCCAAACACCAACTTTATTTAGTAGTTCTTGGTAAGATAGAAACCCTAGCCAACAAGCTTTATAAGAAAGCATGCTTTTTCTAGACCTTGTTATTTCGACTGCTTCGAGTACCCCATTTTGTGCTGAAGGAAATGGACAATACTCTGATTAGCTTGAAACCCTTCAGACGATGTAGAGTCAAAATAACGTTTCATATGCTACTTGTCCCTCTATGTCATATACCATCTCAGTAAAAGATTGGAGGAGACTTGAGTCTAGGACTCGTCGATCCCAGGTACGCCGTTCATCTTGTGTTAGAAAACGAGAGAGGTATAGAGAGGGAGAGATGGAGAGAATGAGAGGGATGGTTGGGGGCTCCCGAACTCGAGGTGTTTTTGCTCCGATGATCGGCTTCTTCTCCATTAGGAGTCTATTTATAGGGCGCTAGCCCCTCGAGCCATCCGCCCCTCAACCTCACGCCCTTCCGCCATATCCGGTCATCCCGCAACCGTCGGCCGCGAAACGGCCGGGGTGCAGTTGCTGACCACTTAAGGTCACTCGTTTTCGGAACCGTTCAAACATCTCCCACTTGACCGAAGTGGTCAAAACATATATGCTCCCACTATTCGTGTAGCATATACATGGAGATTTATCATGTGAGGATCATTATCTATGAAACCTCTTCCTTGACTCATACATTCCTGAGCCCCATTAAACCAACATGTTTAATATATGTTCCTGCTGCTATTCCCTTCGTTAGGGAATCAGCCAACATATCACTGGTAGGTATGTAGGTTACCGTGATTTCTTGCTTCGCCACTATATCTTGTACATAGTGATATTGGATCTCAATGTGTTTTCCTTTAGAACTATTAGCCCCACTATTAATCAAGCTTATCGCAGCTTGATTGTCACAATACATTTCAATTGGCCCTTTGACCAATTCGAGGCTTAGGTTCTCTAGAAAACGTCTGATCCATACAGCATGAGTGGTGGCCATGCTACATGCAATGTACTCAGCTTCCTGTGTATGTCGAGATACACATCCTTGTTTCTTGCTACCCCAAGAAACGGCTGCACCACCAAACATGAACAGATAACCTGATGTAGATTTTCTATCATCTACATCCCCTCCGAAATCGGCATCGGAGTAGCCTACCACTTCAAGCGATTCTGCTTGATACACAAGTTTCAGATGTACTGTCCCTTTCAGATATCGAAGAATCCTCTTTACAGCTTCCCAATGTGCTAGACCGGGATTGCTTTGATATCTACTGACTAGGCTTACTGGATAAGCTAAATCAGGTCGAGTACACATCATTGCATACATTAAACTCCCCACCGCCTGTGCATATGGTACATTTAAAGATTTCTGCCCCTTTCCGGGACACTGACTCTTACTGAGTCTCTTTCCCATCACAAGTGGTGTTGGAGCTGGAGTGCTGTTCTGTATTCCAAATCTCCTTAATACAGTATGCAAATATCTTTCCTGACTAAGGCTCAATGTCCTTGAGTCCCTGTCTCTTGTTATTTGAATTCCAAGAACATAGGATGCTTCGCCCATGTCCTTCATCTCAAATTCATTGCTCAATTTCTGTTTGATTTCATTGAGCATTTGTATGTCATTACCTGCGAGCAGAATGTCATCTACATACAATGACATGATTGCAAACCTGCTCCCACTCTTCATGACATACACACAGTTATCCAATTTATTTGAGACAAATCCAAATTGAATAACTTTCTCATGAAATTTGAGATACCATTGCCGTGAAGACTGCTTTAAGACATATAATGACTTTCTTAACTTGTAAACCTTTTTCTCCTGACCTTCAACCTGAGATCCATCAGGTTGTCGCATATAAATCTCTTCCTTTAATTCTCCATTAAGGAAGGCCGTCTTCACATCCATTTGGAATAATTCCAAATCCATATATGCGACTATGGCTAAGATCATCCGAATGGATGCAAACTTAGCCACTGGAGAGTAGGTTTCCTGGAAATCTATTCCAGCTTGCTGAGTATAACCCTTGGCAACTAATCTGGCTTTGTATTTATCAACAGTACCGTCAACTCGATACTTTTTCTTGAATACCCACTTACATCCTATGGATTGCCTACCTTCTGGCAAATCACATAATTCCCAAACACCGTTTCGCTCGATTGAGTCCAACTCATCTCTCATGGCGGCCGACCATGATTCCGACTCAGATGAAGCCATAGCTTCATCAAAGGATATGGGATCTGTACAATCCGCGACATCCTCATCTACGGTGTAGCACGACGCCTCGCATCCATAGAAATGGTAATCTTCCATCCATGCGGGCCGTGTTCTGGGTCTCTTGTTGCCGATTATACTCGTGGGTTGTGTGGGTCCACCCACTTCCTCTAAAGGATCATCATGTTCCATAGGTTCATTCTCTACATTTGGATGATCGATATCATCCTCAAGTTCTTGTCTAATGCTCAAGTCGTCTTCATTGTCTTGTAAGACAATCAGAGGATCTGATTCCTCTACTTCATGCTCTTTTTCTTGATGAATTTCAAGAAAAGTTGCATCACGACTTTCGATCAGACCTTTAGTTTCATGGAAGAACCTATATCCTTTAGAATGTTCACTATATCCAATAAACTTGCACTTTAATGTCCTGAAGTCTAGCTTGTCTCTAAGCTGACTCGGTACCAGAACATGTGCTATACATCCCCATTTCCGGAGATAGCCCAACTCAGGCTTTCTGCCATTCCATATTTCATATGGCGTTGATTCTACGGACTTGGTGGGAATCCTATTCTGTATATAGTTCGCAGTCAACACTGCCTCTCCCCAGAATTTCTTAGAGAGTCCTGAGTGTGAAAGCATACACCTTACTGCATTCATCAAAGTTCGATTCTTTCTTTCAGCTACACCATTCTGCTGTGGTGTATAGGGCATTGTAGTCTGCCTACGAATGCCTGCCTGAATACAGTAATCCTCAAAATCCTTTGAGGTATATTCCCCACCTCTATCTGTCCTAAGAGTCTTGATTGGTTTTCCCAATCGTGTCTCCACTTCTATCTTATATCTCTTAAATGTTTCAAGTGCTTCCGACTTTCTTCCTAAGAGATAGACATAGGAGAACTTCAAATAGTCATCAATGAATGTTATAAAATATTCCTTATTTCTATGTGTGCTGACGCTCAGTGGTCCACATATGTCTGAATGGATCAAACCTAATAACTCTGTTGACCGAATTCCGGTTGAGAAGGGTCTTCTCGTCATTTTACCGGTCAGACAGTGTTCGCAGGGCAATGTCCTTGCACCCGTGATCTTAGGCAATAAATTTGCCTTAATCATTTGATCCATTTTAGAATTTCCTGGATGACCCAGTCGCATGTGCCACAAGTCATAATCAGACAAACAACACAAGGAATAATCAGAAGAGACATTCATTGATTCACTAGAAGTTATTACAGGAAGACAAAATAGGTCATGCTCGGGTACAAACTTTCCCATCGCATAGACCTTCTTATTCTTGCCTATGGATACACGCTTATTATAAAACCTAATTCGAAGTCTTTCTTGAGCAACACTGGGACAGATATCAGGTTCCGACGTATCCCTGGCGTATATAGTACATCATTCGGTATCATAATACTATCTCCCAGGTCAAGTCTGTATGTCCCAACACTTTCCACGTCCAGGTAGGTGTTGTTTCCCATGAAGATCCTCTGTTCGCCTTTGTTCAGCTCCTTGAAGTCCACTAGGCCTTCCTTCGTCTTAGCGATGTGTCTGGTTGCTCCAGAGTCGATCCACCATCCATCACTGTCCGTGATGACAGAGTTGCATTCCACGACAGCCGCGAATTCCATTTTCTTTTTGCCTTTATTTTCAGGCACTTTCTTATTGGGGCAATTGACCTTGAAATGGCTATATTTGCCACAACCGTAGCAAGAGCCGCGTGGGTATTTCCCACTCTTTCCCTTGAAATTCGCCTTGGAGGGGCCTAGTCTTTTCTTTGCGTGCACGACATTTGCTTCTTCTTCTTCCTCGACCTCAAAGATCTCAGCTTTTGATCTTTGTTTGGAGAGGTCCTGCTCAATCGCCAGCTGTGCAGGTAGGTCCGTCACAGACTTAATGTTACCGTTCATTCTCAGAGATGTGGCAACCATGTCGAATGACGGAGGGAGACTTCCTAGTATGGTTGCGATCTGCATCCTCTCTGGAATTGCGCAATCAGCAGCCGCAAGATCCTTGGCCATCACGATCATCTTGTTCACGTGCTCGAGGACGCTTTCAGATTCCTTCATTCTACACGAGTTGTACTTGTGTAGAAGAAGCTGGACGTTCACCTCCGATTTGGAGTGGTATTTGTCCTTAACCGCGGTCCAGAGCTCGTAAGCTGATTCACAGGTCTCAAAGACCCGAATCAGGTTCAGATCCATGTGGGTCAGCATAAAGCTCCTAGCCCTATTATCTATTTTCTCCCACTGTTCGCGGGACCTAATTTCATCCACAGTTGGATTCTCAGATAAGATTGAGCCAGGTTTGTAATACGCGTTTTGTACACTATGCTTTTTGAATGATATCAAGTGTTATTTCAAGGAAATATTGGATTGATAGTGTTCACACTTTACGGATACCATAGTCAATAGATTCGTCTTTCTGCAATGATTTCATTTAAACTTGTTGTGTTTATATCAGAGACCGTCTTGTATAAAATGGACTTCAAAAAGGTTCTATGAATTGTGTAGCACATCAAAACATTGTACCACATCTAGTAATCTGGATTTTTGGTAGTACCTTATAAGTAGTAGAAGCCACTACTTGCAAAGTGTTCATAATGTTATAGATTTATAGTCAATAGCCGTAATCACATCATTAAGACTAATTAAGCATGATTAGTGCTAATTACCCGTCATTAGTGATAATTAAGCGTCATTAGCAAGAGTAGGACACATGGAGTGGAAATCATGGGACACGTGTCGTTTTATAGTCAGGACAAGTGTCAAAACCTCAGAAGCACCATGTGTCAGCATCCTAAGTCTAACACGTGTCATGGTGAAGCCGCTTGCTTGGGCAACAAGTTATCTCGTGTAGAAGCCAAACCACTTGCTTGGGCAGCAAGTAAACTCGTGGATAAGGCAAGCCTATTACTTAGGCAACAAGTTTCCTTATGATTATGCCATGTGCCATGCCATGTGTCTTCATACATGGATAAGGGACACATGAACCTCCCTTACATGTTGACACATGTCACACATGTAAAGGGGGTGGAGGCCTATAAATACCATGACCCCCCATAGTCCTCCCCACTTCATTCACGCCCATCACTCCACCTTAGAGCCGCAAGGCCGTCGAGCTTGCGGGAGGAGCACGAGAGGAGCACGGCGAAGCCCTGTCGGTGATCGAGAGCATTTTTAAAAGCCGTAACGAAGTTCTGTCCGCATCAAGCCGTAGTACTGAAATCTAGGACGGCTATAGGGGGGGATTTCACTAAAGAAGGTGATTCGGACTCAAGGTAGATAGCGTTCAGGTGAGGGATTCTCAAGCGTTATTTTAAAGCATTAGTTATTCGCTTTTATGCATGTTTTATGATAACAAGTATGCAATCGCGTTTTCTTGAGCTTTTACGCATGAATTGCAAGTACCGTATACCAGATATGAAATTAAGGCTTTTGAATGTATTTTCAAAGATCATTTCAAGTGCTTTATGTTGATAGCATGTTTTCAAGCATAAAACCCGTTGTGGAATAGAAAGCATAAGTTTCACTACGTAGATTTGAGTTTTTATGTAAAGAATTTTGTTTTGTACGGTTACTATGAATTATGGATCAGTTTTCCAAGTTCTGAATGGTTTTAGTGATCAGAATATGCATGCTATGTCAAGATTGTCTTATGTTATTGAATTAGTTGTTATGAGCTTGAAATAGCAAGTTTACGGTTTATTAGTGACAAGAAAAGGATCAGAATCAGAAGATAAGCACCACAGTAGCTCTTTTATACAAATCATGAACTAGCCATTAGATATGGTGATGTCATTAGATATGACCCTGAAACCGCCATTAGATATGGCAAACCATTAGATATGGTATCAAGAGGACTTTGGGTCCGCATTCTGTATACATATAGGCTTTGGGCCGTATGCGGGGTGTTTTTGGTCTTTGGGACCGTCTGCGCGTATGACTTAGTTTTGTTTCAGCGTTCATGAGTCAATAAATTAGCCACAGTGGTGATTAGTACAAACAGCTTGATAGTGATGATTATGTTTCAGTTTATCTGTTTTTGAAGTGATTTCAGCATTTATTTGCAAATCTATCATGTTGTTATATGTTTACTGTCATAAGGTCTCTTTTTCAAGATATTTCAAAGTTATCAGCTTAAATTTTGGCATACTGCTCATATTTCAACTTTTAGTTATATGTAAAAAGCTTGAGATCCTTTCACTGGGTCTAAGCTCATAAATGGGTTTAGACTCATCCCGTTATATTATATTATATACAGATCAGCAGAGTCACGAATAGCAGGTGAAAGGACCACGGATACACTAGGAGGAGGTGTCTTTTGCTTTTCGTTGTTTTTGTACTGTCTGTGTTATTTTGTAAGAAGTTGTAATAGATAGAACTTATGTAATACACTTCTTGGTGTTGTGAACTTGAAATACAAAGGTTTTATGTTTTATGAGATTGCCACATGTTTACTTGAGGAAAAAGAAGAGGAAAGATCTCTGTCGCGGCACGTTCCGGTTAGCGGGACGGGTCGTGAAAACTTGTGGTATCAGAGCAAAGGTTTTAGGACCTTGAGGAAGAATTATATTAGGAATTGACTTATAAGTATTGGAAGATAATTTTGTTATTGATAGTATAGTCTTAAGGATGTCTAGAATCATTATTGGAGGATTTAGGTTGATGAAGTATCTAACTGAGGTTTTATTTTATAGGAAACAATGGCAGGTGAGCAGCCACAAGCGACCGGCCCTAGTCAGGAGAATAACAACAATAATAACGTGTATGACATGTTGACGTTGATAGCTCAAACTCTAGGAGGCATGGCTGCACAGTCTGTTAAAAGACATGAATTTGAGTACCAGTTACCATTTGAGCATGTAAAGAAGCTGGGAGGAGAACCATTCGTAGGAGACACTGATCCAAAGAAGGCAAGGGAATGGTTCAAGAATATGGAGAAAATATTTGTTCTGATGGACTGTACGGATGAACAAAAGTTGAAATATACCATATTTCTTCTGAAGGATAGCGCTGATGATTGGTGGACATCGGTGAAAATGAAATATCCAAACCCATCTTCCATTACATGGGATATCTTTGAGAAAGAGTTCAACGAAAAATATTACCCAAGGGTTTATCAGGAGAAGAAACGTAGGGAATTCCTATTCCTTACTCAGGGGAGCAATTTGTTTGATGAATATGAGAAGAAATTCACCGAACTTTCAAAGTTTACTGCTTCTCTGGTTGCAACTGAGGAAGAAAAATGTAAACGTCTAGAATATGGTATGCATATTGATTTAAAGGAAATGGTATCGGCCACGGGATATACTGATTATGCAAAATTAGTGGAGGCTGCTCGTAGGGCTGAACGAGTGGTGATAGAAAGAAGAAAGTGCAATAATCATGGAAAGAAAAGAATTGCAGACAGACCCCTATGGAGAGGAAACATGAACAAAGAACCAAGAATAGCTGGGAATTCAAGGCAAGATAATAGATCAGCTTCTAGAGTATAAGGGAATCAAACAAATAGATATACAGTTGGGACTTCTGAAAACAGAACTCCTTCTTTTCCACAATGTACAAACTGTGGAAAGTTTCACCCGGGAAGTTGCCGCAAGGGGACCGCTGGGTGTTATCAATGTGGCGAGATAGGCCACATACGTCAGAATTGTCCCGCACTTGTCCAAAGCCGTCGGGTAATGGGAAGACCAGCACAAAATGAAAATCGTGATATTGTTGTACGTCGTCCTCCACCTGCAAGGGAACAAAATAAAAATAATAAACAGAAGAAATCAAACCAAAGAGAGGGAAAAGCTTTTGCTATGACCTTAGAGGAGGCTATATCTGCAGACGATGTTGTATCAGGTACCACTATTATTTTTGGTAAAAGTGCACATACTCTTATTGATTCTGGTGCAAGTCATTCTTTTATTTCACAAAGATTCTCCCTATATGCTGATAAAGTAACAAGTACTCTCAAGCATGCTTTAGCAATTTCTTTGCCTAAGGGAGAACCAGAAATTATTAGGGATGTCCTCCTAAATTGTTTGGTAAAGATAGGAGAAAATTATATTGAAGTAGACCTGATTCCTATGGAGATAAGGGAGTTTGATGCTATCATAGGAATGGATTGCTTAAGTACATATCATGCTCTTCTAGACTGTCATAAGAAGCATGTTACTTTTAGGAAACCAGGTGATGTCGAATTCACCTTTTATGGAGAAAGAAGGATATATCCCACCCATGTCATCTCCTGTCTCTTAGCCCAGAAGTTGATAAGAAAGGGATATTCCGCTTATATTGCTTACGTATTTAATACTAAGGCAGAAGCAGCCAGTTTAGAAAATATCTCCGTGGTGAAGGAATTTCCAGAGGTGTTTCCAAATGAACTACCAGGAATTCCTCCTGATAGGGAAATTGAATTCACTATTGATCTCATTCCGGATACCAATCCAATTGCCTTAGCTCCTTACAGAATGGCCCCAGCTGAACTTAAAGAACTCAAAACTCAATTACAGGAGTTGACAGATAAGGGATTTATACAGTACAGTATGTCACCTTGGGGAGCTCCAGTTCTATTTGTCAAGAAGAAAGATGGTTCCATGAGACTTTGTATAGATTACAGGAGACTAAACAGAGTGACTGTTCGTAATAACTATCCTCTGCCCAGAATAGATGACTTATTTGACCAATTACAAGGGGCCTCTGTATTTTCCAAGATTGATTTGAGATCTGGCTATCATCAGTTAAAGATTAGAGGAGAATATGTCCCTAAAACTGCATTCCGAACCCGATATGGGCATTATGAATTCCTAATAATGCCTTTTGGATTGACAAATGCCCCAGCTGCTTTTATGGACTTGATGAATAGGGTTTTCCGTCCATATCTGGACAAGTTCGTGATCGTATTTATTGATGATATTCTAGTATATTCTAAAACAGAGGAAGAACATAGAGAACACTTGAGAATTGTACTTCAAACTCTGAAGGAACACCGATTATATGCAAAGTTTGATAAATGTGAGTTTTGGTTGAAGAAGGTTGCATTTCTAGGCCATGTCATATCTGGAGAAGGAATAACAGTAGATCCATCAAAGATAGAAGCAGTTCTTAGATGGGAACGACCGATAAATGCATCAGAAATCCGAAGTTTCGTTGGATTAGCTGGGTATTATCGAAGATTTGTTGAAAACTTTTCTAGAATTGCCGCACCATTGACAAGATTAACTAGGAAGAATGTGAAGTATAGTTGGGACGATGAATGCGAGAAAAGTTTTAAGGAACTCAAGAGTCGTCTCACCTCAGCACCTATACTTAGCCTTCCATCAGGGAAAGGTAATTATGTAATCTATAGTGATGCCTCAAGACAAGGGCTGGGATGCGTCTTGATGCAGAATGATAAGGTGATTGCTTATGCATCTAGACAGCTAAAACAACATGAGTTAAATTACCCAACTCATGACCTTGAGTTAGCTGCTATAATATTTGCCTTAAAAATCTGGAGACACTACCTATATGGAGAAACTTCTCAAATCTTTACGGATCACAAGAGTTTGAAATATATTTTCTCTCAGAAAGAGTTGAATTTAAGGCAAAGAAGATGGTTAGAACTAATCAAAGATTATGATTGTTCCATAGAATATCACCCGGGGAAAGCCAATGTCGTAGCTGATGCCCTCAGTAGAAAGTCTAAGGGTCAGCTATCTCACTTAAAAGGGGAATATTATCAGTTGAAAGAGTTACGTGCAAAGTTAACCAAAGATAGCTCTGGAGCCCTATTAGCATCCTTACAAGTGAGACCCATATTATATGATAAAATCAAGGAGGCACAAGTCCATGATTCTGAAATCATTATAATGATTGAGAAGATTAAGGGAGGAGATGAAGCCGGGTATACAATAGATAGTCAAGGGGTTTTATTCTTTAAAGGAAGATTATGTGTTCCGAGGAAATCTGATATAAAGACTGAGATTCTGGAGGAGGCACATAACTCCATGTATACTATGCATCCAGGAAGTACTAAGATGTATAGGACACTTAAGAACTACTATTGGTGGTCTGGCATGAAGAGAGAGATTGCAGAGTATGTTTCTAGATGTCCTATATGCCAACAAACAAAACCGGAGCGTTTGAGACCTGCGGGGACATTACAGCCACTTCCAATACCAGAATGGAAATGGGAACACATCACTATGGATTTTGTTACAGGATTTCCAAGGACCCGTCGAGGTCACGATGCAATATGGGTCACAGTAGACAGATTAACTAAGTCTGCACATTTCTTAGCCATTAACATGACATACAGTCTAGACCGCTTGGGAAAGATCTTTGTTAATGAGATAGTTAGCCGTCATAGGGCTCCTGTGTCAATTGTATCTGATAGAGATCCACGATTTACTTCTAAGCTATGGCCAAGCTTACATAAAGCTATGGGAACGAAGTTAGCATTTAGCATAGCCTTTCATCCTCAAACAGATGGCCAATCAGAACGGACTATCCAGACTCTAGAAGATATGCTTAGAGCTTGTGCACTGAGCTTTAAAGAAAGCTGGGATGAACATCTCTCACTTATAGAGTTTGCATACAATAACAGCTACCATACTAGTATTGGGATGGCACCCTATGAAGCCTTGTATGGTAGACCGTGTAGAACACCTATCTGTTGGAGTGAAGTTGGAGAAAGGAAATTGGTTCAACCTGAACTAATACAAAACACGATAGAAAAAGTCGAGGTAATCAAGAGATGCTTAAAGGCAGCGCAAAGCAGACAGAAAAGTTATGCAGATAAGCGAAGGAGAGACTTAGAATTTCAAGTAGGAGACCATGTGTTTCTAAAAGTATCTCCATGGAAAGGCCTAATCAGATTTGGGAAGAAAGGGAAACTAAGCCCTAGATACATTGGCCCTTACGAGATTATTGAGAGAATCGGAAGTGTAGCTTATCGTCTTCGACTTCCAGCTGAACTAGCAAGGATACATGATGTCTTTCATGTCTCCACACTTCGGAAGTTTATTCCAGACCCAACCCATATGATACAACCTCAAGATATTCAATTGAAGGAAGATCTGTCATACGAGGAGGTTCCTGTGGAAATTCTAGATTATAAAGTACAAGAGCTTCGTACAAAGAAGATTCCTTTAGTCAAAGTTTTATGGAGGAGTCACGCAATAGAAGAAGCCACATGGGAACGAGAAGAAGAAATGAGATCTCGATATCCCTACTTATTTTCAAGCTAGCAAGGATACTTAAATTTCGAGGACGAAATTTATTGCAAGTAGGGGAGAATTGTAATACGCGTTTTGTACACTATGCTTTTTGAATGATATCAAGTGTTATTTCAAGGAAATATTGGATTGATAGTGTTCACACTTTACGGATACCATAGTCAATAGATTCGTCTTTCTGCAATGATTTCATTTAAACTTGTTGTGTTTATATCAGAGACCGTCTTGTATAAAATGGACTTCAAAAAGGTTCTATGAATTGTGTAGCACATCAAAACATAGTACCACATCTAGTAATCTGGATTTTTGGTAGTACCTTATAAGTAGTAGAAGCCACTACTTGCAAAGTGTTCATAATGTTATAGATTTATACTCAATAGCCGTAATCACATCATTAAGACTAATTAAGCATGATTAGTGCTAATTACCCGTCATTAGTGATAATTAAGCGTCATTAGCAAGAGTAGGACACATGGAGTGGAAATCATGGGACACGTGTCGTTTTATAGTCAGGACAAGTGTCAAAACCTCAGAAGCGCCATGTGTCAGCATCCTAAGTCTAACACGTGTCATGGTGAAGCCGCTTGCTTGGGCAACAAGTTATCTCGTGTAGAAGCCAAACCACTTGCTTGGGCAGCAAGTAAACTCGTGGATAAGGCAAGCCTATTACTTAGGCAACAAGTTTCCTTATGATTATGCCATGTGCCATGCCATGTGTCTTCATACATGGATAAGGGACACATGAACCTCCCTTACATGTTGACACATGTCACACATGTAAAGGGGGTGGAGGCCTATAAATACCATGACCCCCCCATAGTCCTCCCCACTTCATTCACGCCCATCACTCCACCTTAGAGCCGCAAGGCCGCCGAGCTTGCGGGAGGAGCACGGCGAAGCCCTGTCGGTGATCGGGAGCGTTTTTAAAAGCCGTAATGAAGTTCTGTCCGCATCAAGCCGTAGTACTGAAATCTAGGACGGCTATAGGGGGGATTTCACTAAAGAAGGTGATTCGGACTCAAGCTAGATAGCGTTCAGGTGAGGGATTCTCAAGCATTATTTTAAAGCATTAGTTATTCGCTTTTATGCATGTTTTATGATAACAAGTATGCAATCGCGTTTTCTTGAGCTTTTACGCATGAATTGCAAGTACCGTATACCAGATATGAAATCAAGGCTTTTGAATGTATTTTCAAAGATCATTTCAAGTGCTTTATGTTGATAGCATGTTTTCAAGCATAAAACCCGTTGTGGAATAGAAAGCATAAGTTTCACTACGTAGATTTGAGTTTTTATGTAAAGAATTTTGTTTTGTACGGTTACTATGAATTATGGATCAGTTTTCCAAGTTCTGAATGGTTTTAGTGATCAGAATATGCATGCTATGTCAAGATTGTCTTATGTTATTGAATTAGTTGTTATGAGCTTGAAATAGCAAGTTTACGGTTTATTAGTGACAAGAAAAGGATCAGAATCAGAAGATAAGCACCACAGTAGCTCTTTTATACAAATCATGAACTAGCCATTAGATATGGTGATGTCATTAGATATGACCCTGAAACCGCCATTAGATATGGCAAACCATTAGATATGGTATCAAGAGGACTTTGGGTCCGCATTCTGTATAAATATAGGCTTTGGGCCGTATGCAGGATGTTTTTGGTCTTTGGGATCGTCTGCGCGTATGACTTAGTTTTGTTTCGGCGTTCATGAGTCAATTAATTAGCCACAGTGGTGATTAGTACAAACAGCTTGATAGTGATGATTATGTTTCAGTTTATCTGTTTTTGAAGTGATTTCAGCATTTATTTGCAAATCTATCATGTTGTTATATGTTTACTGTCATAAGGTCTCTTTTTCATGATATTTCAAAGTTATCAGCTTAAATTTTGGCATACTACTCATATTTCAACTTTTAGTTATATGTAAAAAGCTTGAGATCCTTTCACTGGGTCTAAGCTCATAAATGGGTTTAGACTCATCCTGTTATATTATATTATATACAGATCAGCAGAGTCACGAATAGCAGGTGAAAGGACCACGTATACACTAGGAGGAGGTGTCTTTTGCTTTTCGTTGTTTTTGTACTGTCTGTGTTATTTTGTAAGAAGTTGTAATAGATAGAACTTATGTAATACACTTCTTGGTGTTGTGAACTTGAAATACAAAGGTTTTATGTTTTATGAGATTGCCACATGTTTACTTGAGAAAAAAGAAGAGGAAAGATCTCTGTCGCGGCACGTTCCGGTTAGCGGGACGGGTCGTGAAAGGTTTGTCTATAATGGTGTGTATGCTATCGTGCAACAGGCCATAGTAGATCTTCCTACTCCATAATTCATAATTGGTACCGTTAAGGTACTCAATTTTCCCTACCTCAGTGGCAATGATTTTGCTTGTCATTTTGTTGATCTAATGAAATAAATGTAGAATTGTATGAGATTAAGCAATTTACCAAGAATAAGCAAACACAAGAGGTTTTGATTGTTATTGACGAAAGAGAAAAGATGCAAGTGATTTTAATAACTAAGTTAACAGTTAATTAAAGTAAAAAAAAACTTTTTAACTATAAAGATTCACAATCAATAAACCGAATAACAATGTTGGTATGTGATTAAACAACTTTAATTAAGGCACCCGGTAAAAAAACTTTTAATGGCAATTAGATTACTGGCTGCAATATTACCAAAAACAAAAAAAACACAACTTAATAGCAATTGTAGCTACCTTAAAAAAACGGTTGAAAGAATGAGTTAACAAATCAAACAAAGATTTTAACTATGAGAAACTTTGGTAATTTAATTATTTAATAAGAGCATTTAATAAAAAAAAAACTTTTCCTGTAAAAAGATGATTTCAAAAAAAAGAGCTAACCTTTAACAGAAACGTAAGTGATTTTGTAATCAATAAGAAACTTCAAACTTTATGCAAAACTAATAATACAATAAAAAACTTATTTTATAAAAGAAAGAACTATAGTTTTTTTTAAGAAAACAGGATAATGTAATGACACAACCAATTGCAAACAATAGCAATATATAAAACTTGAGTTTTTTTTAAAGATTAACACTTTGTTTGAACTAATCTTACAAAAAAAATTTAAAAAACATAAAGGGAATTTAATTCCAACCAAAAACTTAAACAAAAAAACTAGGAATCTCTTTAAGCGTAAAAAAAACTTAATTTTTTTAAACGATACAACTGCCTTGGGAATTAATGCCAATTGATACTAATTAATGAGCGTACTGTGAACCTACAATGTCTGTGAAAAAAAAATTAACGGCTTAGAGATGGGCTCTCCCTTTTAAAAAAAAATGTAGGCAATTAATAAAGGAGGCCAACTCAGATAATGGAAAAAGAATGGCCGTACGTGCAACTTTAAAGAAAAGAGGGGCGTACGAGCAGCCTTTAAAAAAATAACAATATAATAAAACAAAAGGGAGTAAGGTGTAAATTTTTCTTAACAAGTTAGGGTTCAATGCTAGAAAGAAACAGGTAGTATAAAAAATAAAAACCTGGAGACCCGTTAGGGTTTCGTCCCTTCGACAGATAGGGGCGGCAGCCGCCTCAGATGTCTGCACGATGATGGCTGCACGAACGACAGCGAGCGAAGGTTTGATGATGCGTAGGTGTGAAGATCGGAGGCACGGGATCTGATACCAGTCTAGGACTCGTCGATCCCAGGTACGTCGTTCATCTTGTGTTAGAAAACGAGAGAGGTATAGAGAGGGAGAGATGGAGAGAATGAGAGGGATGGTTGGGGGCTCCCGAACTCGAGGTGTTTTTGCTCCGATGATCGGCTTCTTCTCCGTTAGGAGTCTATTTATAGGGCGCTAGCCCCTCGAGCCGTCCGCCCCTCAACCTCACGCCCTTCCGCCATATCCGGTCATCCCGCAACCGCCGGCCGCGTAACGGCCGGGGTGCAATTGCTGACCACTTAAGGTCACTCGTTTTCGGAACCGTTCAAACAGATGGGGCTTGCTTACTCAACAACTGACTGTTAGAAGATTGCTCCGACATATTTCTTATACCTTGGCTCAGTCATAAATTGTGGCGTAGATAGTAATAAACTAGATTATAATAAGTACCTTATATAACTCGATGATTGTGAGAAGTGAGAATAACAGATACATATGATCTTAGTATACAAAAACTGATGAAAGCCAGCTTTCAGTGAAATGCTAACTATAATTACATTAGAACATTTGATCTTTCCTCCTGTACTATCTAATCTCCCCCTTCACTATGAACCCGAGTCTAACCTTGTATTTTAGTCAATAAAGCATACCCCTGGCCTAACAATGCCTCCTTCCCCACTATGTTTGTTATACCACCTCATAACTCGATAATCTATTGCCTTTCTAATACCTACATTCCCTATGGGAAAATAACCCTGACTATCTACAAGATCGATCGAGAGAAATGGCATGGAAATTCTTGATAGGCATAATAGGACAAGGGATTAGCCTTTAAACCTTATCCACAAACTTTAACTTCTTTGACATCCTCATAACAAAATTTAGCTTCACACATAGGGAATCAAAATCTTATTGTAGAGAAGCACCGAATCTCTATCGATCTTCTGAGGTTGAGGAGAAAGTAATGGGAAGGATAGAAATAAACCAACCATGATCGAGGGAGTCAAAGCTTGTCAAAAGTCCAAATAATAATTGCTTTGAGAGTTCAATCATCTACACTAGTATTCTATGCTTTTTGACTGCCCTAAAATATCACCACCTTCTATGGCCTTGGGACTCCGAACTCCTCGTGGAACCACCATTCTCTCGCATCATGAGTCTTTAGTTGTTTAGATAAGATATATTATCCCTTTTCCTACATCCTAATTTTCTATAATATTATGACATATCTTGCATCATCCTATTCACATCTCTCTCCAAAAAGAGAGGTGATCACACTACTTCAATTTACGCACGATCAGGAGAGTCTCGAATCTACTTTGGAATCCCAATTAGAAGTCAAGGACCTAAAATAATAAACTTTCTATCGTTATGAAGAAAAGAGAGATGGAAGCTAGTCCAGTTGTTCAAAGGAACACTACCTACTCATAAATTCATTTGGCCTCCGAATGAGACACAAGCTCAGGAAAAACCTCATAAAAGAGAAAAGCTGCTTTGACATGCTACAACACTCAGTTTCGAGTCAAACCTCGATAACCAAGGAAGAGAGTCTAAATGGATGACACATAACCTTGGCTTTTAGGTAGAATTTATTCCGCAGGGCGTGTTGGATGACTTAATGACAATCTATCCAACATGGTTCGCTATCACATTATCAATCACTATTCATATCTCTATACATATGAAATCGAATACTTATACATATGAAATCGAATCCTAAGTATGATTCATATGAATATAACTCCATATGAAAAAATGGACTATGTATGGATTTGTTTAATGTCTCAGATGCTTTAGTGCACATGTGGGAGTCAACCCTTTCATCTATGAGGTCGACCAAGAGAAGTTGGCCCAAGCATCCTTAGTGAGTGCTTGAATGGGCGAAGACCTTAGATATTGAGGGACATGATGAGCATTATGCAAGGGTTTTAGACTATCCGCTAGAGTGGCATGGACTTATACTTCTAGGGCCATAGATGTATGCTTTGAGAATTCCTCCTGCCTTTCGTGCTGGGATTGGCCTCTCACTTATGACTACACTTTCTCTCTCTCACTTTACCTTGTGCTCGTGTGTTAGTCAGGCCTCTAAGATTGACATGGCATAGCACAATTCTCTACAGATAATCCTACCTACCCCACACCTTCCACCTATCTGGACAGTGATATTTAGATGAGGAAGGTCCTATTTCTCCTCTCCTTATGAACATATACGTGAGGGAGCTTGCAAGTAGCGTAAATGGGTTCTCTATCTAATTGGGAGTTTCCTATCAATACCATGCATATAAGATACCCTTTGGTATTCCATGTGGTGAGTGGGCATGGGATATAGGACAAATTCTGACTTGATGCACACTGGCCAATTCATTTGTAAGTACTTAATAATTTTATTTCTGTCCTTTAGTAATTCATAAAAATCAAAAAATTACATTCATGTTCATTTCATTATTTTACATTTGTATAAATTTTGCGTTCATTAATTATTTACAAAAAGTTAAATAAAAAATGCAAAATAAAGAATATCCATAAAATATCATAAAAGGAGTTTTATCCGTTGTACTCCTATGAGATATTGCAATATCACTTGTGCCCTTTCCTTTTTTGGAATATCAGTTTTATCCCCGACTTCTTGCCATTCTATCACTTATGCCCCCCGCTACTTTAGCCTCAATAAGTTGAACTTAACCATGATTTTTTCAAACCACGATGAGGTTAGGAGGGGCATAACTGTCTAAACACCCTCCTATCCATCCTCCTCCGAACCATCCTCCTTCGAACCATCCTCCTTCGCTGCATGCGGCCTCCAACGATAAAGCGAAGGGCTCTTCTTCACCTCCATTGGTGACTAAGGCGGAAACCTTCAGAGAGCCCCCTCTATCAAAAGACCTTGAGTTTGAAGGTGTAGAAACATGACAACACCCTCGAGCCAGGTGCCAGCCGGTCCACCACCACGTTCCAGATCATCTTCACCATCATCCTCCATAGGAGGGAGAGAGGGAGGGGCACTCTATAAGAGGGGGGCGGAGGAATCCCCTCCTTACTATCACTACCCTCTCTGTTGTCACCTTTGTTGGAGGAGGCATCCAACCTCACAACATCCATCATCCATTTCATAACCTTGTCCACCTCCTCCTTTGACACATCCCAGTTGATGAATCCTCATTCATCACTCTTTATTCCTTTATTTTAGCTAGAAACCTTGGTAAAATACCATGTAAATGTTTGTAAATACAATAATTTGTCAAAATGCATGCATTGTGTAAATGATAATAATTAGCATGTTTTTGTGTAAAAATAAAGGAATAAAGAAATAAATAAAAAGAGAGAGATATTTAGAATAAATATTGAGTGACCCAATCCCAAGGGAGGGCTCAGTATGGGCCTGACCGCAAAATAAAATAAGTAGAGAGGGATAGGGTAACTCAGCCTTACAAATATTCCCCCCTTTTCATGTATGTAATATTTTCATCAAAATAAAAATATTTATGTGTCCCTCATAGTTTGTATATATTTATAAAAATAAATGAAAATGAGAAAAATAAAACAAAAATAAAAATAAACTCTCTCTCTCTTGTATATACCATGTATATATATACCTATATATATATTTATTTTCCCTTGTAAATACATAATAAAAATCAAATAAAAATTATTTATATCCCAAATTTCATGTTGTAAATAAATAAAATATAAAATAGGGATAATTGTACAAAAATAAACAAATAAAAATAAAATCCAAAAATACATAGGTATATATACCTGTATATAATAATAATATAATGTAAATACATAATTTATTTTTAAAAAAATAAATAAAAATCACTAAAAAATACTTTGAAAATAAATAAACATTTTTTATTTTGTAAATATTTTAAATAAAGTCATTTTCTATTTTATTTTGATTTTCCAAATCCTTTTCCAATGCTTTTTTCCCATTGGTCCACAGGGGATTGTTGACCCCCAGTCAACTCTCCCCCTAGGACCGCCAGGTTAACGGATCTGCGTCCCGACCCGACTTCGCCCAATTATCCTGGACTGATCCGATCGCCTTTCATCCAAACCACGAGCTCCATTTACAGCTCTCATATCTGAGATTCACGCCCGGGAATCTTCTTAGGGATCCGTGCGCTAAAATTGCCTGCCCGACTCCATTCTTGCCGGACCCCTACCAGTATATAGCTTCGCCTCCTCTCGCCATTTCACGCATCTCTGGCCACCGTCTTCGATTCCAAGGACCTCCACCTTCCTACCTTGAGTGACGACAAGCTTTGGGAGTTGTCGCAGTGAGGATTGAGGTTCCATAGCCCCAGGTCCGGCGGTCAACACCGTCGAGCTCCGCCACCGACGAGCACGAGCCTCTAGAGTCGTCGCTCCATCGAGGCAAGGACCTTAGGAGACTCCACAGCTCCCCCACAGACGCGTCCAACCATCAGGTGACCTTGCTATCCCTTAGATTAGGTTTAATCTTCATTCTTTGAATTTGCGCCACCGACCTTCGCCGATCGATTCACCCCGCTCCGATTGACCATCTTCCCATCCGACCATCGTATCATCTTCATGAGACTTTGCCCCACATTCTCCGCATCTCCGATCATCTTGGTTCGCCTCGGAACCAAGAGTTAGGTCCTCCTCTGCCGCCACTCGCCGGAGGACCACGCCTAGACCCACCTGTTCACCCACTTCGCCCATAACCGGGTCGAGGCACTTTGCCCTCGACCCAACGTTCTTTCTGTGCAGGTTTCATCGAAGGAGGACCTCATCTGGGGGTCCAACCGTTCAGGCACAAGTTCTCCTGCTCCTCCCCGTCGTCGGAGTTCCTCTGACACTTCCGGTCCCATCTAAGCACACCCACCACTGCGGACGAGCTTCCTCGTCGATTCACCCTCCTCTGCAGCACTTGAGGAGGTCCCCTGCGTACGCATTGGTCCTGCGAAACTCGCCGGCGACTTGTTCTTCCTAGACCCTCCATCGCCGTTAGATCGAGCTCCTCGCTCCAGGTCTACATTGAGCCGTTCATCTATGGAGAGCTAACAACCATCCGATCATTTGAGGAGCTCAATCAGAGACGTCCATCGTCGAAGAGGTACCTGTGCACCTCAGTTGTCAGATCTTGCACGTGGCTCGCCTTCAATCGTGGATCGCAATAATGGGGTAATATCACTTAGGCCCCTATTATTTTCGCATTTATAGTGTAGTCCTGTAAATATTTTATCTAGTTGTTTTTAAGTAGGGTAAATTGCATGTAGGATCCTGTGCTTGTTTTATTTGCATTTTAGTCCCTGTGTATGTGGTGCACGTGCATCGACACATGATTTGTGGAACTTTTGCATTGTTTATCCTATAGATTTGAGATGTTACTATTTACATTTTTATAAATAGGAATTACACTTTAGTCCCTGTGAATGTGAATCACGTGCATGCCTCGTGCGTTTCTGGACTTTTTGCAACTTTGGCCCTAGGCTTTTTACACGTGTTATCTATTTGGCCCCTGAACTTTGTTTCTTTGCACTTAGGTCCCTGTGTGCTATGGCTTTTATTTTGATTGAATAAAATATTAAATTAATTCCAAATCAAGTGAAATTTTGATATGTGGCTCCTGCCACTGTTTAAAAATTTCACTGAATTGTTGGGACATTTTTGAGTAGTTTCAATATTTTTAAAAATTCAAAAACATGCATTTTTGTTACTGTTTGAATTGAAAGATCAATTAAAAATATAAAAACTCATCTAAAAATTATAAAAATTACTTACTGTTTCTTTTATTGTCTTTTAGCTTTAATCCAAATTTGGTTGGATTTGGATTTATAAAACACCTAAAAATCATAAAACCCTAAAAATCTTATAAAAATTCTAAAAAATTCTAAAAAATTCAAAAAATGTAATTTCTTTTTCTGTAGCTTAGTTTTTATTTCAAATATTCATAAAGATTGTCTTCAGATTTTTAGAGGTTGATTATCTATTTTTAATTAGCCTTTCAAATCTGGCTGCACATTGAGTCTGATTTTCAGCCTTTTATTTTAATAAAATCAACAAAAAATCACGAAATCTTGAGAAAAGTAACAAAAATACTTAAAAATATAAAAAAATACAAAAACAATTTTATTTGAATTTTCTGAGTTGTTTTGATGCATTCAATAAATTGTTGAATGTGTTCTTTTTAACCTTTTCTTACCTTTCCTTTATAATTAAAAATACAAAAAAAATTAAAAATACATAAAATCCACCAAAAATATCTTTTTATTCCATTTTTTGAGTACTTCGTAGGCTCTTTTGAGCCAATCCATGCTCCTTAAGTTCGACCCTGGTCGCTATACCAGGTTAAATAAATAACAAGACCGCTTACTCGGTTTTTTGACTGATTACTCTTATTTGGTGGTCTCTTTTTTTTATTGATCGATTTTCGAGATTCGGGTTGCAACGACCCTTGTTTTTACCTTTACCCGGATCTTGGTGGGATTTTCGGTCAACAGAATGGCGCCGTTGCTGGGGAGCACGGCTTAGTAGTCATTTCTTATTCTTCACGGTTTTCATTTTCACAGCTTTTCTGTAGATACTTGTAGATATTTTTTATCTGATATTATTTGCTTATTTTTATAATAATCTCGTATGACATATTTCTGTCTTGTTTTCTTGTGAGGGCCGAGGACCGAGGCGGCTTTTTCGGAAGCCGAAGCAACCGCGAGAGTCGGAGGCGTCTCTTTTTTGCATAAAGCAGCAGAAAAGCGCGAGAAGCCGAGCAGGAGTGCGGGAGCCACGAAATAGCTGCGAAAATAACCGTAGATAGTCGTAGAGTAGTTTAGACTTATTTTTAGCAGACCTTTATTTGTAATAATACAGGGATAGACTTGGACTCTATCGGTGATTACCGGGGTCTATTTCGCCGAGCACCGGTGTGCTCGGGGGACCTCACCACGTTTTTCGCCGGTTTTTGGTTTTTATCGCATTTTATTAACTGCCTGTCGGATTTACGTAGTTTTGACCTTACCTTAGGATTTTCTCTGATTGTGATGTAATGAATTAGGATTCAAACCCTAATTATCTACCTGTACCTATTAGATTGTAATTGGACCTAATTAATTAAATCACCATAAAAAGCCGGATTACTTAGATTCTAGTCCAAGTGCCTTGAGGAGTCACATACAACGCGTGCAGGATCCGTTGTGGCAGACATCGAGTGGCTCCCAAGATAGGACTCCGGACTTAGGTTTGAGTACTCGACTAATGTTCTTATCGTGTAGAAATTACTCTGCTTAAGGTCGGTTTCTCGTGCATCATATAGGTAGTTTATTTCCAGTCTTTACATTTGTGCGGGGGTCACTTTGCATGTAGACTACTGGAGTCAGGTACGCATCTCTTACTCTGCATGCATAATTGATTTTATCGCGCATCGGCTTTTTCGTCTTCTCCCCTTGTTTTCGGACTTAAATAATCAGGAGAACCGAAAAATTCATTAGGCGTTGCTTGTATTGAAAAACACATAAAAAGAAAAAACTATAAAATTGGGACTGCTAAACACACTTGATCCTAAAAGATACATCACCTAAAAAATTATCTTGCTGAGAGCAACCCCCTCATTGTCTAGTTTGGATGAGCGAGAGAGAGAGAGACCCGCACACTAGGCTAGAGCCATATCTGAACCCCAATCAGACTACCGGCCTTTTATACGGGACAGTCTGGTAGAAGGATTGGATTCCCATCAGCTCGCGTAACCGCTCTGATATACTGACATTATCACCTAAAATAAAAATTGACAAGATAATTGACCGAACCTTTACGGTCTTCAGCTCCGTGTTGAGTAGGTGAACTTGGGGTTTGTTTGCTCATCTTGTGTATTTCCAGATCTCATCCGCCCGACTCGCCAAATTAAGTGATGGGCAGGAGGTCTCTTAGGCAGCCTCTGGTTGCACCGCTTTTTAGCACTTCGGCCCGTTCATCTAGTTTGGTTCGTGAGAGCCGAGACCCGCTCTCCGAACTCGAGTTCGATTTCGCCCTGTTCCCCCTTTACCACCTTTCTACCAGTCCAGAGATACCAGTACCAGATGAGAGACAACAGACATATGATTTATCGGCACCTGAGTTTGGGTCTTTTTCCTTTGCAGAGACCATGGCCAGCAGTGAGGAGTGCACCGAGGGTCAGCGACCGGAGACGACGACATATGTATTGGACCAAGGTGCGATCAACAACACCCTATTGGCTTCCCTCGGGACGATGCAACGCCAGATACGGGATCAGGGAGCCTTCATGGTGGAGATGAGGAGAGAGATGGAGAGGCTGAGGACAGCGCGAGACCAGACGCGAGCCGCAGGAGAGAGGGATCCAGCTCAGCCAGAGGAGCTAGCCCAGCCGGCAGAGCAGTCGAGACCGATGCGGGAGTTGCACAACCCTGGATCGACACTTACACACCGGTGGGTGGTACTTCCGGTGATCGTGGGGAACTTCAAGTTCCCCCCACAGACACTTCAGATTCTTCCCCGCTTCCACGGGCTCGCCACTGAGGAGCTCCATCTTCATCTCCAGGAGTTTGAGATGATCTACAATACCATCCACGATCGGCAGGTGGACGAGGACAACATTCGAATGATTGCCTTCCCCTTCTCCCTTGCTGACAAAGAAGCCAACTGGCTGAAGCATTTGAGGAGATTTGTGTACACTTGGGGCAGCTCCGCACCGAGTACTTGAATAAGTACTATCCACTCGGGCGGACCAATGCAGCAAGGGCCCTGATCAGCAACTTCTCCATGCTCCCCAATGAGCAGTTTCACGAGGCATGGGAGAGGTTTCGAGAGCTCAGCGACAGATGCCCGCACCACGGCATCACGAAGCCGAACCTAGTTCAGAGCTTCTTCTGTGGACTGACACCAGAGCTGCAGAGCCTGGTGAATGCTTCTTGTGGCGGTTCCTACTTCGCCAAGGATGAGGATCAGGTTTGGGCCATCTATGAGGAGATGGCCGAGAACTACACTGTGATGTCCCCGACCCGCCTCTACACTCAGGGACGTCCCCAGCCACAGGCTGTGCAGTACCAGAGGATAGCACGGGTCGATGCCGGTCCTTCTCCTTCGTTTGCGGCATCCGCACAGGCCGAGTCTACAGCCGCAGACATGGGCATCATCAGCGAGAAGCTGGACCAGATCGAGTTGATCGAGAAGAAGCTGCGCCCGGGCATATCGCAGATTGATCAGATGGCAAAGACGTTGAGTGACCTGAAGACACAGCTCATGTGTCTCCAGGAGGTACAGACGGCTTCTCAGCCCTGTCTCAGGTCACGAGGAGATCCGAGCAGCAGTGGTAGTTCATCCCAGCACTCCAGTCATCCTAGACAAGTTCACCTTGTACAGGCGGAGTCGTACCAGCAGCCACCGCAGTTTTACCAACCGCCACCATCTCAGGACACTCAGATGGTGGTCTACCAACCGGATCAACTCCTGCAGTACTTCCCCCACCCATTTACGAGCCGAAGCCGTTGATGGATGTCAACGGGATTTGGTATGACCGACCCTAGCCCGGTATCGGACGAGACCATCCCGGATTCCACTGGTTGGCCGGAGGCACCAGTTCCCAGCATCAACCTCCAGTTCAGGGTGGCCAATACGACCATCAACGTGAGCAGCACCAGCAGCCCCACGCCCCAGTACACCAGCAACAGCAACCATCCTAGAGAGAGCAGTATGGTCCTCGTCCCTATCAGCAGGGACAGTCTTGGAGACGTGAGCTGCCTCAGCAGCACCAGTATCATTAGCAGTACCCCTCTCACCCGCACCAGCAGCAACAACCTCACTACCAGCGAGGTCACCCATAAGGTTCTCATGGGATGACCTATGAGAACCCCGCACTTGACGATCTAGCCCGCCTCATTACCAAGCAACAAGCTACTTTCCGACGGGAGATGGATGAGTTCTGCCAGGAGATGCGGGAGATTGTGAGAGGGAAGGCGATCATTCCCGCCCATATCGAGCCGAACCCAAACAACCCCAAGAGGAAGTCTGAGCAGGTAGAGTTCACTGAGATTACCACTCCTAGTGCTTCACTTGGTTATATGTCTGCATACATGTTTGATGCTGATTTAGTTACACTTAGGAGCAGTAGGATGCCAGCAGACGGTGCCTCGTCTGAGCGACGATCCCACGCCACTTCAGGAGCGCCATGCGAGGAGAGCGGTGCTGATGTCGCTAGAGATGATGACGGTGGTACGGACGCCACCATGGATGTTGATCCAGTCGACGGTACTGAGGCCGTCGCTTCACCAAATGAAGGAGGTGGTACTGACACCACCATTGCAGTTGCTGAGCCAGAGCGCGGTACTGATGCCGCAAGTCCAGATGCCGAGGGTGGTACTGATGCCACCATTCTCAGTTCTGCTAGTCCTGTTGTTTTTCCTTCAATACATGTATCTCGGGACATTTCTGTAAATAAAGGAAAGGGTTTGTTGTTTTCGGATCCACATGTGTTGCTTGATGATGTTTGTGTGGATTCTGCTGTTCATGAGCATGCCAGACCCTCTCCTAGTCCTTCATCTGGAAAGGACCCTGTAGTCCCCTTTCCTAGAGCACTCCATTTGGCTAAGGGGCAGAAAAAGAAAATTCAAAAAAGAACCATTATATAGAGTTTAGACAACAAATGATAGATTTCACATACAACTGACTCTAGAGGAGGCCTTGGAGCACATACCTCTACTCCAGAGATCACTCAGAGACAGGACCACAGTTAGGAGGAAGAGGCGGGACCATCAGTTAGAGATCCATATGCTTACTCGTGCCACGTGTTTCGCAATTCAGAGCCGTCTGCCAGCCAAGAGTCCAGATGCAAGAGTCCCGTATGTCAGATGCTACATCCATAAGCAGAGGTTCGACCGCACTCTATTAGACAACGGTTCTTTGATCAACCTTCTTCCGGCAACCCTTCTCGACCACTTCGAGTTGGGCCCTCTACGACAGAGCAGGACGATCCTTCAGTTTGCTGATCGATCTGTCAAGAGGCCGAGGGGGTTGCTGAAGGACATTGTCATCACGATTCAGGGACTGAAATTCCCCGTGGACTTCGTTGTGTTGGACATGGAGATCCCTGAGTCCGTGAGCGATACCCCGATCATTTTAGGACGCCCGTTCTTGGCCACAGCCAAGGCAGTATCTGACCATGATAGCGGGAAGGTGCACTTTCGCGTCGAGGGCGAGAGTATACAAATAGAGACGGTCGAGGAGACTAGAGCCAGAGATTCAGCTTGCTCAGAGCTGACTTCCGATTCAGAGCAGATGACAGAGGCAGGGCGAGACATCCACCAGGACTGCGATTTTATGATCACAAATGACGAGGTAGTTTGGGCAGATCCAGTCGCACATGCCATCCTCTCACCTTCAGAGTTTGCTGATATAGAGACGTTAGCAGAGGAGAGCTTGGAGAGTGCATTCCTGATCCAGGATACATCTCAGGCAGCAGAGCCAGTTCCTGATCGTGAGATAGATTTTTGTGAGTCTGATACAGATCCCTCGGACTCAGATATTGATTGGGCAGAGTTTGATGATTTGATACCTTGTCTGACTTCTACTGAGCCTACAGCTAGGGAGGAGCATGATTCCATACAGAGCAGAGATAGTCCAACAGAGCAGCCTTCGCCAGATTCAGATTGCGAGCGAGAGTTCTCATTCTCCCATGCAGATTTGGCAGCATTCACTCCGACTTTTCAGAGGCCAGATCCGCCAGCACCTACTTGTCCAGAGCTGAAGTCGCTACCGTCATCGCTGAAGTATAGATTCCTTGCGGGTGAGCATGAGATGTACCTAGTCATTATCTTCGCCGATTTGATTGGGGAGCAGGAATCCCGTCTGATGGGGGTTCTTGAAAAGAACCGCAAGGAGATTGGATGGAGTGTAGCCGATCTCCAAGGGATAAGTCTGACCTTGTGCTCCTACCATATCTATCTCGAGGAGGAGGCGAAGCCGTCGCATGAGTTCCAGCGGCAGCTGAACCCGGATCTTCGAGAAGTTGTCTTGAAGGAGATCTCGAAATGGTGGAGCACCGATTTTATCTACCCCATCTCTGACTCCAAATGGGTCAGTCCATTGCATGTGGTGCCTAAGAAGACGAGCATCACCACAGTTGTTAGTGAGTCTGGAGAGGAGATCGCTACCCTGGTACCTATTTCTTGACGGGTTTGTGTGGACTACAGATGATTGAACCAGGCCACCAAGAAGGATCATTTTCCCCTGCCCTTTATTGATCAGATTATTGAGAGGCTGGCAGGGAAGAGCCATTACTGTTTCTTGGATGGGTACTCCGGATATAATCAGGTGGCCATTGCGCCAGAGGTCCAAGACAAGACTACCTTCACCTGTCCCTTCGGGACATATGCTTTCAGACGCATGCCATTTGGATTGTGCAACGCTCCGGCGACATTCCAGAGATGCATGCTGTCCATCGTTTTGGACATGGTGGGGGAGTGCTTGGAGGTCTTCATGGATGATTTCTCGGTCTACGACGATGGATTCAATTCTTATCTTGACTGCCTAGACCGAGTCCTTCAGCGATGCATTGAGGTTCACCTTGTATTGTCTTGGAAGAAGAGTCACTTCATGGTGACTTAGGGGACGGTGCTTGGCCATATCATCTCCAACAGGGGCATGGAGGTTGATCCGGCCAAGGTGGATGTCATTATAAAACTCAATCCACCGTCCAACTTGCGGCAGTTACGATCTTTTCTGGGGCATGTTGGTTTCTACCGACGCTTAATTAATGATTTTAGCAGGATCGCCCGACCGTTGACTGATCTGCTGACAAAAGACACCGAGTTCCTTGTTGATGATAAGTGTCTATCGTCATTTGAGACTCTCAAGAGTCGTGTTGTAGAGGCTCTTGTTCTCCAGCCGCCTGATTGATCTCTCCCATTCGAGATCATGACGGATGCCTCCGATTTTACCGTGGGAGCCGTGCTGGGACAGAGGAGGGATGGAGTCCCCTTCGCTATTCACTACACTAGCCGTACATTGGATGTTGCGCAATGGAACTATACCGTCACTGAGAAGGAGATGCTAGCCGTAGTTTTCGCACTAGATAAGTTCAGATCTTACATCATTGGATCTAGAGTGACCATCTATACTGATCATACCGCCATCAGGTACCTCATGGCAAAGAAGGATGCCAAAGCCAGATTGACCAGATGGATCCTTCTACTCCAGGAGTTTGATATAGAGATTAAGGATAAGTCTGGAGTCAAGAATGTGGTGGCAGGTCATCTCTCCCGATTGGAGTATCTTGAGGATTCTGAGCAGATTGAGCCTATATGTTAGACCTTCCCAGATGAGGCGATCCTTGCTATCGCCTCTCTCCCATGGTATGTCGATATTGTGAACTATCTTGTCGCCAAGAAAGTTCCACAAGATTGTCCCAGGCAGAAACTTGAGACCTTCCTCGCGAAGGCCAAGTTTTACCACTGGGAGGATCCCGTCCTTTATCATGAAGGAGGGGATAGTATCTGGCGTCGGTGCATTCCTCAGGAGGAGCACCACAACGCCCTTACTTACTGCCACAAGCTTGAGGCAGGACGACATCACTCTGGGAGGAGAACGACACAAAAAGTGCTCCAATCCGGCCTATGGTGGCCTACTCTCTTCAAGGACTCTGGTGAGTTCGTGAAGAGGTGTACTGACTGTCAGAGGATGGGCACTTGTGGACAACGTGATATGATGCCGATGCAACCCATACATTTCTGCGAGGTTTTTGATGCATGTGGCATGAGGGTTGGTAGAGGGTTGGAATAAAGAATGTGATGTAATGTCACATTGATTTGTGATGGAATTCCGACCCAGGTTGAGAGGGTTGGAACGAGGGGTATGCTGGTGTACACTAACAACCAAACGAAGCCTTGGGGAAGAAGAAGCACATCGGAGGAGAACAATAGTCATATAATCCAATCAAGAGGATAATATCTACCATTCAATTGCCACTCGAGCCTTCTAACCTCGGTGTAATCCACCAATAGAAGCTGACCACGTGGAGGTCAAGAGCGCTATCAAGCCCGGGCACGTGCATCTTGCACGTGCTATGGTTAAACTTTCAAGGACCCCTTTCCACTTACCAGATATTGCATCAGAGGTCCACTCACATGCTCCAACTACGCGTGAGAAATTATACGAGTAGCCCTTACAAATCCTGAATTTAACCAGGAACCCTCACGCTTGGAAAATTGCATATATACCCGTACCTATTATATACATTTCAGAAACCCTGAAGCTGAATTCATTCTCTATCATATATTTCTTTTGAGACACTATTGAAGATCAATAAGTTTGAGGAAGTTATTTTGTGAATTGTAAGCCATTAATTTTTTAAAATTCATTCTTAGTGCTCATAAATAGGGGGATTTGCTTGTGAATTAGTTTGATATTTATTGATCGACTATTTTCTGAAATTAAGTAATTCATCGGGCTTGGGGATTGAATCAAACTGTATCTTACTTGGCCTGCCTTTTTGCTTGCACAATCACCTCTGCATTCATCGTCATTTTTCTTAAATAACTGCATTATTTATTTCTCTCATACCTTGCATAGCATTTATTCTCTTGCATAAAACATTATAAAAAAATCACTCATCACATTTGCTTCAATTACTTGCATCTTTTACTTAAAAATCCATAAACATTCTTAAAAAAATCCAAAAACCCATAAAAATCTTTTTAAAAATCTAACCCTACGGTGTTTGAAAATTAATTCTGTACCCTCATATTAGCTCCTTGAGTTTGAATTTGAGACTTGCTCAGGTAAAACAAACAATTGCCCCATTGAGATTAATTGTAAAATTATTTCTCATGTGATTTTTAATTGGTCGTTGGATTTCGTTACTATATTAAAAATGACAAATAAATAAGGGGATTCGATGGGTATTTCAACATGCCACGCATACGCACACACACACACACATGCACATGTACATGCACATGCAGATATGCACATGCACGTACGTGAACACACACATGCATACATGCCCACATATGCGCACACATGCACACAGATGCATGTATATATATGTGTATATGTGTGTATGTGGGGGGTGTTTTATATATATATATATGTATATATATGCGTCTATGTGGTGTGTGTATATTGACAATAGTCGATTTACACTGCGACAATGGTAGGGAAAGAGAGATGATGATCCTTCAAGGTTGCAGATATTAGAGGGAAAGTGATCACACAGAGTGGCAATCAGTTAATGAATGCTTGGATGTTGAACCGAATAACCCCGCCTGACTATAAAAAAGCCCTTTGCTTTTTGCGTATTCCTCAGAGAATGATGAGGAAACAATTCCCATAATATTATTTAGAGATATAAGGTCAAAAAGGAAAGTCAATATATTTTCTACCTTTCTTTTTAATGAGATTTCAATTCAAGGTTTAGGACTACAACTACTAAAATCCCTCTTTTCCAACCCTCCTTTGGAAACTTCAAATTTGATTTAGACATGGTTCTATTTTATCTTTCTCTTTGGCTTTCTTTGATTTATTTGGAGAATCTCAACAACTCTCGGAAATATTTTCCCCCTTTCGAAGATGTAGGAAAATCAGCCTATTGATATTAGAAGAGAGTTGCTGATAGGTTCAGGCTCATGATCCAATGTGATTCATCGGTATAACAAGAATCATCATCAATAAATTTCTTATATAGTACAATGAGCCCACTAAATACAAAGCAAGCCTGAAACAAGTTAACTACGGTTTTACATCAAGTCTGATCAAGTATATTCCAGAACTTGGGAAAAGGATTTCTCCATTAGACTGCCCTAGGTTCTCGGTAGGGAAAGACTGAAGAAAGAAATCCCCTAGTTGTTCAGCGGTTAGCCAATTGTTTGTTGAGCCTTTCTAGGACCCTCAATAGACAGTAAATTTCCTCATTTTCTATGATATATTTATATCTTCAGGGATGGTAGAGTTTGCTGGCAAAAAGGGATCCCTCCCCTTCGGGAGGTCGCCTGACATGTCCTTTAATTAGAGTGGGCCAGACTTCGATTCCCAGGATTAGGTTATTCTCTATGTTGAGCCTACTCAACCCCCACATTGATTCTTTTTTTGAGGCTAGATTCACCTTCACATTTCCTGCTAAGATCCCAAGTCTCCAAGTGCGCCCTTCTTGGCCAATCATGACCGTCAACTTTTTAGAGAATCATGTTTCTATGTTGTAGGACTTGTATCTTGACTAGGTAGTTTTGTTGCCCAATTTCAAGTGTCTTCTTGGATAGTTAGTGATGCCCATAGACGCAAAATGTACTTGGGGGGGGGGGGGGGGGGAGTCCCTGGACCTAGTCCTTTTAGGTAGTGGCCTTTTAGTTTATGGCCCACTGGATGGTTGGTGCAAGGCCAGACATTAGTTATTCTCATTTCCAGCCTTTGCATCAGGGCCTGTCCATCGATGTTTTTAGTACTCTATACTATCGGGCAACGAAGTTTACACTTATTCACTTCTCCCAAAGATTCGCCAAGCCTCTTTTCTCCTTTTTCTGCTTAATTGTAGAGGTCCTCTGAGGGATTAAGAGAAGGGAGTTGACTAAACATCTCAGCCATTGGTGGGAATTTCGCCCACATCCGATCCCCACTTCTTGTTTACCTCAGATGATCATCTTGGGAGAATTATGACCTTGTTCGATCATGTCAAGTGAGCAACAACCACTTCATAACACAAGAGGGACTGTCCGAGCAAAGCCAATATTTGCTCATGTGTATATCGAGTAACGAGTATGTGAGGACCCAAACAACATGCAGTCAGTGCAACAGCTCACACGCGTGAATTCGTGTGACCCCTTCAGTAGTGTATGATTTCCATATCCTCAGGAAAACATGACATCGACAACCATGAGCTCAAAGCAATGCATATGCCCCATCATAGGACGTGCATATAGAGCTTAGTTTATTAATATACGGTCATGTTAGTTAAGGAGATGTCACTAAATTTAGACCCAAATGGACCTAGAATATATAATGGTTAATTCTCTTTAGCATCTTCCATATTCATCTCAATTTTATTTTGAAAATTGTAACTCGTTTTTAGGATTTTAGATTTCATATTTCAATTCTCTTTGGGTTTTTTTTCAATGGGCTTGAAAAATATTATTTGTAAAGGGGCTTATATGGAGAGTTTTCCTTTCCTTTGTAAAGATCCTTGCAGTGAAACTTCCTTTCAAGAGTGAATGTGGAGATACGTATTTAATGCAATTACAATGATTGCAGCTTGGGGATTATTATCAGGATTCATGCTTTGGGTTGCTAAATACATGTGGAAAATCAAATACTAATAATAATATCGGGGTTTCTGTGAAGATTTCAGGTGATAAAAAATCACATACTTGTCCTTTCAAGCTTCTCCTACCATTTTTTTTTGAATTTGGGAGGATTTGAGATGACAAGATTTAGCTCCAAGGAAATGTGATTTGAGCCCATCTTATCCACCGTTAGATCAAATATCTCAATCCCATGATTTTAGGAACGACGTCAATGATTTTAATTTTGAATATTAATGATTTTCCATGAATAGCAATAGACTTTTTTGATCTCGTCTGATATTGTATTCAACAACAACAACAACAAAGTCTTTTCCCACAATTAAGTAGGGTCGACTACATGAATTCTTCGCCTCCATTCAGATCTATCTTGGGTCAATCTCGGACTTATATCCAAAAAACTAAGATCCCTTCGTATAGTCTCTTTCCAACACTTCTTGGGCCGTCCTCGCCCTCTCTTAGCCGGCTCAGCATCCCACCACTCGCATCTCCTAACTGGTGCATCAGTTGACCTTCTTTGCAAATGACCAAACCATCTTAAGCGGTTTTCTCGCATCTTATCCTCGATCGGAGCAACACCAACTTTCTTTCTGATTGCATCATTCCGAATCCGATCTTTACGTGTATGTCCACACATCCATCTTAGCATTTTCATTTCTGCTACAGCCATTCTCTGCACATGTCTATAGTTCACAGGCCAACATTCAGAACCATAAAGTATAGTATGTCTCACGGCTGCTTTGTAAAACTTTCCTTTAATTTTTAAAGGAATTTTCTTATCACAGAGAACAATGGAGGCTCCTCTCCACTTTAGCCAGCCTGCATTTATTCTATTAGCAACATATCCATCAATTTTCCCATCATGTTGCAAAATAGATCCCAGATATCTAAAAGAATCTCTCTTCTGAATGTTATCATCACCAATCTTCACCTCGATTCCTTCACCATTGCTTCCATCAAAGGTGCATTCCATATATTCCGTCTTAGCCCTACTTATACGAAAACCTTTAGTCTCCAATGCATGTCTCCAAACCTCAAGCTTCTCATTTACCCCATCTCTAGTCTCGTCAATCAACACAATATCATCAGCAAATAACATACACCAAGGTAACTCATCCTGAATGTGACTTGTCAACTCGTCCATAATCAAAGTAAAAAGAAATGGACTCAAAGATGAACCTTGATGTAAACCAATGTTGATATCAAAATAGTCAGTCTTCCCCGTCGGGGTCCTTACACAAGATAAAGCCCTATCATACATATCCTTTATGAGATTAATGTATAGGACAGGTACTTGTCTCTTCTCCAAAACTCTCCACAGTATCTCTCGTGGGACGGAATCATAAGCCTTCTCCAAATCAATAAAGATCATATGGAGATTCTTCCTTTTAGCTCTATAAATCTCCATTGTTCTCCTCAGCAAATGGAAGGCTTCAATAGTTGAGCGACCTGGCATGAATCCGAATTGGTTTTCTTTTATTTGGGAAACTTGTCTTAACCTTCTTTCGATCACACGTTCCCAAATTTTCATAGTGTGACTCATCAGCTTGATACCTCTGTAATTTGAACAATTTTGAATGTCTCCTTTATTCTTATAAAGAGGCACCACGATACTCCTCCTCCAATCTTCAGGCATTTTCTTGCTGCGCCAAATAACATTGAATAGATTCGTAAGCCAAGTCAAACCACGCTCACCTAAAACTTTCCATACTTCTACAGGGATGTCATCCGGTCCAACACCTTTCCCAGGTCTCATAACCTTTAAAGCCTCCTTTACTTCTTTTCTTTGTATTCGTCTATAGCATGCACGATTCAAGTAACTTTCATTACTAGCTAGATCACCCAAAGTGATCTCTCTATTTCCTTCTCCAATGAAAAGTTTATGGAAGTATTGCTCCAATCTAGTCTCTATATCTTTCTGAGTAACAAGCACGTGACCTTCCTCGTCCTTAATGCATCTCACTTGAGAAAGGTCTTTGTTCTTTCTTTCTCTTGCTTTGGCTAACCTGAATATATCCTTCTGGCCCTCTTTAGAGTTGAGATTTTTATACAAAACCTCATAAGCTTTTGACTTAGCTTCGCTTACAGCCTTCTTTGCTTCCTTCTTCGCTATTTTATAGTCTGTGACAGTTTCCTCTGTTCTATCCTTAGACATAGCCTTAAAGCAAGCTCTTTTAATTTTTAGCTTCTCTTGCACCCCTTCACTCCACCACCAAGCCTCCTTTTGATCCGGAGCTCCTCCTTTTGACTCGCCTAGCATCTCTTTGGCTACCTTTCGGATACAAGATGCTACTGCCTCCCACATCTCGTTTGCACTACCGCTACAATCCCAAGATAAGTCGTCTAAAACCTTTCTCCCTGAAGCTTGATTGCTTCAGCGGAAGATTCCACCACCTAGTTCTAGTGATCTTAGGAACCTTCCTTTTCTTTACCAGCCTTTTTATTTGTAAATCCAAGACTAACAAGCGATGTTGGGTTGTCAAACTCTCTCAGGGATTACTTTCCAATCTTTGCAACATAACCGATCTCTTCTCCTCAACGCAAAGTAATCGATCTGTGTTCTAGTTGAGCCACTCTTATAAGTAATTAAATGCTCCTCCCTCTTCTTGAAAAGAGTGTTTGCTATGAAAAGATCATATGCAGTTACAAAATCCAGAATGACTTTTCCCTCTTCGTTTCTATCCCCAAAACCATGTCCTCCATGCACACTTGCATACCCTGAAACATCTTTTCCCACATGTCCATTAAGATCTCCACCTACACAAACCATCTCTCTTTGTGGGATTCCTTGTAAAATCTTATCCATATCCTCCCAAAAAGCTTGTTTAGTCCTTTCATCTAGAACCAATTTGTGGTGCATAAACTGAGATGATATTCAGAATTTTTTCTTCAAGCACCAACTTTAGCAAAATAATCCGATCTCCAAATCTTTGCACCTCAATCACACAATCCTTCAAATCTTTATGAACAACCACTCCAACACCGTTTCTTCCCTTATCTTTACCTGAATACCAAAGTTTAAAGCATGTCTTCTCGATCTCCCTTGCTTTCTCTCCAACCCTTTTAGTCTCTTGAAGACATAATATATGAATCTTCCTTCTTTCCATTGTATCCACTATCTCCATCAATTTTCCAGTTAAAGTACCGATATTCCAATTACCAATATGTTGCTTCCTTTGCAATCTCTTTTGGACTAACTTCTTTACTCGCATGCGTCCATTATGCGAGAACCCTTGCAAATTTTGGACTGCATCCGGGCGGTGATGCAGCGGAACTATCTTACTTACCCGCATGCGTTCCTCATGCGAGAACCCTTGTAAATTTTGAACTACATCCAGGCAGCGATGTAGCGGCCCTTGCCAATTTTTCATTGCATTCGGGCGATGCAACGCGTCGCAAGTAGGGAACGCCCCAACGAAATCTGTATGTTTGCTTAAATCCATGTTTAAAAGATCCGAACGGTTTCGAGATAAATTCATAAATAGTGTTCTTAGAAGAAATTAAGAACACTATTTACGAATTTATCTCTCCTACGCTGGCTGTCGGCTACCTAACGCGTAACCCTCCTCATTTACCCAGGCTTGGGACCGGCCATGGCTGAGTTTCGTCTAATATTGTATTGAGGAAAAAAATCATTTTGTCACATTTCGAGAGACGATCGATCGATCGTTCTCATGGAATTATTGTGTTTTATTATTTTGCCTTAACCTTTTCGGAATCAAAGGTATTTTGATATATTTTTATTATGCTTATATGTTATTTCGTTGCTAATATTTCTTTATTAGGTTTCACACATGGAGAATTCGCGAATAGATTGTATTCGGAATATTTTAGAAGCAATTATGAAAAATGACTTCCTCGAAGGTTTAGAAAGTGAAGATTATTGATGTGAAGTCGATATTGAAAACAGTAATCTCGATTTTGCTAATGAGAACAATAAATATGAAAGATCAGGTATCTTTTATATATTTAGAAAAACAGATTAAATTATTTTTTTCATGTTATTTACAAAAGCAATAATGAGAATGTGACCGGTATTACATTTCAAAGGAACCGTAACATTCTGAATTGGCTTTATTAAATAATTAAAAAAATATAAGAAGTAATTTTTGTACTGCCATTAGTAAATTTAAATTTCTTTACTGTATTAGTAAATCACTAAGTAGCATAAGTAATAAAATGCAATATAATAGTATTAGTAATATCATGTGATATATAAGTAAGTTGGTTATATACATGTTATTTGCATAAGTAATAAAAGGAATGTGAAAAATAATATATTTCAAATGATTCATAACATTCAGAACTTGCTTTAGTAGTTTATTTTAATAAAAACATAAGAAGTAATTTTTGTATTAAAAACAGTAACTTTCTGAAATGTATCAGTAAGTCATTAAGTAGCACAAGTAACAAGTGATATTCTGTGATATATAACTTAAGAAATAATTTTTGTGTTGCCATTAGTAACATATTTCAACTGATTCGTAACATTCAGAATTTACTTTAGTAATTTATTTTAATAGAAACGTAAGAAGTAATTTTTGTATTGTGAATAATAACTTTCTTATTTGTATCAGTAATTCATTAAGTTGCACAAGTAACAAGTCATTATATATCGTGATTATGTATGAGCAATGCCCGCTGGTATGTTTCTAAGTAGAACAATTAATATATCAATAACGCCCTTAGAAGTCACTAAGTAAATTTGGAGATATATGTTAGTAATTTGTTTTTACAATAAAGTAAATTTTATAATTGACACATGTATCTATTTATCGTTTAACAGAGATTTTTTAAGAATCGCAAGTTATTTGATGATACTTTTTGTTAATGATGTATGTTAATTTGTTAATGAATTTTTATTAAATTACTGATGTCTCTTCAAAATGTTAATCAGTATTTTATATTGTGTATTTCTTTAGACATTGATGAATATGAAAACTTTAAAGGATTAATTGACGAAGATTCTCTTATATCAGCTGTAGATCATGCAATTATTACTCGTGAGGGTCTTTCATTCTCAAACTTAAAGGATTGTGAATTGTTCTATGAGAAATATGCCATGAAGTAGGCTTTAATATTAGAAGGAGCGGGACAAAATATTTATTTGATCGAAAAAATAAAGTTAGGAATCTTTCTTTCAAAAAAAATGTGTTGGAAGGAATGACTTTATGTTCAAATTCTAAAAAAGAAAAATATCATCAAGTTTGGCATTGATTGATGTAGAAGCTAATCAAGAGGGAATAGACAGCAAGAAAGAAGATGTGGAATAAATCGTTGTGGTTGTAAAGCAAAGTTGTGTGTGAAGTTAAATCAGATATCAAAACAGTGGGATGTTGTTTCATTTGTTGAGGAACATAACCATAAACTTGTTTCTCCAAGTAAAAAGAAATACTTAAGATCGAACAGGAGAATAACTATGGCCACAAAGAATTTATTATCTTCTATGTCAGAGGTTAAGATTCACACGGCAAAACAAATAGCTTTTTTGGACAAGCAAAGTGGCCCTGATGAACGTATTGACTCTATAGCTAGAGATATCTATAATCTGAAGCGAGATTTGAAAAAAAACTGATGGTCACGATGCGGTTATGCTCTTGGAACATCTTGAATACTGCAAAAGCATAACACCAGACTTCTTTTACGTGTACAAGTAAGACGATGATTCATATTTAACTCATTGCATATGGATAGATTCTTATTCTATAGAAGATTATAAATTGTTCAGTGATACCGTTACATTTGATACAACATATGATACGAACAAGTACAAACTAATTTTTGCTTCTTTTTGCGGGGTTAACAACCATAACAAGATTGTATTTTTCTGAAATGCATTCTTAATGAATGAGACAAAGGATTCATTTGTATGCCTTTTCCAGAATTTTTTGTTGGTTGTTAAGGTTGCTCCTAAGTCAATGATTACTGATCAGTGCCCATCTATTAATGCGGCTATAAGAGAAGTTTTTCTCACTATGAAACATAGATATTGTGGTTGACATGTTACAACTAACATGAAGAAGATGATTGGTTTAACCAAAAAAGCTGAAATAGCAATTCTGTCATTGAATAAGATTATTTGGGGTACAAAAAATGAAGAAGAATTTGAAGTTGAGTGGCGCAAAATAGTATCAGAATGCAATTTAGAAAAAAACAAATGAATCAATGTTATGTATCGGATAAGGAGAAAGTTGGTGCCTATTCACTTGTGAAGATATTTTTTTGTTGACATGAATACGACTTAGAGGAGCGAGAGCATGAATTCTTTCTTGACTAACAATGTTAATCGGTTGAATAGTTTATATGAGTTCATGACCAGATTTCAAACTGCAGTTGAAAGAATGAGAGAGCATGCTAATAAGATGGACAATGATACTGAAAATACTACGCAGTGGAGCATTGAAAAACAATTTTCTGAGCATTTCACAAAGACTTTGTTTTACATTGTTATTGTTAAGGTAGAGCTTTCGGAATGTATTGAACTGAATGTTATTCCATTTCCAAGAGTTGAAGACGTTATACAATACAGAGTATACCCTATTGGCAAGATTGAAGATTTTAACATAGTTATTTTAAATGCTCATAACAACAATTTCTTTTGTGATTGTATGAAAATGGAATCAATGGGTATTCCATGTAGACACATCATTAGTGTTTTAAAATATACAGATGCGTTAGAGGTTGATTCCTCTCTTTTATTGAATCGATGGAAGAAAGATATCAAGGAAAATGGTTATTATTCACTATACAGGAAGAGAACAATACAAGACGTCAAAAGTCAATTACGGATTTTGGCAGATGAACTTATCAGTGAAGCTGATGGCAACAAAGAAGCATACGAATATATTAAAAAGGTTCTTATAGATGCATCTGAAGCAGTCAAAGCAATTAAGAGCAAAAGGAAAATTACTAATGTTGAAGATTTGCATGACGCCAATAAAAATGTGATAAGTCGGTCATTGCTGTTAAAGATCCTAACATAGCAAAATCAAAAGATTCTGGAAAAAGTGGAAGACCAAAGGGAAGTACAAATCGATTGAAATCAATTAGTGAAGATAATTCCTCAAAGCGGAGACAATACAAATTATGTTATAAAGTCAATGCTGGACATGATTCAAGAAATTGCTCTTCAAAATCTGCAAATAATCCTTAGAGGTAAGAGAAATTTAGTAATTGATATGTTTCATATTGTATTTCCATTATATTAATATTATTCTAACATTATCTATAATTCTTCTCTTTTGCAACAGATTGAAATATATTATATGCAGCTGATCTTCAGACGAATGAAAGCCAGTTGATATAACAAATGTAAAGTAAGTTTTTTGTTGCACTCAGTAAATTTGGCAGCAGCATCAGTAAGGTATTAGGAAACACAAGTAAATTGTATAATGTAATCACGTATCATTACTATAAGTTACACGTATAATCTATATTAGTAACACGTATAATTACTATTAGTAACACCTAATTAAACGATTCGTAACTTCTGAAACTTTCAAAAGTATTTCTGAGTATTAAATGCAACTAGTAGTTTATACACTTACCATCAGTAACATTAAAGTATGTATCAATAACTTCTTAATAATCACAAGTAACATATCAACAAAGTTATGCATTAGTAACCCTATTATTAAGACAAATAACTTTCTTTTTATTGTCAGTAACTTATAATTACACATTAGTAATATATGAATTGCAAGTTGTATAAGTAAGATTTAGATTATTACCAATAACAAATATGAAATCGCTTCGTAACTTCGTAATCTTTCAAAATTATTAGGAAACACGAGTAAATTGTATAATGTAATTACATATCATTACTATAAGTTACACGTATAATTTATATTAGTAACACGTATAATTACTATTAGTAATACCCAATTAAACGATTCGTAACTTCTGAAACTTTCAAAAGTATTTCTATGAGCACTAAATGCAACTAGTAGTTTATACACTTACCATCAGTAACATTAAAATATCTATCTGTATCTTCTTAAGAATCACAACAATTCAGCAAAGTTTGGTATATGTAACAATATTACTAAGACATGTAACTTTCTTTTAATTGTCAGTAACTTTTATTTACACATTAGTAATATATGAATTACAAGTTGTATACGTAAGTTTTAAACTACTACCAGTAACAAAGAAGAAATTGCTTCGTAACTTCGTAATGTTTCAAAAGTATTTCTTTATTTCGATCTTTAGTTACTTTCTTTTAATTATCAGTAACTTTTAATTATATATTAGGAAACACAAGTAAATTGTATAATGTAATTACGTACCATTACTATAAGTAACACGTATTATTTATATTAGTAACCCGTATCATTACTATAAGTATCACGTATCATTTCTATTGGTAATACATATCATCACTACAAGTAACATGTATCATTTCTATTGGTAACACAATATAAAATAATTTCTGAAATGTATCAGTAATTCATTAAGTAGCAAAAGTAACAAGTGATATTCTGTGATATATAATTAAGAAGTAATTTTTGTATTGCCATTAGTAATATATTTCAAACGAATCGTAACATTCAGAATTTGCTTTAGTAATTTATTTTAATGAAAACGTAAGAAGTAATTTTCGTATTGCGAATAGTAACTTTTTTAATTGTATCAGTAAGTCACTAAGTAGCACAAGTAACAAGTCATTAAACACGTATCATTTCTATTGGTAATACGTATCATCACTTCAAGTAACACGTAGCATTTCTATTGGTAACACAAGTTCTTAGTAACACGTATCATTAGTATAAGTAACACTTATCATTTATATTGGTAACAACGGTGGTCTCTTTAGTAATTTCTTTGTACATCATAAATAAGCTATGGAACTTAACACAGTAATATTATAACAATTATCTGTGATTTAAGTATCACATCATGAGTCGTACAAGAATCTCAAATAATGAACAAGTAATATCAAGCAAAAGTTTCTCATTCATTAAAATATATACGTATACAAATAGTTGTTGCTATTTTTCCAATTTTGAATACATCATGTACATATATATCTAAAAGTTTTTCTTTAACTACAAGTCTAAAAGAGATCATTTCCTTCAGTCCTTCTCCTCTACACTTGTAAGTAACATAGCAGCTATCTCAGCACGAAACTTAGGTATATCTTCAATGCGGAAGATCAGCTCTTTTCTTTTGCAAATGAATTCCATATATTTCATTATAAAAACTCCACAATCAATGGAATCACTTCGCTGCTTTGGGATGGCTTTTGCGATTTCAATTGGTCACTTCTTAAGTTGTTCTCCAGTGAATAGTACGAAGTATTCTGTCATCCAATCAAACTTGCAATAATAATGAAAGAAATATTTCACAAATAAATAAACTCAAAAATAAATATAATGTACTTTTTTGAAAATGAATACTTACCCATTTTTTACATCCAACCAGTGTTTTTTCATCCCAGTCAGTGAATTATAGGAAATGAATTTTTTGGCATCAAAGTCAATCACGAGAAGATGTCAATGATTTGATGTGTGGATTACGCAAAAAGCCTTCTTTACGTTCTCAAATATTATCCTTGTACATGAGAACAAATTGTTTAAAGGCTCATAATCCTCTACACTTGCTTCTTTGATAGTCTTCTTAAACAATTGCTGCAATGAAAAAATACTTAGGCAATACAATATAACTTAAAAAGAAGATATATTTAAGTATTAATATCATTTGAGCCGTATTCGCAAAAATGAATGGACATTCCACGTCACTTTCTTGATAAGATTTCAATAGGACATCCATGAATATGTCCAATCAATGACCATTTTGTTATAGAGTAGTCTTCAATGTGTCTTCCAATGCAAAAATTGTAAGAACTTGTATTAGAAATCAATGACCATTTTGTTATAGAGTAGGTCTTCAATGTGTCTTCCAATTTGTTTTAAAATTTGTAAGAACTTGTATTAGAAATTAATACATTTTTTCGCATTCAAATACTAAAAGAATCTAATAAGTTGAAATCTTCATTTTCATGTACAAAAAATAATAAATATACTTTTACACAGACGGTAAATGTACTAATAAATTTCATGCGTTAAAACTTGTTGATTGAATTTTAATAAAATAAAAAACTTACTGATTGTCGATGCAGAACTTCCTTCAATCGATCACCAATGAAAATGAGAATGGGATTTCTCTTTGTGTTCGTCATGTGCGACAGCCAGAAATTCCTAAAGAATTGTTTGTGTGTTCGTCGTGTGCGGTAGAAAGAAATCCCTAATGATTGTTTGGTAATTATTCGAATATTAATTCCTTTCTCAGAAAGGAAATCAACGAGCGAGAAATTCGCTTGATCGGTTATGGAAATCATATCGTCCCAAAGATTCTATTAAATTTTATATTTAATTTTAACCACAAGATTATTATCCAACGTCTCTCATATGGTGCTCATTAAATCTCAAATGGGCATAATGCCCTCTAGATAAGCCATATATATATGGGTAAAATGAGGCTGCCCCCATGGGGGGAGCTAACTTAGTTCCCCCGCCCCATTTCATCCGAGTTTTTTATTTTTTTGAAAATTTCTTTCGTGGATTTTCATCAATATATCCCTATATCATGTCTTAAAATTTCGTTCAAAACAGAGACTCTTACGGCCTCCATCCAGATGGGGTCGTTTTTAGCAATTTTGTTACCGTTAAAAAATGACTGTCTAGATGGAGGCCGTAGGAGTCTCTGTTTCACACGAAATTTTAATGACATAATATGGGGATATAATAATGAAATTTCACGGAAGAAATTTAAAAAAAAATAAAAAAAACCTGGATGAAATGGGACGGGAGGAGCTAAGTTTGCTCCCCCCAAGGGGCAGGCCCATTTAACCCTATATCTGTGTGTGTGTGACAGAGGAAAGAGATCCTACTCCATGGAGTAGGTAACTTACCTACTCTATTTTCTTTTTTTTCTATTTTTTTGAATAATACTTCTATGGATTTCATAATTATATCCCTCTTATATATCATTCAAATTTCGTCAGAAATAGAGACTCATATGCCCGTCATTAAGAACATGTAAATTATAACAAATCCAAAACCGTTAAATAACCTGCTTCTGGATAGAGGGTATATGAGTCTCTGTTTCTTACGAAATTTGAATGACATATTAGAGGATATAGTTATGAAAATCTATGGAAACTTTTTTTCAAAAAAAATAAAATAAGTGTAAAAAAAGAAAATAAATTATGTTAGTTACTTACTCCATGGAGTAGGATCCCTTTCTCCCCTCCCTCAGCTCTCCCTCTCTCTCTCCATATATATATATATAGGATTTATTTCAAATAGGACGCAGTCCTTCCATTCCTAAGGAAGGCCGCCCCTTTTTTGTATAAAACAGGGCACTTTAGTAGAATACGTATATAGTTTGTATTATAGGCGCACGTTATAAACAGTTTTGTATTATAATGTGCAGTTTTAATGTTTGTATTATAATGCGCAGTTTTGTATGCGGCTTTGTATTTATAACGTGCACCTATAATACAAACTATATACGTATTCTACTAAAGTGCCATGTTTTATACAAAAAAGGGGCGGCCTTCCTTAGGAATGGAAGGACTGCATCCTATTTGAAAGGCCCCCTATATATATATATATATATATATATATATATATATAGGGAATTTATCCAGAGAGCACAGGGCCCATTTGAGTTCGGATGAGCACCCAATCCTAGCCATCCATCGCAAAAAAATAGGAACCATTTAATCCCAAAAAATAGGAATCGATTTTGTATGGAAATAAAACAAAATCGGAAATTAGAACATTGCTAAAAATAGCATTGCATTTGTGGAAAGAGGAAGACGCGTGCATTTGATTGGTAAAATCTATCGTCTCATTCCAACGCATGGCATTTGTTTCGTTCCAACGCAAGATGGGAGGTATGTGATTCGATTTCATAATTTAATCGCTTATTTCTATCATAATTTCGTTGTTCTAATGATTTTTTGATTTTTAGCAATGTTTGTTTTGGGATCAATACGACGAGATGATGAATACATTAATTTTTTTTATGAATACTGCATTTTTTTATCGTAAGCGATGTTTTATTCGAGAAGTATGATTGGAATATGAGAAAGTTTTATTCATAATATCGATTTTTATTCATTTTGATACACGATTTGTATTCCTAATTGATTTTTTATCGAAGTTATTTTGATTTCATATAATAAAAAGTTACAGTAAATTTGTAACTTTATTGTTGGCTTTGAGTAACTTTATTACATGTATCAGTAAGTTTTATATATATGTTAGTAAGAAATTCCATATAACTTGTACTAGTAACTATCGTATAATGACCAGTAACAATTAATATACACTTTGGTAACATTGTAAACCATTACTAGTATTTTATTAACTTACATATATAACAAGTAATATTTACACTATCCATCAGTAACTTTTTAGCATGTAGAAGTAACTTTATAATAATAACAAGTAACTCTAGTAACATTGTAACTTCATTACTGACTGTCAGTAACTATATTAAAACAATCAGTAAGTTTATAAATACAACACATTACAAGTTACTTGTCATATAACAAACGTTACTAACAATTCATTAAAAGTTACTTGTCATTGAATGATTCTTACTGAAGCGAGTATATTGCTGAGTTACCATTCTTTTTACAATTCTTACTATTCTCGGATATAAAATAGTACTGAAGCAAGTATTCTCAGATATTTTATGTTACTAATGATAAAGCAATTGTTACTTTTAATGTTTTACTTTGAATATATACTGAGTTACTGATATATCTTCTTAATTTACTTATAAGATATTTTATGTTACTACTACTAACAAAATTGTTACTTTTAATGTGTTACTTTGAAGATATACTGACTATAATGCTGAGTTACTAACAATTCATTACAAGTTACTTATCATATAACAAACGTTACTAACATTTCATTACAAGTTACTTGTCATGGAATGATTCTTACTGAAGCGAGTATATTACTGAGTTACTAACAATCATTACAAGTTACTTATCATATAATAAATGTTACTAACAATTCATTACAAGTTACTTGTCATTCAATGATTCTTACTGAAGTGAGTATATTGCTGAATTACTTTTCTTTATACAATTCTTACTATTCACGGATATAAATTAACTTTTTGTTTCTTGCAGAACAATGCACAATTTGGTGTCTTGAAGAAGCTGTTGTTATGCCGAGGAGCGAGAGCAAAACAACATCATCTAAATGAACTAGAAGACAGTTGACATTTGGATGTTCACCATATAACTATAATTAAGTAGTTTATGTGTGACTTTCAGTAACACTTGACGTATTACAAGTAATTAAATATGCTACATAAGTAAAGAAGGTGTGATTCGATAGTAATTCAAAACAAAGAATAAAACAAGTAAGATATATAGAAGCATCAGTAACATATAATAAATTGTAGGTAAAAGAAGGTAATGGAATAAGTAAGTTGGAATAAGTATAAAAAATCATGTAACCAGTAACTTATGTATTGCTATCAGTAACACTCGATACATTATAAGTAATTAAAAATGTTATATAAGTAAATAAGAAGTACTTCAGTAAGACTCAAAGTATTAAGTAACTATAACATTAGTAACAATCAAAATGACTTCAGTAAAATGGACATTTGTAATCAGTACTTATTGTATGGACATTAGTAATTGACATACTTAATTACTAATCCCACAACAATAGTTACTTGAGAACTGAATATGTATTACTTGAGTAACATGAATAAATTACTGATCTCTGTACAATGTAATGTTACAGATGTAAAATAGCTATAAATTCAGTAACAATCATAATGTGTTCAGTAATATGTATATTTGTAATAGGTAATTATTGTATGGACATTAGTAATTGACGTAATCAATAATTATAATTAGTAATTTATTTTTTCTAATCCAAACGTGGAATGATCATTCCATAATAGAATATATGCCGACAATAATTTAAATGCGTATTTTTTAGCTTACTAAAACCGACCACCTATTTTTAAGGAAATGATTTAATTCGAATTCTTATTATGTTAATAATGCATGCACATTGTTATTGCCAAAACCGTCCCCTTCTAAATAGAACCGACACATACACGTGGCGAGCCCACGTTTGGTGCTCACCACGACCCAAATCGGCACATTGCCCTCTGGATATGCCCTCTATATATATATATATATATATATATATATATATATATATATATATGGGCCATATGTGGCTGCCCCCGCCTTATTTGGGCAAAATTTTTTATTTTTTTTGAAAAATAACACCATGTACATTCATCCCTATATCCCTCTTATATACCATTCGAATTTCGTCAGAAACAGAGACTCCTACGGCCTCCATCCGGACAGTATTTTTTTAACGGTAACAGAATTGTTTTAAATCGATACCATCGAGATGGAGGCCGTAGGAGTCTCTGTTTCTGACGAAATTCGAATGGCATATAGGAGGGATATATGGATGAATATACATGGTTTTATTTTTCAAAAAAAAATAAAAAAAACGCCGAAAAATGGGGCGGGGGCAGCCCCATTTTTTCCTATATATATATATATATAGGTAAATGGGGCTGCCCCCAGGGAGTAGCCAACTTGGCTACTCCCACTCCTATTTTTCCCTCATTTTTTTATTTTTTTGAAAAATAAAAAATTTATATTCATCATTATATCCCTCTCACATTCTATTAAAATTTCGTCAGAAACAGAGACTCCTACGGCCTCCATCTAAACATGGTTGATTTAAAAAATCCTGCGACCGTTAAAAAAATGACGTCTGGATGGAGGGCTTAGGAGTCTCTGTTTCTGACGAAATTTTAATAGAATGTGAGAGGGATATAATGATGAATATACAAATTTTTATTTTCCAAAAAAAAATAAAAATGGGGGAAAAATAGGGGTGGGAGTAGCCAACTTGGCTACTCCCACCCCTATTTCCCTCTCACATTGTATTAAAATTTCGTCAGAAACAGAGACTCCGAAGCCCTCCATCCAGATGTCATTTTTTTAACGGTCGCAGGATTTTTAAATCGACCATGTTTGGATGGAGGCCATACGAGTCTCTGTTTCTGACGAAATTTTAATAGAATGTGAGGGGGATATAATGATGAATATACAAATTTTTATTTTCCAAAAAAATAAAAAAATGAGGGAAAATAGGGGTGGGAGTAGCCAAGTTGGCTACTCCCTGGGGGCAGCCCCATTTACCTCGTATATATATATGTATATATATGCGTGCGCGTGTGTGTGTATGTGTGTATATATATATATATGTATATATATATATATATGTATATATATATATATAGGGAAAAGGGAAGCTACACTGGGGGGGTGCAATCATCTAGCTACACCCGGGTATTTTTATCATTGTTTTTTGATTTTTCTGAAGGAAACTTATGGGGGATTTACTTAGTTTATTGTGTGGAATATGTGTTTCAAATTTCATGCAAAACAAACACTCGTAGCATGCCCATCTAGATATGGTCAATTTCAATAATTCTGAAACCGTTAAAATGTGATAGCCTTGATGGAGATGATAGAAATGCCGAGTTTAGATGAAATTGGTATGATATCATGGTGATATATGCGATTCAAATCCCCCTAGGTTTCATTTCAAAAACACAAAAAATCAATGAAAAAATGGCCGGGTGCAACTAATTAGCTACATCCCCGGGTGCAGCTTCCCCAGCCCCATACATACATACATACATACATACATACATACATACGTACGTACGTACGTACGTACGTACGTACGTACGTACGTACGTACCTACGTACATACGTACCTACGTACGTACATACATACCTACATACGTACGTACATACGTACGTACCTACATACGTACGTACCTACGTACGTACCTACGTACGTACATACGTACGTACCTACATACATACCTACGTACGTACATACGTACGTACCTACGTACGTACATACATACGTACATACGTACCTACATACATACATACATACATACATACATACATACGTACGTACGCACGTACGTACATACATACATACGTACATACGTACATACCTACCTACATACATACGTTACGTACATACGTACGTACCTACGTACGTACCTACGTACGTACCTACGTACGTAGGTACGTACGTACATACATACATACCTACGTACGTACATACGTACGTACATACGTACATACGTACCTACATACATACATACATACCTACGTACATACGTACCTACATACATACATACATACCTACGTACGTACATACATACATACATACATACCTACATACATACCTACGTACGTACGTACATACATACGTACGTACGTACATACATACATACATACGTACGTACGTACGTACTTACATACCTACATACCTACATACGTACGTACGTACGTACGTACGTACATACATACATACATACGTACCTACATACATACCTACATACATACCTACGTACGTGCATACGTACGTACATACATACTTACATACATACATACATACGTACCTACATACATACATACATACCTACGTACGTACATACATACATACATACCTACATACATACCTACGTACGTACATACGTACCTACGTACGTACGTACATACATACATACATACGTACGCACACACGCCCGCACGCACGCCCGCACGCAAATTTTAATGACATAATATGGGGATATAATAATGAAATTTCACGGAAGAAATTTTTAAAAAAATAAAAAAAACCTGGACGAAATGGGACGGGAGGAGCTAAGTTTGCTCCCCCCAAGGGGCAGCCCCATTTAACCCTATATCTGTGTGTGTGTGACAGAGGAAAGGGATCCTACTCCATGGAGTAGGTAACTTACCTACTATATTTTCTTTTTTTCTAATTTTTTGAATAATACTTCTATGGATTTCATAATTATATCCCTCTTATATATCATTCAAATTTCGTCAGAAATAGAGACTCATATGCCCGTCATTAAGAACATGTAAATTATAACAAATCCAAAACCGTTAAATAACCTGCTTCTGGATAGAGGGTATATGAGTCTCTGTTTCTTACGAAATTTGAATGACATATTAGAGGATATAGTTATGAAAATCTATGGAAACTTTTTTTCAAAAAAAAATAAAATAAGTGTAAAAAAAGAAAATAAATTATGTTAGTTACTTACTCCATGGAGTAGGATCCCTTTCTTCCCTCCTTCAGCTCTCTCTCTCTCTCTCCATATATATATATATATATATATATATAGGGAAATTATCCAATGCGCACAGGGCCCATTTGAGTTTCGGTGCGCACCATTTCTTGGCCATACACGTGTATTCCCATTTGAGTGGTTACCTATTTCGAAGGATGTTGTTTTTGGAAGGAGATTAATATGCAAAGCGATTTAACAGTAAGTGTTATTCCAATTATATCTCGTCCTATAAAATAGGAAGATCGTTTTGGAAAGAAACAATCGAATAGATGATTTCTTACAGAAAATCGAGATCCAAATGCTCATGTCAGTAATATATATAGAATAGTCAAGTAAATGATTGTTGCAAGATCAGTAACATCCAAAACAACGGTCGGTAATTTATATTCATTGTATATGTTGCAGAATTCAGTAATATATACACAATGGACAAGTAAGTGCTTGTTGTGATGTCAGTAAAAGCATAACCAATGGTTAGTAATTTCTATATGTATTACTACTTTGAATAGAACTCAGTAATTTCGACACAATACTCACGTAAATGGTTGTTGTGAGATCAGTAATATCCAAACAACGGTCAGTAATTTACATAACCAATGGTCAGTAATAGCTATTATGAGATCAGTAATAACAAAGTTATGGTCAGTAAGTCATGGGCATTGCTCAAGTAAGTCATGGGCATATCCAATGGTCAGTAATAGCTACTATGAGATCAGTAATAACAAAGTTATCGTCAGTAAGTCATGGGCATTGCTCAAGTAAGTGCTTGTTGTGATGTCAGTAAAACCATAACTAATGGTCAGTAATAGCTACTATGAGATCAGTAATAACAAAGTTATGGTCGGTAAGTCATGATCAGTAAGTTATGATCAGTAATAGCGTTTGGATCCTTAATCATCCGCGTGGAATCATTTATTTGAATTGATTCTTTCCAAAACCGTCTTCCAATTTTTAAGGACGTTGTATAATAGGAAATATAGGATTTTTTTAAACACATCGTAGCCTATAATTAGAAATATAGTTATTGTTAATACACGTGTAAGGCCTAAAATGAGTGCTCATTGAAACGTTAATGAGCCCTGTGCGCAGTGGATAAGCCCCCTCTCTCTCTCTCTCTATATATATATATATATATAGGGTTTAGGGATGCTGCACCGGCGTGTCCAGCGAACTCCCTGCACCGGCTCCTCCACCGTCGGATCCAACTTTCCATTAACGGTGGATGAAGCATGAATTCCAAGTCCCGATTCCCCCACGTCGTTCCTTCTCCGAACTCTCTCTCTCTCTCTCTCTCTCTTGTGAGCGTTGCCCCTCTCCCCCTTGTCGTTGGTTGCCTCCGCCCAGCACCGGCTCCCGCGAGACCCACCCCATCACCATTGGTTCCCTCCTCCCGATTCCCTGTTCTGCAAGTTCCTTCACCCAAATCTCTCTCCCGTGAGCGCTTCCCCTCGCCCCCCTCGTAGTTGGCTGCATCCTCATGTCCCATCCCATCGAGGTTGGGTATGCTTTCGCGCAACACTAGCTCCCGCAAGACCCATCCCAACAAGGTTGGGTTCCTCCTCCCGATTCCCTCTTCTGCTAGCCCCACTCCACCGTCGTGCAGTTCTTCCCTCTCCCCTGTGGTCACACCATTCTTAACCCCACATATACCTTGTTCCCATTAAAATATTCCCATTGTCACAGTAACTTGCAGTTTATGTTCATGTTCATTGTTCCCATTAAAATATTTCTTGAAGTTCTGTATTTAATAAGAAAATTGTCTAACATATACTTTCATGCACATTTATTTTCCATGGTTCCTTCTGTTCATGTTCATCGTTCCCATTTAGTATATTTCCTTTGAAATTTTGCATCTGATAAAAAAACTGTAAAAAACCCGTTCCTTGTCAACTTGAATATTGTCCGTTTTTCTGCAGAAGCATGGCTCGTTGGGTTTTCACGTGGCATTCTGGATATCCATGACGGGCGCGGGTTCTCTACTGTGGTGTTGTGCTGCACCGCAGCCGCTCGATCAAGCTCGAGCGACTGTGGTGCGTCACAGCACCACTGCATACGATCCAGACTCTATCCATGACTCGTAAATGCAGATTAATGGATTGTATGTCTGCTTGATGCAGCCTCATTTGGGCAAGGGAATTCATGCACGTAGAATTGTGTGATCTAGCCGTAGGTCGATCGCCTAGATGGGACGACCTGATGATGTTGCCAGATTGGAAACTAACTTATGGTGGTGGTGGGCAGCATGGAGGCTGAATAGATGGAGCTGACTGTTTTTCTAACAAATTTTTTATATCGACATTGTTCGAATTTGTAATAGGAAGATTTGAGTCCAGAAAGGTGACGGGCATTGTGTGAGGCCATGCTTGCTTTAGCATACTGGGTTTTCCAAATTTGTAATTGGCAGAATTTTGTTTCTAAAATGATGACAGGCATTGTGTGAGCCGCCATGCTTGTATTCATTCGAGGGATGAACATTCCCTGTACAGAATTAGATTGTCCCAGCAGTATAGTTTGTTATATGCCAAAATTGTTTCTGTTTATAATATGCATATTTAGCCGTGTGGTTTCAAGATAAGCTCTATTAGTCTTGTTGGTGATTATCTTGGTACTTCATAGACCATGCTTGTTCATGCAAATGGGTGATGATTACTCCAAAGATCCTTATTCTGATTAATATGAGGCAAAGGAAGCATTTTATGCATTCCTACCTTTAACTGATCACCATTGTAATGGGACTAATAAGAGGCAACGAGATTCTGCAGACCTCTCTACATTAGATCTCGGCCTACTAAAGATCTCAGCACATTAATCTTCAAAATTTGTATACAATCTGTATAGAATGATAACAGGTGTAACAAAAACATTCCAACATTGTCATAAATCATCAGTACAAATTCAAGGAATGATACACAAATGAAAATCACATTGTGAAATATTGTCTAACAGGAGCTAAAATCACAGTTATGTCCACAGAAGTTTGCTTGGAGATCCACAAAACTCTGTTTGGAGATCCACAATATGAACTATCGATCAACATTATTGAGGAAGATTCGTTCGTTCTGACAGACGGAGTTTGTTTTTGCATATGGAGAAACATGATTTCCTTGAATATTATAAGTGAAATATAATAATTAAAGAGGTGCTATGCCCCCTTAAGATATATACTAGTTCCGCTCCAGCTTATTATATGCATTATAAGAATTCAATCCATAAGAACATATTTCTTTTAGAAAAACATACAATTAATCGAAAATGTAAGAAATTTCGGAAGGAAAAACTAATTAAGGGATAGAAAGAGATGCCTTCTTTGCTGATTTCCATCTTTTACACGCCCTCAAGCTAAAAGAAACCTTATTTCCCATCATCACCAACGAGAAAAGAGTCGTATTCTACTCCAACAAATGATATTTCGAAGCATGGGGTCCTAAAAAAGAGAGTAATCGGCATGTAGGTCTCTAAACTTTCCCCTTGATATTAATATGATCTTCGACCTTACAAATTTTACGATTCGTGTTCCATATGATTTTAAGATAACAATGTAGTCTCTCACGGGTCCTCTACAGTTAAATTCACGCAGTGTCGTTTGGACCAACGAGGAACCATATCAGTGCCTTTAAAATAGTTTGAGGCTAAAATTATTACATTTCTAAGTACGAGAACTACATTGATATTAGATGGAAAGTTTAAAGATTTCCATGTAAATTACTCAAAGAAAAACAATGGATGCTCTTCCGTGATCTATTCTAGGGAAGGGACTAACTATCTACGAGAAGACAGTTTTTTATTGGCCGAGTTGCTCGATGTCAGTTGGCACCTTTAGTCACATGCTTACGTGGCACATGAGACCAACTATCTGATATTAAGATGTTCTTTTTTTTATTCTATGGACCACACACCACATGACCCAACTATATATAGTCTAATGTCCACTGTCTTTTAACAAAATATCTTCATTAGATTTCAATTATGGTCAAAAAGGACAAGATAAGTAGGTTAAAGTAAGCATGAGTTTCACATGTGAATCCTTCCCAACTATGGTATTGACTTGAGGAATTTAAGGAAGAAGGGAATTTAGGTCAAGAAATTAAATTTGGGTTAAAAATGACAAACCTACAACATCTTAGGAAAAACACGAGCTTACTATTGCTCTCAGTCCTTCTTACCATGAATCCAAACCCTAGAAATACCCATCTCCTCACATGTAGCACATCTCGCATGGTCTGCTTGAGTCGACCCACTCCATGTTAGCTCAACTTCTGGCAATATTTTGAATGATTTCGCGAAATCCTTTTCCATGGAATTTGATTCTAATGTTTGGCATATAATGTAGTCTTTAACCCACACTCTGATACCCACTGGACTCGCATTTGGGGGAGAGCAATGTATAACTGCATGGGAAACACATCTTCTAGCAATACTAAAACATCTACACTCAATCGCTTTGTGACTAGGTAACTAATGCTTCTTGGATTGTTGTTGGACTATCCTCGATAAAAGATGTCTTCTTGGTTATATATTTATACACAATTTTCAGGAAAATTGATAACATAACTAACTTTATCACCACCACCATCGTAAAGGGATGAAGGTAGTGGTCAATGTGCTTGCAAACTATTAGAACCAATGATGGATGGAAAGAGGGTAAGGAGAGGCAAATGCACCCCCTCCCCTCCAAGTTTAAGGAAAAGCTAAATTCCATTCACATGTACAAGGAAAAAAATAATTAACCTAATCAACTTTCTCTTTTCCTAAAACTAGAATGCATGAGATCCTCTTGTTTTTCTCAAATTTCATAATCAGTGCGACTTGTGTCTCTCTCTCTCCTCCCCTTGCCTTATAGTTCTTCGAGAATTTGCGAGATAAAATCGGAGGTAGCTTGTTTTGCTGCAAATCCAAAGATGGGCCTAATTTTTTGTTATAAAGTTTTTAAATTTACATCGGTTTTCCAATTTTGATTTTTTTAATATAATAGGAAGAGTTTAATGCTTATAATAATTTTTGATATAACAACCTCAGTTGAAGTAAATTTTATTGTATAAGCTTATCATTTAGAAATATCATAAATATTAAAATAAAATTTTAAATTAATTAAAGAATTGGAATTGTCAAAATCAAAATGCATGTATATGCTACTAAAAATATTAGCCTTACCTTTATCAAGAAAATTGTTCAAAAATTGAATAAATGTTTGATAATTCAGATGCAGATTTTTTACTAAAATATCTATAGTCTATTATCAGTTGGTCATGAAAAATTTTAGCCTACGTTTTTTTATTACCACTAATCTTGCTCAATTAATCCGTACATTTTTAAAATGTAGGAAATATCAATCATAGTTGTATACAAAATTTATATTTTGTTAAGTTTATATTACCAATTATCTTGCTCAATTAATCCATGCATTTCAGGTTTGTTTACAAAAGTCAACAATGAAGAAATGATTCAATGATTTCAAAATATATAACCTCGTCGAGGATCACGATAATAAAGTAATTTCAAAAAAGCTCTATCAGATTTTTTTTGCATCGTCAATATTGTTGATACAAATTAATTTTATTAGATAGATAAATGCAATACAATTTTTCTATTTGTGCCCTCTCCTAAAGAATACCATGTCTCTGTCCCTGACTAGAACCCTCTTCACTCTTAACTTTGTCATAAACTTATAAAATTTTCTTATATATATTATGAATTTATTATTTTAGATCAAGCCTGAATGCATCAATGTATAACATTAATATTCATTATTTTGCATATCCCAAAATTTGCATTGGAGTTAAATTTGAATCATCCACCCAATGCTATTAATTTTTCCTCTATAACATAACTAATTCATAACAAGAAAAAAGGAAACTTATCGGGAAAAAAGAGCATGAACCACATTACTGCCGTGAGAGAGCTGAATATGATTAAGGAGGATTTTTTTTTAAGATTTTTCTTCAACTTCAGAATTTTAAAAAAACGTTACTAAAATAATAATAAATGCAAGATTATGCCAACTTATTAGATACATCCAAGTATCGTGTGAAGGAAATTTGTCGAGGAGTGATTGGATATACACACCATATGGGACAACAAAATGAGCCTATTTTGATAGTGCCATTCCACCAATGTACATGCAAGTAATACCGTGATAATTTAAGGGCCTTTTGATAAAAATGTAAATAAAATTTAAAGAAGCCTTGACTTTGTGTCGATTCTCAATTAAAAGACTCATGTTTCAAATGTAATAAAGTGAAACCTGATTTTTTAAAACTCAAAAATTAGGCCTAACTAAATTTGTCATTTTGATTCACGTATTGCTAATCCAACTACGCCGATGACAAATGGTTAGGGATGAAAATGAATAAAAGTTTTCGTCAATCGGATGTTATTTTCTCGTATTTGGCAAATACGAGTACAAATGTTCAACATCCGCCGAATGCAAATATAATATCATCAATTTGTGAATACGAATGTTCAAAATTTTGAGAATACGAATCGAGTATTGATTTTTTTAAGGATACGATTATGGATACAAATACGAATTTGTATATGAATACGAATGTTCAAATTCTAGATGATACCAATACCTACATGGTACACAAAGTAGTTTGACAAGCTTTCTTTTGTTATTTAATTATATCTTTACATTTTTTATTATTTATTTTTATGCAAATATTTATTATTAAATTATTTAGTATACTTTTTATACATTGAAAATTGTTATGAACCTAAAATGCTTAAACCTTTTAAGTAAATTTGAACATGTATAATATTTGTATATTAATTCATATACGTTCGTCAAATATCTATATCTGAATTATCAATATTCGTTTTGCATTCATGTTCGTATTTTGAGGATATGATTTTACATTTTACACATTCATATGATATCCGTATCCACATTTTAAAATAGTTAAAGATATGATAACAGTTGTATTCGTATCCGTATCCAACTATTTTCATCCCTACAAATGACTAGTACAGATGATTTAAAAATCATAAAATATATGTGCTGAATACCATGTCTAACTTGGTTATTATAATCGAATCAAGATCTTTTGATATAATAATCTAACTTTGATAAGGAATAAATATGCTGCGAAATGAAATTAGCTGTTAAGATGCATATACTGTGCATCTTATTTTTTAAAAGATTTTTGAATAATATGTACTAAGCATTTCCATAAATAGTATCCGTATGATTGGATCATCAAAGCATACGTTTAAAGTCGACAACTTGTCTTTTGTTTCATTAATCCAACCATACATGTGCCTGTAAGAAACAAGCATCAAATGTGATTAAACAATTATATAAATGTAGGATGCAAAACATATTAGATAATATCCTTAATTTTTGTATCGAGGTCTTGATATTTAATAAAGGGTATTTATCACTTGTTACCATCTTAGATGTTGCAATATAACTAATGTCTCTTTTTTGGAATATTAATTGTGCCCTTGACTTCTTGTTCCGTTATCGCTTGTTCCTATGAGTTGAACTAAACTTATTCAAACCATAGTGTGGTAAGAGGGGTATAATTTTAAACCCTCACCCACTATGCCTCCAAATCCTCCTCCACCCCCACCTCCTTCCACCTCCTCCATCTTGAATCCTACAACCCCTTGACCAATGCTACCCACCTCCTCTGTCCTTGAGCACTCCAGTTCGATACTCGGATGGTGCTTTCATCTCCCCGCATGGTCCCATCTACTGGATCTGACATCGATTAATCCAAATCGCTCATATTCTTCATTATCAACCTTTACCTAACAAACCCCCCACCAAGGCAATGACAAGGAGTTTACCTCAAGCGCGATCCTTTAGTGGTCCATCTTACATTATTGCATAGCTTCACCAAGCTCATGCTGAGCTTTGAGGTTGTAGCACCTCAACCGCTAGAGGTGATGAACGTTGGAGCCCTCCCGCTCTAGCACACTTCCATGTGTATTCCGCATCCAAATTCTTTTCTTTTTCATTTTCTCCGTCTATGTTCCTGCTACTCTTCTTTTCCCAAAATTTCTTCTTCTTTCTTTTCATTCTCTAATTTGGAACACAAATTTCCCTCCGACCTTTGATTACCTCAACATTCTCCCTCTTCAATTCTTTCTACCCCACATACCTTCTAGCATTTGACTACTATGGTCGAAGCTTAACCCACCATCACACTAAGGAGCTCACACCCCACTTCTCTAATCTTCATTAGAAGACCATAAAGCTCCCGCGAGCAGCACCACAAGGAATAACATGTCCTTAACACATTGTCGTCAAATGTGGTGGAAGACGAGGGAGGAGGGACCCAGAGGAGGTGGGGAATGGCGAAGGAGGATCTCGAATGATGTGGTGGTTATAGAGGAGGAATGAAGATAAAGAAGGAAGCTTTTAAAAAATGACATCTACTCTGCATAATGTTTCTAATTTCCGTTAGGGACATGGATAGACAGCAACTAACCCGAGCGGTACAAATGATAATAAAACAAGAAGTCAATGGCACATCTGATAGTCCAAAAAATGGAAGGGCGTAACTGATATTACATAGGAGACACAAGCGATAAAAACAGTTGAATAAATATGCGAAGATTCAAACATATCCATTAAAAAATATATGCTATCTATCATATACTTATACGATTTTTCAAACACAACTACTACACTTTTGTAAAAAAAAACATCCGTACAAACAAAGCAACAATATAAAATGGCATTGTTTTATTCTACATTTGATTATCATTCCAAGTGGGGGGCGACCACATTAAATCGGTGTCCAACCAAATGAGCCGATTTAGGGTGGAAATTGCGAAACCAGTATTTCAATTGCCAATTATAATTAATTTAAAATGTCAAACCTTAATTCCTATCCGTATCCTTATGAATAGTTGGTACTCATTTTTTTTCAAAAAAACGAGCCAAAACCTTACAACATTGCAAACCCCTTTATTCTGGCTCCATAGCAATTTAAAGGGAAAATTCGGAAAATCAAACTTAAATCCATCCGATTGCAAAATTAGGATTGTATTCAAGAGTAAAGTGATAAGAGGAATTCACACTAAATTAGTAAAGGATAGGAAAATTGAGATCTATAACACCTAAAAAGCCATGATATTTTTTTAATATGGTACACCACCAAATTAGTAAAGGATGGGAAAATTGAGATCTATAACACCTAAAAAAGCCATGATATTTTTTTAATATGGTACACAACTTATATCATTCCTCTTCTCGTTTATCGAATATCATCTATATATAACACCAAAAACATAGTCTTTATTGAATTTACTCCATAATTTATCTTGATCTTGAGGAATAAGTTTGAGTTACCCCTTACTTGGAATTTGATTGCGATTTGCAGAATGGAAGATAACTAATAGAGGTGTCACATAATGCTTGACTTTGATGAGCTAGACTCAAACTCATGAACCAGGCTCGAAAACCTACTGAAATACAAGTTCCAATCGGATAAATGACTCGTTAAGGTCATTGAGTTGAGTTTGCATTGAGCAGAGCTCAACTCGCTAACTCAATTTGAAGTTATTAATTTTTTTTATATATTTGCCATTCATATGGACATAAATGATATATAAAAAAAAGAGAATGTTGCAACACGAGCATATTATTTGGAGTTGTATGATATTACATGTACTTGCATTGAATGCCAAATTTTTATAGATTATCAATTACACATGAATAAATACATACATACTGTCAAAAAAACTGAAATATTATTATTTCATACGAAGATTTCCAATGAGTTCAACTGCTTCTTTAGATAAAGTTCATATATAATCAATATAAAAACAACCTATAAAAGCTCGTCAGCCAAATCAAACTCAACGAGTTTGAGTTGAACCGACATTCTTGAACTCAAAGCTTATCCAGACCGAACTCGAATCGAGTATTGAGTTTGAGTCCGAGTTGAAACTGACTCGACTCATTCAACTAGATAAACACCACTTGCAGCCAGCGGTTTCTCAAAAAGATAAGTAATTCTGTCTTGATCCGGCGACCAAATGGGGCCTCCAGTTCACGGAGAGGTCCATCTAACACCCAAAATATCTCACAGCCGTGCACGTTTCCACCTTTAGTGCTAAACAAGATGAGCGTTCTAGGTTGCGCAAGATATTTTTCCAGGTACTAATAATAGAAAAAAAAAGAACGATCGTATTTACCTCGTCTCTATGCAGAGAGGAAATTATCCCTCGCCTGTAAAAGCTAAATGGATAGAATGATCCTTCTGAGGGACCTTGTCTGGTCTCCATCCTCCAAAGCTGCACGTTCCCTATCCATCTGCAGCCCCCAATGAGCAAAGTAAATAAAACCACACTGGATATTTCTGAGAAGCAAACAAAGCCATTTGAATCTGACGGATGATAACCTTTTTTTTTCTAACCTGTGGCGTAAAGTGGGCATGCGGTGTTTTGTAAACCGGACTGCTTTTCCACGCAAAGGGAAATATCTCCTTTTGACGAAACGCGTAGATATCAGCAACTGGCATCACTCCTCCGCCAGCTCATCAACCACAACCAATGCCCATCCCACTCCCTACTAGAGCCGTAAAAAATTATCAGGCTCGCTAAAAAAGTTCGATTCAAATTTGATTCGAAAATAAACGAACCGAACTTCAAAAATATAGGTTCGCTCAAGTTCGGTTCGTTAAATGTTCGATTATATACATACATACATATATAAAAGTATATATGCATACATATTGTATATATACAAAGAAAAAATACATTCTATATTAACATAAGAGCATTCACTTATTTTTCCAACTACTACATAAGTCCCTATTCCCGAAACCTCACAAAACCCTCCCCTGCAACTACGGTTTTTTCCTTTGAACAGAAACACATGTACAACATTTATTCTTAAACAAACCTTTAACGAGCCGAACCGAACCTTTATGAACTTTACCCGAGTCGAACGAACATGATTACAGTTTTCATTTTATTGAGTCGAACCGATCCCGAACTTGAAAGTATGTTAAACGAGCCGAACCGAAACTGATTTGGTTCGCTCAATTTCGACCCGTTTAGACCCTACTCCTTACAAATACCAACAGAGCCTCTCCCCACAGGTCATGAGAGAGCAGACAAGCACAAGGCACATTTTAGCTCGTGAGATGGCAGTGCTATTTACCCCTCCAAGCCGCTGGACCGCGGCTTCCGCGCTGCTGCTTGTCGTGGCAGCAGTCGCTGTACTTCTCCCAGGTGCTCGGGCATGGCAGTACTGCGAAGACGACGATATCAACGGGATCTACGGCCACTGCTGGGAGTCGATCCAGCGGAAGGGGCCTCGGGTTCCGCCGTCCATGCTCTGCTGCTCGTTCATTGGGGATGCCTTGAAGATGCCTTGCGTCTGCAAGTACCTAGTTACAAGGGAGGTGGAGAAGACCATTAGCATACCGAGGTTGGCGATGGCTGCGAGGTGCTGCGGTGCGCCTCTGGATCCTGGGACGAGATGTGGCAGTAAGTAGACACTACCCATGTTTAACTTCCCTTGAATTTCTCTACCTGGTTCTGATTTTGGAGGATGTGATCCAGCAAGGTACACCACTCCAGTGACTGCTGAGCTTGGGGATCAATGCAGCCCGCTGCAAACCACCAGGGGATGAGATCCGGCGCCGTGATGTAGCATACCTGCAAGATGCAACCGCAAGGTTATAGGAAGCTGCAGAGATGTAGAGAGTTATTTGCTAATGTAACATAATCAAATTACTAGTATGCTTGCGCCTGCTTCCATATTATGCACGCGTCCTTTTTTTGTGTTGTCCCGTTCTTTTCCCATCAATTTTACACCGGAAGAACAGTGGGGCATCATCACATTAAACATCAGTTTGATGTTAACTTCCGTCAATCGTTCTGGAATTTCATGGCCATGTTTGACTGGCAATTAACAAGTATGAAAACACGGATCAATTAATTCCAATATAAAAAAGATTAACCAAGATTCCAGCAATAATACCATGGTTGATTTTTATTCAAGCTATTGCTATTGTAAATGTGGCAGAAACCCAAGAGATGGAGACAGGAGAAGGCCTACCAGTCCTACTTCTGTCAAGATAATAAATTATGCTTTAATGCAAAACAGTGCTGTGTAAACATGAGGAGACAAATGAGTGGGTGTCAATAAAGGCATGTCCAATTACATGAAGTGATAGATTAAGGTATCACAATATCGAAGTATCAAAATAAGAATGGCATTTATGTTGGCAGATGATTTTTATAATTAAGAATGCAAATACAAAGTCCTAGTATGCTGTTTAAACAATAGGTGTGACGCAGTAACACAGCAAGAAAGCAGTTCACTTCGTTAACAAGCAGGAGACCCCCCAAGACAAGTTCCTCTCGTTGTAGACCGAAGGATACAAGGTGGAGATTTACAACATCTAGAAAAACCCCGTATCTGGTGTTTTTGGGGGAGTGCACCATTGTGGATGGAACAATGGTGGAAGGATCTCACCAGTAGAATCTTACTGGATTCCATCAAGAGTTCGGGATATCCTCTGAAAGAAAAGGGGAAACATGGTAGAACTGAACGTGATATCCTCTCTCATCCACCCAAGAGCCACTCTTTCAAGGGTACCCGATGATGAAACCTGATAGAACCATTCACCATCATCTGCTCGAGAGCTTGGCAACTACACCAGCTTGAAGGAGTAACCTGCAAACATATGCGCCGCCATAGATTATTTATAATCCTATGTGAAATAAACAACTATCCATTATATAATTAAGTGATAAAGTGTTGACAACAATCTTTAAAAATTACCCAGCAAAAGTGAAAAATAACAAAGGTAGGTTCTGAATATCAATCGTTGTACAGATTTTCCAAACAATGACATTTATAAATTAAATGGAAAGTACGAAAGACCGGGTTCACATGGTCTGGCGCCTCCACCCAAGCAATTCTTGACTCCCTCCACACCTGCGTCGAAGTCGCGCATCCAAAAAAAAGGTGATATGCATCCTCAACCGAGCCCACGCACCTGTCACATCGCGTGTCCTCCAAGCCAAACATCCTTCCATCCTCGCCTTATCACATAAGCGATTTCGTCTCATGAAAGGAAAATCTTAACCCTGAGAGGGAAAATGAAATTATGCATAAAGAGTTTAAGTAGAGGTTGGTAAAATGAAGTTGTTTGGAAATGAAATTATGATGATTCAAATTTTATTTTGGGAGTGAAGATGGTAAATATCATTAGTATACATGCTTAAAAATTGGCCTGGATGAAAGAATAGAAAGAGTTTTGGAAGGAGTAGGATACGGTTTTCAATGACATTCAACAAAGACATGATTTGTTTTGGTGCAGATTTGAATGAACATACAGAAAAAGATGCTTTGAAGTTCTTAATTTACGAGGTTGACATGGTTATCGTGATAACAATGAAGGAAAAAGCAATTTAGTTGCAGTGGATGATTTTAGTCATTTGTCTTGAGTTTTCTTGTTAAAAAATAAATCTAAAGCTGAAAATACCATTATGAATTCCATTACATAAATGCATGATGTGTTTTCTACCTCTGTTAAGATCGTGAGAATTGATAATGCATTGGAGTTTTATAATCATGTGCTCTCACAATTCTTTCTATCTCATGGTATTCGTCATCAAACATCATGTGCTTACACTTCTCAATAGAACGGTGTTGCTGAAAGAAAGCACTGCCACTTACTTGATGTCACTTGTACTCTCCTTATTTAGAGCCTTGCCCAAATTCGTTCTGGGATGATGCGGTTCTTTCGGCTTGTTATCTTGTGAATCGTATGCCCTCATCTGTGTTGGGGGAGACTATACCCTTTTCCCTTGTATTTCCAGACAAGGAATTGTTCTCTCTTACCCATGTGTATTAGCATCTGTTGTGTTTGTCCATCGGTTGTCTCCAGGTATTGACATGCACTCTCCTAGAGCTATCAAATATGTCTTTGTCGGGTACTTCAGGAGACAAGAGGGATATAGATGTTATGATCCGTTACACAGAAAGTACTATGTCAACGCAGATGTCACATTTTCTGAATCAATTATATATTTCTCTCTTATGGGTGACAAATCATCATCCTCAGATTCAGATGATGAGATCTACATGCATCCACCACTTATAAGTCCACAAACTGCATCACGACCTTCATCTCCTCCATCACTACCCACAATTACCACTGTCAGCCCCATCACCACCACCCATTGTTCATGTTGCACCCCTACCTAAACACTACAGTTGATGACCTGCTCGTGTTCATATTCATGGCCCATCGTCCAGCATGCCTCAGGTTTGCTCTGAATACATTATTTCAGACGATGGGATACATATATTTCTCAACATGTATTATCTCAGGAGGTTGATGATCCTGTTACTGATAGGAATGATAATGATCTTGATTTGTCAATTGCTATTAGGAAGCCGAAGCGTACTTTTGATTCATATCTAGTTGCTTCTCATGTCAACTTTGATTGCTTGACAGGTGACTTCAGGCGATTTGTTGTTGCATTGTCTACCGTGGATATACCATGAACCTACAAGCAAGCATTGAAGGACAAACGATGGCATTTAACTATGGAGGAAGAAATTGTGGCTCTACAGTCGAGAGGTACTTGGAGCTTGGTCCATGCCCCCTCTAAGGCGTCTATAGTTAGTTGTAAGTAGGTATTTATGATGAAACAGAACGCAGATGAGAGCATTGATCGGTACAAGGCCAGATTCGTAGCACGGAACTTTACTCAGACATATGATGTGAATTATCTTGACACCTTCTCTCATGTTGCATGGTATTCTAACCTACAGATTCTTTTATCCGTCGCAGTGATTCGGGATTGGTCTCTGTTTTAGATTGATGTTAAGAATGCTTTTCTGTACGGTGACCTTCAGAGGAAGTCTGCATGCAGCAACCACTGAGATTTGTGGCTAGGGGGAATGTTCGCAGTTATGTAGACTTCATAAGGCAATATATAAACTTAAGAAGAGCCCAAGAGCTTGGTTCCAGAAGATCTCAAATTTAATTTAAAAGCAGGGGTTCAAAAGGTCAAATGCATATATTCACTCATCACAAAGAAAACCTCTAGAGGTACAATTGTTATTATGATGTATGTTGACAATATACTCATTACAGGAGATGATATGCAGGGAATAAAAAGGGCAAACGAATTTCTAGGTCGTGAATTTGTTACCAAGGATCTTGGTATCTTTAGATATTTCTGGGAATGGAGTTTGTCAGAAACCAAGAAGGGCTTGTGATGACTCCGAGAAAATATGTCACTGATCCACTAAATGAAACAAGCATGCTTGGATGTCGACCTGCTACCACACCCATGGATCCAAGCATGAAGTTGTATGATGATAATACTGATGAGGTAGACAAGAGAAGATACAAAGAACTTGTGGGAAAGCTTCTCTATGTTATCTGATGAGTTGTGGATCTATCCTCGTTAATTGTGTCTAATTGTCGATTTCGTTGCAGTCGGATAAATCCGGATCGATCAAAAATTAACCGCACGAATCGATGAATCGTCGAATGAATTTAATATGCGGTTTTATGTTTGTTTAGCCTGGGCAAGCCCTAGGGTCGACTCAATGAGGCAAAGGAGCAATTCGGGATCAAGTTAGAGGGATTAGATAGCGGTTTTCCATGTGATATATTTTTTTGGTATTTTTTATGCAATATAAATGCAGAATGCAAAATACGAATTGGATTAAGTTAATAAGAAAATAACCGACTTAGCCAAATTTAATTTTAATGTAAAATTAATTCAAATCAGCCAAGTGATATTTTTCCTAAGAACCTAATCCAACCATGAATGCAAAATGGATTTATTTGGAATTTTTGGATTTAAATTGCACACATGAAAAATGCAAACTTTTTTGGGATTTTTATGCAATTTTTCATGCAAATAAAATGCAAAAATTATGAAAATTTTACTAGAAGTTAAATATGACGAAATGAAGCTACACTATTTTTTTAGAATTTTCGGACACTTTATGATTTTTTATAAATTTTTTTACCGAAAAAGAGTGACTATGAGTATTTAATTCCTAATTGATCCATGAAATCAAATTATCCAGATAACTATTTATCTCAAATAGATATTTAATAAGAAATACGGGAGCTTTAAAATTTCTCAAAAATCTTATACGTGAAATTAAATAAAAATCAATTACAGAAATCACTCTATAATTTATTTTATGCAAACAACAACTTCTAATTGGACGAACTTTGGATAGTAATTAAAGCACAATTAGAGGCATCATTCACAATTTTTTCATAATTTTTAGAGCAATACACATGGCTATGCGAATTTCGGAGCTTATATGAGCAAAATATCACTGATTTTCAATCTCAGATTTTTAATAAATAATCTAATGTCACAAAAATGCAAATAAATAGTCACAAGATAAAAATTAGTTGCTCTACAAAGTGCTATTTTTCTGATAAAATGAGGTAAAAAAATACTATCCAAATTAACGCTCAAACTCAGGGGTGTCAATGCAGAACAGAATTGAAACAAACAAATAAGAAATGTGCACAGGAGCACTTTTGTAAATATGTAAACTTGCAGGGGTGATAATGTAATTTTCACAACAAAAAAAAAAGATATGGACCTTTCAACTCGCTTCCTCCATACGCGCTAGGGCACAGGCTATCTGTTCTCGGAGGGCGGTGCAGGTATGCCAGCACGCGCGGGCTACGCGGCGTCGGCGACGATGGGCGGCGCACGCGGAAGGGGACTGGAGGGGCGAGCGGCTGGGAAGCACAGCTGGCCGCTGCGTGGTGTGGCGGTGGAGCGAGCGGCGGCGCACCCCGCATACGGAGGACGACGAGGGCAGTGGCGTGGATGGAGGAGGAGTGCGACCGCGAGGAGAGCGCGAGGTTGGTCGTGTCGCGGTGCAGCGGCGTTGCGACGATGTTGGTCGTCGACGCAAACCGGGGGCGGTGGTGGGTCGCGTGCAGCGGCGCGTGCGCGGTTGGAAGGCGCTAGGCGGCGACGTCGGGCGTTGGAGCGCCGCGCGTCCGGCGGAGCTGAGCGGCCGACGCAGCGCTGGCGTTTCAAAGAGGGGCGGCGCAGGCGGGGTTGCACCACGAGGATGAGGAACGTCGGCAGTGGCTGGAGGGCGTTGGAGTGTCGCGTAGCCAGCGGAGCTGGGGGCTGCGCCTGAGCGAGTGGCCTGGACGGTGGACGCAACGGTGGAGGAAGGTCGAGGCCGTCGGCGGTCGTAACAGTCGTTGGTGGCCGAGGGCTGGAAGGCTCCTGTAGTTTTTTATTTTTTTTTGTTTTTACAATTTTTATATATTTTTTTGCTGTATTTATTAACAAGATATATATATATATATATATCAATGAAGAGGTGGTGTTGTGGTGGAAATGATGATGTAAAAAAATTGATGGTTATGGGTTGGTGTGCGTGTGATGGTGATTGTGATTGTGGTGGTTGTGATGAAAAACAAGGCAGAACATATTTAGATTAAAAAATGAAATGAAAAGATAGGATAGAAAATACTTACATGTGTGGTTCGTCGGATTGTGGAGCTGCAATGTGCGACTTTCTGTTATCGCTTCGATCAATGCCTGACAAGGCATCGAGAAGCTAGAGCTCTTCCAAGAAGGAGGAGTGATGAATGCTGGGAACCTTCAGATCTCGCCGTGATCAGAGGTCGTTGCTCGACAGTGGTTCTCGGTAGCTGTCACCTACAGATATCCGGAGCTCTCTCTCTCTCTTTTCTGTCGAAATGGCTGATGAAGAACAATGGAGGAGGGGATGTGAATATGAAGAGGATGAAAGGGGAGTTGGAGAAGGGGTGGAGGGAATGGAGTGGTGGAGAAGGTGGAGGCTTGGAGTGGAAGGCAAGTAGAGAAGTGGTAAAAGGGGGCAAAATAAATTATTAATAAAATAATATAGTAGGCTACTAAAAATAATTAAAATAGCAATAGTAAAATAATAATAATACATCCGAAAATAATAAAATAAATCCAAAAATAAAGAAAATGGGGTGACATGTGATGGCTCCAGGAGCTGCCACATGTCGCTCCTAGAAAATTCAAAAATTAAATATAAAGAAAAATAAAAAAGAAATAAGAAAAGGGATTAAATCAAAAAGTAGTCAACACAAAAATTGCTCGTCTCGACGAGATCTACAACTTTCGTGAAGGGTCTAAAATCAAATGAAATCATCTGTACAAAATGTATTTTTGGGTGGTACCTTATAGATATAAAATACCGCATTTTATCTTTTGTAAATTTTTTTGTCATTTTTAAAAAAGAGAAAAATAAAAATAAAGTTAGAAAAATATAAAGGAATATTTACAATTTAATCTTTTTTTTATTTTTAATAATTAAGAAAATGTAAGGGCATTTTGGATGTACAATATACAAAAGGGGCCCAAAATCCAAAATTTTCATACGAGCTCCGATTTTAATGAAATTGATCTTGTTTTGAAGGTCTCTGACTCTATATTACTTTAAAAGTGAGTAGACCTAATTCGGAGGTTGTATGAGAGACATATGTGCATTCTAAGGTCTAAGGTCTCCAACTAGGTCTGGGGTTTTATTGGTCAATTTTACAAGTTAGTATTTTTTGATATTTTTATTTAATTAGTGTTTGTAATATATACACTATAGAGTTTGATTTTATTGGATTAGGAGTTAGTATAAAATATATACAAATAGGTGAAATATGGTGAATATACAGGTGAATATTTACAAGTGAAATGGGCTTCTTATTTATGCAGTATGAATGCTAAAATGCAGATGTTATCAATGCATGCATGAATGCTAATTATGCAATATAAGTAGAAAAATTCAGCTAATTACTCGGGATCAAAACTCTATTTTCAACTTTTAGAGTCATGAATCACAGATTCATCACCCCCCTATACTTAAACCTTGCTCGTCCCCGAGCAACTAAATGAAATGCAAGAGTGAAATGAGATTGGGTTCCATACCAGGGTCATGAACAAAAGATGAAAATGGGGCTTGACTTGACCTTTGGATTAATTGTGTGGCGGAACCTCATTGGGACATGAACTTAAGACCTAACAGACTTCAAGTTCCACAAGTCTTCTATTCAAGACGCTTCAACAGTCAGGTCAGAACAAATCCTCAGACGCAAATTTCTGATGACTATGATTCTTACTTGTACTGTGTAAGTAATAAGATAGCTCTCCACATCAGAAATGGCTAAGAAGCAGCCTCCTCTAACAAGGTAACTCTAATTACCCGGTCCAGTAACTCTTTCCTCGAGGAGCGGGGTATTCCCTTCTAAGTTCAAATGCGACCAGCTCTAGAGGAGGGGGTGGAGAAAAGAATGGACGGTAGCCAGTGTAGCTACCTATTCCGGGATGTCTGACTAGTGTAGCCAAGTCATCCAGCTGCAGGCTTCTTGCTAATATACATACTCCGGCAGGCATTTTTTTGGCCTGTCTATTTTTTTGGAGTTCTTGCATTTTTTTCTTTTTTTTCTTTTTTTGTTTTTTTGGAACTATATACAAGGTGCAACATGTACATCAGGAGTTCTTCCTCTTGAGCCAGTAGAGTATCCCTCTTTTGAAGCATTATTGCAACCCACATCGTCATGTCCTCAAACGTCAACGCCACCAGACTAGGTTGAGATGCACTACCCTCCCTAGAGGAGGACAGATGTTTCCACCCGTGTGCTACTCCAAGCTAAAGGATTCTACCTCCTCACCACCTCATCAATGAAGAGCTACGTGCATTGTGCTTGTCCAAGTTAGGTCACTGTCTAAAAGAATCATGCGTGTGGACGAGATATTCTACTTAGACTAATCAAGATGACATGTGAACATAGACTTGCGGACTCAAAGAATTAAGTCACTTGACCTGAGAAATCTTAACTCCAGTTCTGATGAACGCGAAATCTACCTCTTTAATAGTCGATAATTGTAGTATAGGAGGCGGATTTCGGTCGTCAAAATACCACAAGCTTTGAATGTTGTGGAGTATTTTTACTTGGCAAGTCTACCAAGGTCGAACACAGGGAACAACGATTCCTAGTTGCGTGGTCTGAAATCAAATTAGAGAATTAATAAATGCGTGATTAATTTATGTGTTGCCAAAATGTATAATGCAATGAGATGCAAATGCGAAGAAATATACAGAGAAAATGAAGCACTGGATCTGCGATTTCGTGAAGTTTCATCCTCAAATAAATTTATCAATTAATCCTCAAATACTATCACAGATCGAATAATTTCAAGAAATATTTATCAATAAAAGAATCAAGCTGTGGGGTATGAGATCAATCACCAGCTACGTAGTCCTGCAGATAAAGAGATCAATAATAATTTTCAAGGAGTTTTGACCCCTATTTTTTCCTGTGATTTAATCCTCAAGGAGTGATTGATAGTAGCGAGAAAATAATTCAATTATCTATCCTTCAATATGCCCCTGTAATAGATCAATTTCTCCTCGATTTAATTAGTACACAATGTCAACAGAACCTGCATGAGATCAAATAAGTCCTCGAATAATAGTAATCAGTAAACATTCTTAGATCTGTCCACAAAGTATGTCAAATGGTATAGCATGGAATTAGCTTCGAAACGACATATTATATGCTAAAATCGGAGTTCAGATGGAGAAGATATGCTAAAATGAAATTTCAGGGACTAAAATGTAAATAAAATAAACTTTTCTTCCTCAAAAAGGTCCCTACGGGGCTTATCTGTAATTAAGAAAATCCGGAGGGCCTCCTCTGCAATTTACCCCAGGCGGAATGTAATTTTGGAAACACGTGGGGGCTTTACCGCAATTTCTCCAGCCACGTACGTGCGTTGCACGTGCGCCTGGAGGGTTGGACACGAGGCGGAGGCTCGGAGGAGAGGCGGAGGCTCGGGGCTCCCGAACCGGTGGTATGGAGACGAGGCTCAGGTTCGGGGCTCCCGGGGCTTCGGCTCGGACGCGAGGCCTGGCTGTGCCAAGTGGAACCCCCTTGGTCGTCGGATCAAGGGCCGCCTGCTCGATCCGACGGCAACTGTGCGTTGCGATGAAAGGTGGCGGTGGAGGCGGCCGACTATCACCACCTCCCCCATGCACGGTGGCTGAGGCGCGGTGCCTCCGCACGGAGGCGGAGGACGGCCGAGCGCGTGGGCGCGGCGGTAGACGGAGGTGGCGAGGCCGCTAGGCGGAGGCGGCGGGCGTGGGCGGCCGAAGGGGGAGGGGTGCCGAGCTCGAGGGAGCGGGAGGCGCTGGAGTCGCTTGGCCGATGCAGGCCCAGGCGAAGGCGGGGCTGACGTGATGACGGCGCGGTGCCTTCGCGTGGAGCCGGAGGGCGTAACCGACCGGAGCTGGAGCCCAACCTGGGCTCGATCTCGGCGGAGGACGGAGGAGGAGCGGGGGCTCCGTCGAGGTGGGTAGCGAGCTGGAGAAGGCGAGGCGGCGTGGACCTGCATTGGGTTATTCAAACAAGAACAAAGGAAGTTCAAGCTTGATGAAGATGGGTTCGCCGAGGGACGGAGAAGCTGAAGGCTTGCTCCTAGTTGTCGCCCAATCGCCGTGGCGGAGGCGGTGATAGGCTCTGCAGCTCCGGGGGGAGTCGCAACAAGGCTATCGAGCCTTGGATCACGCCTCAGGCCGCTGTCACCGGCCATGCTTGGAGAAGGGCGGATACCCAGTTGGGTTGCGGTAGGTGTGGCTTTATAGGATGACGAGGAGGGGTTAAGGGGGAGTGATGGCCGTGCATGGCGGCTTTGATGGTCGCACGTGGCGGTTATGCGCGGAGGAAGGAGAGGGGGCGGTGATGGGCGTTACAGGAAGGGCTGGAGAAGATGACGGGTCACGTGCTAGGCACGTGACCCGGGGGAAGGCTGGAAAGAGAGGGAAGAACAGAGTGCCACGTGGCACGCCCTGGAGCTGCAACGTGGCACCAAAAAAATTTCAGATTTTAAAGTGGGCAAAAGAGATAGAAGATGACCTCGGATCGAAAAATTTCCTTCATGAAAGTTGTTCGTCTCGTCGAGATCTATAACTTTCATGAAGGACTTGGGAGCAAAAGAGGTCACCTGTGTGAAGTGGTATTTTTGGCGGTTCTCCATGTGCATAGAAAACCGAGTTTTGGGGTTTTTGTATTTTTTGGGGGTTTTAGAGAGGATAAAATTATAAAAAATATGATAAAATATAAGAAAATTAATTACACACTAATATATTTTTTTGGATTTTTAATAAATAATAAAATAGGAAAATAAAATAGAAGTTAGAAACGCACAACTTTTGTACAGATCGACAACGGACACTTGGACTTGATCAATTTCTTTGATCTCAGTTTTGATCTGGATTTGGATTTTTACGTCTCTTAATAAAACTTTCATCAAAGAACACAAATGAAGAAGAAATAAAATTAAACGGGTTAATTATGTACATAAAAACTCAGGTCAATAATAGCAAAAAGTCAAAATGCGCAAAAGAGGCCCAAAACCCAACTTTCACATATGAGCTCCGAATTTTACGAAATTGGTCTTGTTTTGAAGGTATTTGAAAATGGAGTATTTTAAAAGTGAGTAGACTAAAATCGGACACTGTATGAGGGAGATATTCTCGTTTTAGTCCGTTAGATGTGAAATTTGACTTTGGGATTATTTGACACTTATTGGGGTTAGTAATTTTTTGTATTTTTTATTTAATAAGGTTAGTAATATCTACACAATGGAAGCAGTTTGGGGTCAATTGGAGTTAGGATGAATTAATTAAAAATGTGAGAAGTTAGCGGCTTTTTGGGCTAATTTACACAGGGGATTTTAAATGCAATTATGCATGATGAAATGCAGATATTATTCACACATGTATGAATGCTAATAATGCTCTATTAATGATTAATTACAAGTGAATGATGGGGGACAGAGCCTAAATGACTAATTTTAGCATGATGAATACGAGATTCATCATACCCCTATACTTAGACCATGCTCGTCCCCGAGTATGAATGAATGACTTAGTTGATTACATCCCTGACTGTGCATGTGAATTTTCAAGGCTCAATTCATAGAAGACCCTTAGTTTGAGTGATCCTAAAATTCTGGGCTCAACATGGTTTAATCAAAAGGAACCCAACTTCTCTAATTTTCAGACTCTCTGTTTGTACATATAATATAAAGATATGAACTTAAGTGTACTGCATTTCACAAGAGTCGAGTCGGGGCATCACTCAAAGTTCCAGTCCCAAAGATCCTCCTCTAGACCTAATCCTCAACACTAGGGAATAAGTCTATTCTTGCTTCAGTCAACCGTCTCATTAGTTTGTCAGACTTGAAAGTGTATATGGACGGCCAGATGATGGAGGTCATAGGATTGTGTCTGATTTTCTCTCCCTTTCATTGGAACAAGGTACCTCTCGAGTGCCTTATTACTCAACACAAGTATACTTTTATTTTGTTGATCAACGTGTCCGTCAAGAGAATTTGGAGTCGTCTGCACTTGTTTTTCTGAGAGTACACCGGGGTGTGTCTCTTTTGAGTATCTAAGATACCTTCGACACCCAGACTTGTATCACTTACGATGCAAGGCCCTTTTATGGTGTCAGCCCGACTCCTTGGTCCTAATCAGCGCTTGGTCCAAGTGGACATTTTGAAAATGTTTGGGAGCGCTCGCCATTGGTGGAAGCTCATTTGGAATTTGACTTTGGATGATAGAGCTTTTCTTTGACATTTCTTTTTCTTTTCTTTTGTTGGCTGGCTCCACTGCTTTTACCAAAAGTTGGCACACACTGATCAACAATTTTCATTAAGCTTTATCACACCCTGGCATTTAGGTCAATATAAAAAAGATAGCATATGAATCTTGTTCACATACTGGATAGGGTTTTGCTGAAACTCAGGTTTTCTGAAGCCTTCATTAACTTTATCCCATCCTCGCATATCATTAGATCGGGTCTAAACTCAAATCTCCCATCCTAGTTCCTCAAGTGATATCTCAACTCATCTTCATCAATCATGCAGTTGTGAAAGTGATTGTGCTGATCAAATTCTTTGAAGGTAGAGATGAAGAGTGCAATATAGCGCTCAAATCTTTCAAACTAGGGAAGTGTGGATTATTAAGTTCAAAACCCTAATGATTAAGCCAGGCTAACTCAGAATCTCAAGATCTCAGAAATCAAGTTTCCTCAAAAATCCTCAAGCCTTGAGTGATGGTGAATGTGTCAGGAATATATCGACCAAGGAATGCATGAAATGCTTGATGAAATGCAAGACCATGAGTGATGATTTTTTTTAATGCAAAAAGTTTTTTTGGTGTTTTTTTGTTTTTTTTTTGTTTTGTTTTTTTTGAAAACAAGTACTATACACACTACTTGTATCCATCCCCGATGTTAGATAAAAAAGATTAATATACGAGCTATGGATAAAGTAGATAAAATATATATAAACACACCCCCTATACTTAGCTTGTGCATGTCCTCATGGCACAAAGTGAAATGTAGACATAGCTCATACGAAGTATAGATGGGTTAAAAACAAAGGAGTAGAAGCGATGTAAAAACAATGGTAGCGGTCCCCCTATACTTAGGCTCAGGTCAGCCTAAGTATAATCGGATAATTACAGATGGGGAACCGGGTAAATTTGCGGATGTACAAGATCAAGGAGGTTTGCGACGGACCTTCTTGCGGGAGTGCGGAGGGAGATAATATGGAGATGTAGGGGGCGATGATGAAGAAGACCAGCCATCGTCGGAGTCGTCCTCAGGAGAATAGTAATTGTCTGCAGAGGATCTCTAACTTTTGTCAATCAGAGGTAAGTGCCCATGGATCAGAGCTGTACCTATTGCACTTATCTGATGAACCACATCAGGACCAGACGAGGACTCTTCAGAAATCACCTGGTGTCTAAGGTCAAAGGTGACTTTCTTGGTCGGTTTGTTTGCTTGAGAAGTATTGGGAGGAAGTTGGACAGTCTTCATCTCCCTGTCTTGAGTAACCGATGTGGCATTCGTGAGTTCCTCATCAGATGAATCCCTGTAAAAGTCGACCAATTCTTGAAGGGTCATGCACTGCTTCGGTCGAGGGAGAGTGTTCCTGCGGATCTTGTGGTTTATGGCTGGGGGTGTTGATGTCACTTCCGAATGATCATGAATTTTGGTGACATCAGATGTTTCTGGAGTCGGTTCCTTATAAGGTTCAAGTATCTCATGAATTACTGCCGACTCGAAGATTTGTCCATTCAGGTGATTGTGACGGTCCTCAATAATATGGTCCAATTCTTCATAAGCTCCAAAATCTTGATTTTTCGTAGGAGCAATAATAAGGCGGTGAGGATCCGAAGTTTGTCCAACAATCAGTCCTTTAGGTGACACTCTTAGGGTTTGTCTCAGTGTATCATGCCGAGATGTCTGATCATGTGAAATATAACTGTCGGTTTCAAGTTGATTTTCCTCAGAGCATGTTGTGTCATTGGGGGTTTGTTCATCATGGTCCGAGTTCGGGAACTTGATTTCCTGAGTATCGCAATCGACGATCGCCTTAGCGGAGGATAAGAACGGCTTTCCTAAAATAATAGGAGACTCAGACATCCTTCCGGGGTGCTCAATGTCAAGGACAATAAAGTCCACCTTATGTTCTTTACCTCGGAAATTTACGACGACAGAAACGATCCCCCGCGGTCTTTTGATAGATCGATCAGGTAATTGAACGATCACCCTAGTCTTTTTGAGTTGTCCGAATTTAAGTTGATTAAAGACGGACTTCGGGAGGATGTTTAATGTGGAGTCATCGTCCAACCGAACATGAGTGAATGTAGAATCCTCAATTTCACATGTGACCCGAGTCAATCGCTTGACTTTGCGATTTTTGAGTTTATGATTCATCACCAAAGAACTAGCCATAGATATGACATGATATTCAGTCCTGGATCGTTTCTTGCCCGTCTTATTGGGGTTCAGTCGACTCTTTACAAATCTCTTAAGATCGGGCACATATTCTATGGCTTTGATCAATGGAAGCTCTAAGATCAGACTCTTGCAAAATGCTTCCATTTCAGAATTGTCCAATTTTTTTTTGAATTTTCAAATTTTTCCATTTTTTGGTATTTTCTATAATATTGTCAGTCGGGGGGTCAGAGGCAGTGGTTGTGTCTGATTGTGATGATCCAGTGGTTCGCATGGTGGTGGCCTCACTTCTTCTGAATTTTGCATTGATTGGATGAGATCATATATTCTCATAGTTAAAGTGTCTGCTCTATTATTAATCCGAGCAATCTCATCCTCAAACATCTCATGACTAGTGATTGAATAATCAGTCTCCATGTGTCGTGATTCTGGCATGTAACCTCGAGTAGAGTGTTGATTGTTCATAAACATTATGGTCTGGTCATGAGTTGTATTTCCTTGACTATGGTTTTCTCGTGGGTTGTCAAAGGAAAATTGATACTTATCTTGAGTAGGGGATAATTCAAGAGGCTGTGAGATCCTAGTGACCGGAAATCGTGTTCTATTGTCAATATCGGTCACTCTATTGTTTATCCTTGATTCTGATCTCTCTCTTATGTCCATAAGATTGTTCGAATGTGAGAGATGGCTATTCCAAGAAGAAGTGTGGTCATAGGGTGGGATGTATGGGTGGGCAGAGAATGATGGTTGAGGAGAACTTGACTTGAATGGTAGGTTCCCCTGAGGAGTGTGAGAAGAAGAATATCGGGACATGGTCGTGGAGATCGGAAAAGAAGACCACTGTGCCGACATCTTGTTAAGAGGGATGGAATGATCAGCGAACCACGATTTGCTTGCAATTGCAAGTATTTGACGCACACAAAACAAACACAAAACAAACACGTTGATTCACCCACTCAACACTTGTGAATGCACGTTAGGGTTCGACCGCTTATCTTTTCAATTTTAATTTAATGGCAAAACAATCTTGCAGATTAAGCGGAGCTGTTAGGTACCGAAATATTTCTCAAAGACTGTCCCGAGTTCGTACAACTAGTTGCATCTACTCTCAGCCAGTATAGGTGGAAGTACGAACCGTTTAAACGGCTACCCGTGTTGCTTGAGGACGGTGCCTTCCGCGGTGTCCTCTAAACCACCCACTCTGCTAAGGGAAGTCGGACCGTAAAACGGCTACCCGAGACCCTCACTGAAAAGTAGCTAATTGTTTTTAAAAACAGTAGTCTTTGTGAAATTTCTCAGTTTTTGCTCTATCCAAAGTGTGCGTTCTAATCCTTACAAACAATGAGTGGGTTTTTCTCCACCATACACAGGTTAATTTTAGGTCAGTTTGTTTACAATCACCTTGATTAGCAGTCCCAATTTTAAATTAAGGTTATCACTGAAGTTTGTGTGAGCACAGAAATTCACGCCTAACGAGCAGTCCCAATTCCGTTAAATCCTAAGTTATAAATCTTTGAGGAGGAAGGATCGGGAAAGTCGATGCAACGTAAATCAATGATGCATGCTTAAGAGAAGGACTTGTAGTGAATCCTCGCGTTCTTCATGCGGGATGCAAGACAAGGAATCTAAATTTACACTAAATGATATGCACAGATGAAAAACGCCCTAAACAGATAATTCTATTAGCGGGAAGAATTGATTGAAACTTTTGGCTAATGTTGAACGATCTACAGTGCATTTAATTAGTGAGAATGTGGCCTAAAAATTACGAGCACAATCAATGATAGAAAAATAAGCGTATATGTGCCTAAGTCCTACGCCACTCAAGTCGGGTCCCAACCACACAGAAGGGGTTGAAATATACCCGACACACCATAGAAAAAAAGTTCAATCTGAATTATTACAAGGGTTTAAAGAGAGGGACCCTGAGAATATTGCAGAAAATTAAATCTATGCTAACTCTCTCTCACAAAATTAAAATTCAGTCTTCATCGCAGATCCTTGATTTAATATCAAAATCCAGCTCCCAGAAGTCTGCGAAGAGAGAATTTGCGGTTAGTAGCAGAAGTTAGAGAGAAATGCAAAATAAAATGCAGAAGAAAAAATGACACAAAAATTAACCTCACAAAAATCAATTACAAAAATGATTTAAAACCCTAAAAATTCGTTGTTCCCCGGCAATGGCGCCATTTGATGAACGCGAAATCTACCTCTTTAATAGTCGATAATTGTAGTATAGGAGGCGGATTTCGGTCGTCAAAATACCACAAGATTTGAATGTTGTGGAGTATTTTTACTTGGCAAGTCTACCAAGGTCGAACACAGGGAACAGTGATTCCTAGTTGCGTGGTCTCAAATCAAATTAGAGAATTAATAAATGCGTGATTAATTTATGTGTTGCAAAAATGTATAATGCAATGAGATGCAAATGTGAAGAAATATACAGAGAAAATGAAGCACTAGATCTTCGATTTCGTGAAGTTTCATCCTCAAATAAATTTATCAATTAATCCTCAAATACTATCATAGATCGAATAATTTCAAGAAATATTTATCAATAAAAGAATCAAGGTGTGGGGTATGAGATCAATCACCAGCTACGCAGTCCTGCAGATAAAGAGATCAATAATAATTTTCAAGGAGTTTTGACCCCTAATTTTTCTTGTGATTTAATCCTCAAGGGGTGATTGATAGTAGCGAGAAAATAATTCAATTATCTATCCTTCAATATGCCCCTGTAATAGATCAATTTCTCCTCGATTTAATTAGTACACAATGTCAACAGAACCTGCATGAGATCAAATAAGTCCTCAAATAATAGTAATCAGTAAACATTCTCAGATCTGTCCACAAAATATGTCAAATGGTAGAGCACAGAATTAGCTTCGAAACGACATATTATATGCTAAAATCGGAGTTCAGATGGAGAAGATATGCTAAAATGAAATTTCAGGGACTAAAATGTAAATAAAATAAACTTTTCTTCTTCAAAAAGGTCCCTGCGGGGCTTATCTGTAATTAAGAAAATTCGGAGGGCCTCCTCTGCAATTTAGCCTAGGCGGAATGTAATTTTGGAAACACGCGGGGGCTTTATGCAATTTCTCCAGCCACGCACGTGCGTTGTACGTACGCCTGGAGGGTTGGACACGAGGCGGAGGCTCGGGGCTCCCGAACCTGTGGTATGGAGACGAGGCTCAGGTTCGGGGCTCCCGGGGCTTCGGCTCGGACGTGAGGCCTGGCTATGCCACGTGGAACGCCCTTGGCCGTCGGATCAAGGGCTGCCTGCTCGATCCGACGGCAACTATGCATTGCGATGAAAGGTGGCGGTGGAGGCGACAGACTATCACCGCCTCCCCCACGCGCGGTGGCTGAGGCACGGCGCCTCCGCACGGAGGTGGAGGACGGCCGAGCGCGTGGGCGCGGTGGTAGGCGGAGGTGGCGAGGCCGCTAGGCGGAGGCGGCGGGCGTGGGCGGCCGAAGGGGGAGGGTGCCGAGCTCGAGGGAGTGGGGGGCGCTGGAGTCACTTGGCCGATGCAGGCCCAGGCGGAGGCGGGGCTGACGTGATGACGGCGTGGTGCCTCCGCGTGGAGCCGGAAGGCGTAACCGACCGGAGCTGGAGCCCGACCTGGGCTCGATCTCGGCAGAGGACGCAGGAGGAGCGGGGGCTCCGTCGGGGTGGGTAGCGAGCTGGAGAAGGTGAGGCGGCGTGGACCTGCAATGGGTTATTCAAACAAGAACAAAGGAAGGTCAAGCTTGATGAAGATGGGTTCGCCGAGGGACGGAGAAGCTGAAGGCTTGCTCCTAGTTGTTGCCCAATCGCCGTGGCGGAGGCGGTGATAGGCTCTGCAGCTCGGGGGGGAGTCGCAACAAGGCTATCGAGCCTTGGATCACGCCTCCGGTCGCTGTTACCGGCCACGCTTGGAGAAGGGCGGATACCCAGTTGGGTTGCGGTAGGTGTGGCTTTATAGGACGACGAGGAGGGGTTAAGGGGGAGTGATGGCCGCGCATGGCGGCTTTGATGGTCGCATGTGGCGGTTATGCGCGGAGGAAGGAGAGGGGGCGGCGATGGGCGTTATAGGAAGGGCTGGAGAAGATGACGGGTCACGTGTTAGGTACGTGACCCGGGGGAAGGCTGGAAAGAGAGGGAACAACAGGGTGCCACGTGGCATGCCCTGGAGCTGCCACGTGGTACCAAAAAATTTTCCGATTTTAAAGTGGGTAAAAGAGATAGAAGATGACCTCGAACTGAAAAATGTCCTTCATGAAAGTTGTTCGTCTCGTCGAGATTTACAACTTTCATGAAGGATCCGGGAGCAAAAGAGGTCACCTGTGTGAAGTGGTATTTTTGGCGGTTCTCCATGTGTATTGAAAACCGAGTTTTGGGGTTTTTGTATTTTTTGGGGGTTTAGAGAGGATAAAAATTAAAAAAATATGATAAAATATAAGAAAATTAATTACACACTAATATTTTTTTTGAATTTTTAATAAATAAGAAAATAGGAAAATAAAATAGAAGTTAGAAACGCACAACTTTTTTACAGACCGACAACGAACACTTGGACTTGATCAATTTCTTTGATCTCAATTTTGATCTGGATTTGGATTTTTACGTCGCTTAATAAAACTTTCATCAAAGAACACAAATGAAGAAGAAATAAAATTAAACGGGTTAATTATGTACATAAAAACTCAGGTCAAAAATAGCAAAAAGTCAAAATGCGCAAAAGAGGCCCAAAACCCAACTTTCACATATGAGCTCCGAATTTTACGAAATTGGTCTTGTTTTGAAGGTGTTTTAAAATGGAGTACTTTAAAAGTGAGTAGACCAAAATCGGACATTGTATGAGGGATATATTCTCATTTTAGTCCGTTAGATGTGAAATTTGACTTTGGGATTATTTGACACTTATTAGGGTTAGTAATTTTTTTGTATTTTTTATTTAATAAGGTTAGTAATATCTACACAATGGAGGTGGTTTGGGGTCAATCGGAGTTATGATGAATTAATTAAAAATGTGAGAAGTTAGCAGCTTTTTGGGCTAATTTACACAGGGGATTTTAAATGCAATTATGCATGATGAAATGCAGATATTATTCACACATGTATGAATGCTAATAATGCTCTATTAATGATTAATTACAAGTGAATGATGGGGGACAGAGCCTAAATGACTAATTTTAGCATGATGAATACGAGATTCATAAAGTTCCTATAAGGTTCCTCCGAAATTAGGTGAATTAAGGTCAAATCAAGTCCATCCTCAACATCTACTCACAACTTGGTTCAGAACCCACTAGCTTTTCACCTTGCATATGTAAGATATGCAGATGAGGTGCAGATGACATGCTATGAATGAAATGCAAGACTTTTTTTTTGAAATGCAAGGGTGATATGCAAGAGTAAATAAGAAGCCTTTTTGTTTTATTTTCTGGTATACAAGAATTTTTATTATTTACAACAATTTTTAGTTTATACAACTTGTACATAGTATACATGATTTTTTTTGGTATACATCCTATTTTACAACAAATCTTACAAGAGTATTATTTACAATTTTTTTCAATTTTTACCCATCCCGTAATTATTACATAATATATGCAAAAATACGCAAAAATACGTGAAAGTACGAGCTATGGGTAAAGTATATATGTAATATATACACGCCCCCTATACTTAGTGTGTGCTATGTCCTCAGAGCACGAAAAGTGATGAAAAAGACATAGCTCGTGCTAAGCGTAGGAGAGCTAAAATCACAAAATGTATAGAAGTCACTCCGCCCCCCTATACTTAGGCTATGGCAGCCTAAGTGTAGAAGAAGATCACAAATGGAGCGGACGAGGGCAAGAGGGGAAATGGATGAGTATATACATGGCGGGCATCGGTCCCCCCTATACTTAGGCTCTGGTCAGTCTAAGTATAGGACATGAGTAAGTATGAGAACCGATGTGATCTGGAGGATGTACAGTAAATAGATGCGGGTCACTCTTCCCCCTAGACTTAGGATCTGGTTATCCTAAGTATAGTCATACAATGAAATGATACGGAACCAGGGCGAGTGATTCGAATCACTGGGAAGGGAGGAAGAGAAAGTATATACAAGAAAGAATGAGAATATACATGTATTAAGAAGGTTTGTGACGAACCTTCTTGCGGACGCGAGGAGGTGGATAATATACATATGTGTCGCTGTCGGAATCATCCTCAGATGAATAATAGTAAGGTGTAGGGATCGTCCAATAAGGGTCAACACACAGCTGCTTGCTCAGATAAGGCTTGAGAACAGCCGAACTGAGCTCACTCATATAAATCACCTTATCCGGACCAGATGAGGACTCCTCAGAAAATTCCTTCTCCGGTGTGTTGAATGAAACTTTCTTAGTCAGTTTTCTAGAACCTGAATCATTGAGAGAGAGACGAGAGCGACGCGCCTTGAGAGGTTCGGGGGAACACCTCGAGGAATCAATTCTCGACTTCCTCTCACAAGATAGTCGACTAGAAGATGGAGCAACCGTATTTTTATGCGGAGTCAATTTGGTCTTGGTTGTTTCCTTTGAAGGTCCTGGTCGCGGTGTGGTGCTGACCATGGGTTCCTCATCAGACGAGTCAACATATAAGTTGTAATATTCCTGAAGGGTCAGCACATGTCTTGGGAAGGTTCTAGTGGTCTCAGTTGGCTTGGCAATAATAGGCTCTTGTGTCGGATTATCAAAATGGTCAAGGAAATCAACAAAGCTCATGTCCGACTTAATGATAGCTTCTGGTCGTGAGTCCTCCTTAGAAGCTATCACGGTGGTGGTGCAAGCAGTTGATGAAGTGGAGATCTGGGGAGTCTCAGAACCAACGGTCGTCCGAATAGTCAGTCTCTCAGGTGTAGCAGAGAGGTGGGACTCATTTACCTCTCGATGGTCACGGCTGTCAACGGATGTGTGGGTCACCTTAGAGTAAAGTGCATCAAAGAATGGGTGAGGTCGAAGTGCTCCCAATGCTGAAAAATCGATCTCCCGAGTCTCGCAACCTATAGTCGTCGCCTTAACCAAGGCTAAGAACGACCTCCGAGAATAATCAGAGACTGGACAAACTCTCCTCGGTGCTCAATGTCAATGACTGTGAAGTCTACCTGGAGTAGAGCACCTTGGAAAGTAACGATGACTGAAATATTTCCTCTAGACCGTTTGATGGATCGATCAGCCATCTGAATGATCTCTCTCGACTTTCTGATTGGCCTGAGTTTGAGCTTGTAAAACACGGAGGCTGGGAGGATATTAATCGGAGAGTCATCATCGATTCTTGCATGGGAAAAGATGGTGTCTTTGATTTCACATTCCACTCAGGGCAACCGCTTCACTCTGCGGCTCTTGGTCTTTCTCCCCATCACCAAGGAGGTGGCCATAGACACTATGTGTCTTTCAGTCCTTGTTCTCTTAGTACCCGACCTCTTGGGCATCAATTAACTCTTTACAATTCTCTTGAGGTCAGGGAAGTGATCTATGGCCTTTATTAAGGGAAGTTTGAAAATCAATTCTTCATTGAGTGCTTCCCGTAGGGTAGGATCCAATTTTTCTAAGTCTTTTTCATTTTTAATTTTTATGGATTTTTCTGATTTTTCAATTTTTTGGTGTTTCTGGTGGATGAGTGATCAGACTCTGGATTGGAGGGTAAGTGGTTAGTAGAAGAGGGAGGTAGAATTGGCTCCAGCTATACAAACGGTGTGGGTTCCCTAATGCTCGCTCAGTTTTCAACATCACATCTACTTACTTCCTTTTCCACTTTCATCCCCAGGCTGGCAGAAATTGAGTGCAATATTTCCATGACATCTCTCAACTCGTTACCAAATGATTCATTTTTCTTAATAAGTCTAGAGATGTCATCCTCCACAAAATTCTCATGACAAATCATGGGAGAGTTATGATCAATTGGAGGATACTGCTGAGATACTGGGATCTCATACTCAACATACCTAGACTCTGGCATGTAATCCTGGGTCGAGTATGGATCATCCGAATGGTAGATATTGGTCGGAGCCTCATATGATGGAGTCAATGAATGGGAGACTGATAAGTCTCGCTCATGAGTCCACTCCTGTGAATGTATAGGCTCTCTGAATGAAGGCTGGTTAATGGAAACTTGATCACTTAAGTCAATCAAGTCTGGAAAATCATGATGTACATGCCTCTCCATTCGGGTTGTTTGATCAACCAAGTTATGCCCTAAGGTCAAGTTGGGATGTATATATGTAAATTGTTGTATGGTCCCTACTTGAGGTGAGAATGAAGTATGTGGGGGCATATAATTTTGTCAATCATCTGTCTCAGCAGTAGCTTGCTCTTCATTCGATTCTTTGATTCATGCAAGCTCTCGAGAGTAAGGACAATCAACCTAAGGTGGAAGTGGATCCGGAGTGTTAAAATATGGAGTAGGTGAGAAATGCGAAGAAGTGGAGAAGTAAGTCGAAGTTCTGACTTCATAATTGGGTTGAGGTGGAACCGACCATGGGTAAGGGTCTCCCGTGGATGGCAGAGGATACGTGGAAGAAGGAGAAGACGAAGATGAACGATATATGGTCCAAGGAGGAATGATCAGAGGTCACAGGGTATGGGGACCAATATCCCGACATCTTGAAGAGGAAATGATGAATGTAAGTAGGTTGAGGTAGAAAATGTGCAATTACACAGGATAACACACACGGACAGATACAAAGACAAATGCAAGAGTAAACCCTGAGTTCACACTCAATACGGTAAAGGACCCGAAACCGAGTCCGATTAGTTCGGTTGATTTTAAGTGTGAATTTTCAGACAAGTTGCAAAGGTTACGCGGCCTATAGGGAAGTCGGCTAAAAAGCCGAATGCGTCTCCCCTGTTTAACATGTCACCTTAGATACCAGCGCCCTTCCTTTCTTCGCTCCTATCCCAAGTTGATGGATTCAAAGACCTGCCCCTATCTACCTGCAAGCAGGCGGAGGCTGACAAGGCTGGAACTTCACCCCGAGGGGCTACTAATAATTTGTCGCGAAGTACCATTGGTTCACCCCTGACTACCTGTGAACAGGCGGAGGTTACTTGGTACTAGTCAGTGAACCTAAAAAAATTCAACTCGTGGTATTTGCTAGGATCAGTTGGTACGTGATATGGAAGGCAAGGATTTGGGCTCTGCCTTAAGGTGTTCACACACACTCAAGTACCCTCACTCAGCCTGAAAACATGGTCGGGGTTACTCTCCCACAAACAAGGGTTAATTTCAGTTAATTTTTTGGTCCAATTCAATTAGCAGTCCGATTTTAAAGATTAGTTGTCATTGACATTAATCCACACGAGCAATTACGTCTACCGTTCAGTCCCAATTCTTTTATCCTAGGTTAGAAAACTGAGAGAGAGAATCGGAAAAGCCGATGCAATCGAGAAAATGATGATGAATGCTTGAGTAAGAAGACTTACAATGCCTCCATCTCTCTACAATGCGGGATACAAAACTGAATTGAAATTTTACACAAAATGAATGCAATCGATGAAAAGCCGCTCCTAGACAGGCAGTTCTATTAGCGAGTGAAGAACAGATTATGTTTGGCTAAGTCCTGCGGTCTAAGTGCGTCTTTTAAGTGATTGTGTGGTCCTAAAAATTACGAGCACAAGCAAATCCTAGAGTGGCTCGAGGAGTCGCTAGTGCAAGCCCTATTCTACGTAAAGCAACCACACAGCACACGGATCTACCCTGTTAATAGTGTCTAATTGTCGATTTCGTTGCAGTCGGATAAATACGGATCGATCGAAAATTAACCGCATGAATCGATGAATCGACGAATGATATTAATATGTGATTTTATGTTTGTTTAGCCTGGGCAAGCCCCAGGGTCGACTCAAGAAGGCAAAGGAACAACTCGAGATCAAGTTAGAGGGATTAGATCACGATTTTCCACGTGGGATTTTTTGTAATTTTTTATGCAATAAAAATACCGAATGCACAATACGGTTAAATTAAGTTAGCACGAAAATATCCAACTTAGACAAATTTAATTTTAATGTGAAATTAATTTAAATCAACCAAATTATAATTTTTTTAAGAACCTAATCCAACAACGAATGCAAAATTTATTTTTTTTGGAATTTTTGGATTTAAAATGCACAAATGAAAAATGCAAACTTTTTTGGGGTTTTATGCAATTTTTCGTACAAATGATATGCAAAAATTATGAAAAATTTATTGAAAGATAAACATGATGAAATTAAGCTACGCTAATATTTTTGGAATTTTCTAACACTATATGATTTTTTATAAATTTTTTACTGAAAATAGAGTGACTGTGAGTGTTTAATTTCTAATTGATCCAGAAATCAAATTATCCAGAGAGCTATTTATCTCAAATATATATTTTAATAAGGAATCCAGGAGAATTTAAATTTCTCAAAATTAATATTCGCGGATTTAATTAAAAATCAATTATAGAAATCACCCTAGAATTTATTTTATGTACAAGACAACTCCAAATTGGACGAAATTTAGACTTTAATTAAAGCACACTTAGAGGCATCATCTACAATTTTTTCACAATTTTTAGAGCAATAAATATGGTTATGCAAATTTCAGAGCTTGTATGGGCAAAATATCACTGATTTTTCAATCTCTGATTTTTAATAAAATATCTAATATTCACAAAAATATAAATAAATAGGCAAGAGATAAAGATTTAGTTGCTCTACAACATGCTATTTTTCATTAAATAAAATGATGCAAGATGATTGTCCAAATAAATGAATAAAGTCAAGGTTGTCTATGCAATACAGAAATTGAAATAAATGAACTTAAAACTATGCACAGGGGCACATTTGCAATTACTAAAAGTGTAGGAGAACAAATGCAATTTTTACAAAAATAAAATAATTAAAAAATGACCTCTCATTACCCCCAAGCTAGGGCAGAAGTTGGAGGAGAACGTGGGAGGCACTATGTAGGCAGCGGCGCACGGGCGCGCGGCGGAGGCCGCGGTTGAGATCTGGAGGCGGCGATGGCGTCGAGCAGCGAGGGAGGCCGTCTCGCGCGAGGCGGCGACACATCGTGACGCGGGTAGCGGAGGCCGACTGGCTGACGAGGCAGTGGTGGCACGGCGCTCGAAGCGTGCGGTGGCGCGCGCTGGGAGGACGGGGTGGCACCGGCGGTTAGAGACGGAGGGGGGGATGTCGTGCACGGGTGGCACGTGGCCAATGGGGGGCGAAGGGCGGCGCAGTCGGGGCGGCACGAGAAGCGAGGGGCGCGGCTCTTGACGGCGCAGTCGTGGGTAGAGGCGCACGGCGCAGTCGCGGGCAGCGGCGCACGGGGCAGCCGCGGGCGACGGCCACTACGCGAGGCGACATCATCGGCTGGTGGTTCTGCTGGGCGAAGGAGACGGCCGGTGGTGCGCGAACTATCGTGCGGTGGCGTGAGCGGTGTGAAGGCGGAGAATGACCAGCGGGGGCACAACGTCGTGAGGAGCACGAGTGGCAGGCCTTGCGGGCGGCAGCGCGCACTGTGGCGCGGCGTCGTTGGCGTACACGTGGGGTCGCGGCGACTGGTGGTTCTGCTGGGCAAGCGGGGGTTGCTGAGGTGTCGTGCACGCGGCGGACAGCGGTGGCAGGTGGCGGGGACGTTGGTGAGGCTGTTGCCGTTGTAGCAAGGGGGGACGTCCAGGGGTTGTAGCTATGATGTTTTTTTGTAAATTTTTTTAGACAGGGAATAAAACTGCAATAAAAATGCAATGAAGCGGTGGTGTATGATGTAGGATAATGTTTATGATGATGATGTGGTTTTCATGTGATGATATGATGATAAAAAATTACGATGATAATGATGGTGGTGATGTGATTACGGTTGTGGTGATTTTGATGTAATGTTGGTAATGGTGATCAACACAAAAATGAAGATATGTTAGATAAAAAAATGACAAGATGAAGATAAAGTACTTACCTGTGATTCGCCGAAAGTGGAGCCACGGTGTGCGGCTTTAGGTTGTAGGGACAGTGGCGGTCGGCCTCTGGTGTGGTGCGTCGTGGAGGGAGGCGTCGGCATGGAGGCAGGGGTTGCACGACGCTGCAACTTCTTTTTTTGTTTTTTTTATTTTTGCAAATTTTTGTTGTATATATTTTTTTAAACAGGAAATAGAAAATGAAAAGCTGGAAATGTGGTGATGGTGATGATGGTGGTGGTGTAATTGATGTGGTTTTTTCAATTTTTTGTGATGGACAAGATAAATATACAATGTTAGATAACAAATGGAAATTTAAGGTAGAAGATACTTACTTGTGGTTCGCCAAAAGTGAACCGCAGTGTGCGGATTCCGTCGTGGCCTCGACTCAATTCGACGAAAAATCGAAGAAGCTCAGTTGTGACCTGAAGTGATGCACAACGAGACGAGGAGGAGTCCTCGTGGATCTCGCTTTGAAACCGTCGTTGCTCGACTGAAAAAAATATTGACGCTGTCACCGACAACACTCGGAGGCTGGTGGTCTCTCCCTCGTAGAGATGGCGGATCATGAAAAATGGTGGAGGATGATGTGAATATAAAGAGGAGGAGGGAGTTGGAAAAGAGATGGAGAAAACGGGGAGTTATTGGCTTGGAGTGGAAGACAAGTAAGGGGAGAAGAAGTAAAAGGGGAATAAAAATAAATATTAAATATAGTAATATAGTAAGCTACTAAAAATAACAATAGTTAAAATAATAATAATAATAAAATAATAAAATCCGAAAATAATAAAAAATAAATCTGAAAATAAAAAATTGGGGTGACATGTGGCGGCTCCAGGAGCTGCCATATGTCGCTCCTAGAAAATTCAAAAATTAAATGTAAAGAAAAATCAGAAAAAAATAACAAAAGGGATTAAATCAAAAAGTGGTCAACACAAAAGTTGCTCATTTCGACGAGATCTACAACTTTCGTGAAGGGCTGAAAATCAAATGAAATAATTTGTACAAAATGTATTTTTGGGTGGTACCTTATAGGTATAAAATACCACATTTTACCTTTTGCAATTTTTTTGTCATTTTTAAATTAAAATAAAAATAGAGAAAATATGAAAAGAATATTTACAAATTAATCTTTTTTTATTTTTAATAATTAAAAAAATAAAAGGATAAGATGCAAGGGCATTTTGGTCAATATGTACAATATACAAAAGGGGCCCAAATCCCAAGTTTTGCATACGAGCTACGATTTTAATGAAAATTAGTCTTGTTTTGAAGGTCTCTGAATGTATATTACTTTAAAAGTGAGTAGACCTAAATCGGACACTGCATGAGAGAGATATGTGTATTTTAAGGTTCCTAGCTTCAAACTTGGATTGGGGTTTTATTGGTCAATTTTACAAGTTAGTATTTTTTGATATTTTTCTTTAATTAGTGTTAGTAAATATACACTATAGAGTTGATTTCATTGGATTTGGAGTTAGTATAAAAATATACAAATAGGTGAAATATGGTGAATATATAGGTGAATATTTACAAGTGAATCGGGCTTCTTATTAATGCAATACGAATGCTAAAATGCAGATGTTATCAATGCATGCATGAATGCTAATTATGCAATATAAGTGGAAATATGCAGCTAATTACTCGGGAACAAAGCTCTATTTTCAACTTTTAGAGTCATGAATCACATATTCATCACCCCCCCATACTTAAATCTTGCTCGTCCCCAGGCAACTAAATGAAATGCAAGAGTGAAATGATTTTGGGTTCCATACCAAGGTCATGAACAAAAGTTGAAAATGGAACTTGACTCGACCTTTGGATTAATTGTGTGGCGGAACCTTATTGGGATCTGAACTTAAGACCTAACAGACTTCAAGTTCCACAAGTCTTCTATTCAAGACGCCTCAATAGGCAGGTCCGAACAAATCCTCAAATGCAAATTTCTGATGACTATGATTCTTACTTGTATTGTGTAAGTGATAAATAGCTCTCCACATCAGAAATGGCTAAGAAACAACCTCCTCTAACAAGGTAACTCTAATTACCCGGTCCAGTTACTCTTTCCTCGAGGAGCGGGGTATTCCCTTCTAAGTTCAAGTGCGACCAGCTCAAGAGGAAGGGGTAGAGAAAAGAATGGACAGTGGCCAGTGCAGCTACCTATCCCGGGATACCTGACCAGTGTAGCCAAGTCATCCGGCTGCAGTCTTCTTGATAATATACATAATACTCCGACAGGCAAAAAATTTTTATTTTTTTGGCATGTCTATGTTTTTTGGAGTTCTTGCATTTTTCCTTTTTTTCTTTTTTTTTCTTTTTTTGGAACTATATACAAGCTGCAGCATGTACATCAGGAGTTTTTCCTCTTGAGCCAGTAGACTATCCCTCTTTTAAAGCATTATTGCAACCCACAGCATCCTGTCCTCAAACGTCAACACCACCAGACTAGGTTGAGATGCACTACCCTCCCTAGAGGAAGACGGATGTTTCCACCCGTGTGCTACTCCAAGCTAAAGGATTCTACCACCTCACCACCTCATCAATGAAGAGCTACGTGCATGGTGCTTGTCCAAGTTAGGTCACTGTCTAAAAGAATCATGAGTGTGCACAAGGTATTCTACTTAGACTAATCAAGATGACATGTGAGCATAGACTTGCGGACTCAAAGAATTAAGTCACTTGATCTGGGAAATCTTAACTCCAGTTCCTATAAGGTTCCTCTGAAATTAGGTGGATTAAGGTCAAATCAAGTCCATCCTCAGCATCTATTCATAACTTCTTCAGAACCCACTAGCTTTTCACCTTGCATATGCAAGATATGCAGATGAGAGGTGCAGATGACATGTTAAGCGAATGAAATGCAAGACTCTTTTTTTTAATTGCAAGGATGCAAGAGTAAATAAGAAGATTTTATTTTCAACATTTTAATTTTATTTTCTGTTATACAACAATTTTTAAACAATTTTTAGTTTGTAATAACATACATAGTATACAATTTTTTTTGTATACATCCTATTTTACAACAAATCTTACATGAGTATTTTTTACAAGAATTTTACAACTTTTTATACAAGTATAGTCCAAAATTATACAAGTAAAAAAAATTTCAATTTTTACCCACCCTGTAATTATTGCATAAGATATACAAAAATACGCGAAAATACGTGAAAGTACGAGCTATGGGTAAAGTATATATGTAATATATACGCGCCCTCCTATACTTAGTGTGTGTTATGTCCTCAGAGCATAAAAAGCGATGAAAAAGGCATAGGTCGTGCTAAGCGTAGGAGAGCTAAAAGTACAAAAAGTATAGAAGTCGGTCCGCCCCCCTATACTTAGGCTCTAGCAACCTAAGTGTAGAAGAAGATAAAAAATAGGGCGGACGAGGGAAAGAGGGGAAATGGATGAGTATATACATGGCGAGCATCGGTCCCGCCTATACTTAGGCTCTGGTTAGCCTAAGTATAGGACAGGAGTGAGTATGAGTACCGATGTGATATGGAGGATGTACAGTGAATGGATGCGGGTCACTCTCCCCCCTATACTTAGGATCTAGTTATCCTAAGTATAGGCATAAAATGAAACGATATGGAACTGGGGCGAGTGAATCGAATCACTGGGAAGGGTGGGAGAGAAAGTATATACAAGAAAGAGTGAGAATATACAAGGATTAAGAAGATTTGTGACGAACCTTCTTGCGAACGCAAGGAGGTGGATAATATACATATGTGTCGCTATCGGAATCGTCCACAGATGAATAATAGTAAGGTGTAGGCATCGTCCAACGAGGGTCGACACATGACTGCTTGCTCAGATAAGGCTAGAGAACAGCCGAACTGAGCTCACTCATATAAATCACCTTATCCGGACCAGCTGAGGACTCCTGAGAAAATTCCTTCTTCAGTGTGTTAAAGAAAACTTTCTTAGTTGGTTTTCTAGAATCCGAATCATTGAGATGGAGATGAGAGCGACGCGCCTTGAGAGGTTCGGGGGAACACCTCGAGGAATCAATTCTCGACTTCCTCTCACCAGATAGCCGACTAGAAGAGGGAGCAACCGTGTTTTTATGTGGAGTCAATTTCGCCTTGGTTGTTTCCTTCGAAGGTCCGGGACGTGGTGTGGTGTTGATCATGGGTTCCTCATCAATCAAGTCATCATATAGATTGTAGGCATTTTTACATCCATAACCTTGATTAATTCTGCAATAACATTCATAACCCTGCATAATCGCGAATTACACTCAAAACCCTAAATAAGTGTGTCGTCTTACATCAATAACCTTCCGTTACTTTACTTTATTAACTCAATCAGACATTCAGTTAATCTAACCCATCAAAGATCTGATGGTTAGGATTAACTTAAATAAAAAATATCTCATCCGCAAGTCAATCGTACTTGCATGTCTTAAAGCAGGTTGCATAGTGCCGAGATTGTCGCCGGAGGCTGTTGCAGAGGTGCGGTTAGGGCGGAAGGTGGGTGCCGAGTTGCCTCTAGAGGAGGGCTCGCAGAGAACGAGCAAAGCAGTGATGGGGCAGAGCGTGCGAGGGAGGAGAGGGCTTCGCGGGGCAGGGGAACGCGTGGGTGCAGGCGGCTGTGGAGCTCGTCGGTTGGGCTTCGCAGAGGAGGGGATTTGCGGTGGGTTTGGGGGCGGGGGCAGGGGAAGCGGGTCGTAGGTGCTCGCGGTGGGTTTGGGGCCGGGGGGTTTCGCGGGGCAGGGGAAGCGGGTCGCAGGTGCTCGTGGTGGGTTTGGGGGGCCTGCAAACCATCCCACTCGCAATCGCAAGCTGCGATTAAGGCACCATGAGGTGAGATGCAAACATGGTTCCATAAGCCTTTATAAAATAAATCATGATGTTTCATGGAGAGATGGACCAGGAATCAACCGGAGCGAAACAAAGAGAACATTTTTACATCAAGATGTAATCTCAGGCATCAATGTCTTTCTTTGTGCCGACTTGAGAACTTGCTACTCATAGCATTCCTATGAGCTTACGTTCAACGCTTTAGGGGAGGATACCGGAGAAGACGCATATGACGACGGCGAGCCACAACATTTTAGGGGCCAGCATGGCGTACATCTTGGTGGCAAACTCCACGCTCAGCGCAAGGAACGCTAACCATGCCAGCTTCCTCATTATTGACCTGTAGCGATACAAGTAGCTGATGTCATCCAGTGTGGTGTAGATACATAGGAAGGCTACTGCAAGCGAGCTGCACAATACCACTGTGTCGGAGAGGAGGAAGGCTTTAAGGGCCCAATGACGAAATAATATAGGTAGCCCTTTCTTTGGATCGTTGTTGTCGTTGGTGAAGCCGTCGGGAACGGTAAAGGCCGCTGTGAAGGCCATGGTAGCCATGAGAGCAGATACGATGGTCGTGTTGGTCAGGTAAGTACACGTTAACTTCTCGACTTTCGTCTTCAGTTCTTCATCAGCATCTTCCTTTGCTATCACACGAGATGTATGGCAACCAGGTATGTTGGCTTCAGCCAACAGGGAGACGCTGCCACGACAGAGACGGCGGGGGATGTCTTCCAGGAGAAGGGGGCATAATTTGTAAACATAAATTATTTTGAAGGGTAAAATTGTCAACATTTAACTTTTTCCGTCTGAATTCATGGAGATTCGAAACAGAACTTGACATAGTGTTATGCCATGTAAAGGTTAAGCATTACTCGTGGTTTCTTGTGTAATTCGCGATTATACAGGGTTATGAATGTTATTACGAAATTACTCAGGATTATGGTTGTAAAAATCCCTAGATTGTAATATTCCTGAAGGGTCAACACATGTCTCGGGAATGTTCTAGTGGTCTCAGTTGGCTTGGCATTATTGGGCTCTTGTGTCGGATCATCAAAATGGTCAAGGCAATCAACAAAGGTCATGTTCGATTTAATGATAGCTTCTGATCGTGAGTCCTCCTTAGAAGCTGTCATGGTGGTGGTGCAAGCAGTTGATGAAGTAAATGTGTGGGGAGTCTCAGAACAAACGGTCATCCGGTCAGTCGGTCTCTCAGGTGTAGCAGTGAGGTGGGACTCATCTACCTCTCGATGGTCACGACTGTCAGCGGATGTGTGGGTCACCTTAGAGTAAAGTGTATCAAAGAATGGGTGAGGTCGAAGCGCTCCCAATGCTGAAAAATCGATCCCCCGAGTCTCGCAATCTATAGTCACCTTAGCCAAGGCTAAGAACGGCTTCCCGAGAATAATCGGGGACTGGGTGAACTCTCCTCGGTGATCAATGTCAATGACTGTGAAGTCTACCTAGAGTAGAGCACCTTCGAAAGTAACGATGACTAAAATATTTCCTCTAGACCGTTTGATGGATCGATCAGCCAGCTGAACAATCTCTCTCGTCTTTCTGATTGGCCTGAGTTTGAGCTTGTCAAACACAGAGGTTGGGAGGATATTTATCGGAGAGTCATCATCGATTCTTGTATGGGTAAAGATGGTGTCTTTGATTTCACATTCCACTCAGGGTAACCGCTTCACTCTGCGGCTCTTGGTCTTTCTCCCCATCACCAGGAGGTGGCCATAGATACTATGTGTCTTTCAGTCCTTGTTCTCTTAGTACCCGACCTCTTGGGCATAAATTTACTCTTTACAAATCTCTTGAGGTCGGGGAAGTGATCTGTGACCTTTATTAAGGGAAGTTTGAAAATCAATTCTTCATCGAGTGCTTCCCTTAGGGTAGGATACAATTTTTCCAAGTCTTTTTCATTTTTTATTTTTATGGATTTTTCTGATTTTTCAATTTTTTTGGTGTTTTTGGTGGATGAATGATCAGACTCTGGATTGGAAGGTAAGTGGTTAGTAGAAGAGGGAGATAGAATTGACTCCAGCTATACAAACGGTGTGGGTTCCCTAATGCTCGCTCGATTTTCAACATTAGATCTACTTACTTCCTTTTCCACTTCCATCCCCAGGCTGGCAGAAATTGAGTGCAATATTTCCATGACATGTCTCAACTCGTTACCAAATGATCCATTTTCTCAATAAGTCTAGAGAAGTCATCCTCCACAAAATTATCATGACAAATCATGGGAGAGTTCTGATCAATTGGAGGATACTGCTGAGATATTGGGATCTCATACTCAACATACCTAGACTTTGGCATGTAATCTTGGGTTGAGTATGGATCATCCGAATGGTAGATATTGGTCGGAGCCTCATATGATAGAGTCAATGAACGGGGGACTGATAAGTCTACCTCATGAGTCCACTCCTGTGAATGTATAGGCTCTCCAAATGAAGGCTGGTTAATGGAAGCTTGATCACTGAAGTCAATCAAGTCTGGAAAATCATAATGTACAGGCCTCTCCATTCGAGTTGTTCAATCGATCAAGTTATGCCCTAAGGTCAAGTCGGGATGAGTATATGTAAATTGTGCTATGGTCCCTACATGAGGTGAGAATGAAGTATGTTGGGGAATATAATTTTACCAATCATCTGTCTCCGCAGTGGCTTACTCTTCATTCGATTCTTTGATTCCTACAAGCTCTTGAGAGTACGGACAGTCAGCCCAAGGTGGAAGTGGATCCGGAGTGTTAGAATATGGAGTAGGTGAGAAATACGAAGAAGCGGAGAAGTCAATCGAAGTTCTGACTTCATAATCGGGTTGAGGTGGAACCAACCACGGGTAAGGTTCTCCCGTGGGTGGTGGAGGATACATGGAAGAAGGAGAAGGTGAAGATGAACGGTATAGGGTCGAGGAGAAAATGTGCAATTACACAGGATAACACACACGGACAGACACAAAGACAAACGTAAGAGCAAACCTTGAGTTTACACTCAACACGGTGAAGGACCCCGAAACCGAGTCCGATTAGTCTAGTTGATTTGAAGTGTGAATTTTCAGACAAGTAGCAAAGTTATGTTGCCTATAGGGGAATCGGCTAAAAAGCCGGATGCGTCTCCCCTATTTAACCTGTCGCCTTAGATACCAATGTCCTTCCTTTCTTCGCTCCTATCCAAAGTTGATGGATTCAAAGACCATGCCACTGTCTACATGCAAGCAGGCGGAGGCTGACATGGCTGGAACTTCGCCCCGTAGGGTTAGTAGCAACTTGTCGCGAAGTACCGCTGGTTCACCCCTGACTACCTGTGAACAGGCGGAGGTACTTGGTACTAGTCAATGAACCTAAAAATATTCAACTCATTATATTTGGTAGGATCAGTTGGTATGTGATATGGAAGGCGGGGATTTGGGATCTGCCTTAAGGTGTTCACACACTCAAATAACCTCACTCAGCCTGAAAACAAGGTCGGGGTTACTTTCCCGCAAACAATGGTTAATTTTAGTCTTTTTTTGGTCAAATTCAATTAGCAGCCCCAATTTTAGAGATTAGTTATCACTGATGTCAATCCACACAAGCAATCACGTCTACAGTCCAGTCCCAATTCATTTATCCTAGGTTAGAAAACCGAGAGAGAGAATCGAAAATCTGATGCAATCGAGAAAACAAAGATGAATGCTCAAGTAAGAATACTTACAGTGCCTCCAGCTCTCTACAATGCGGGATGCAATACTGAATTAAAATTTTACACTAAATGAAATGGAAGCGATGAAAAGCCGCTCCTAGACAGGCAGTTCTCTTAGCGAGTGAAGAACAGATTATATTTGGCTAAGTCCTGTGGTCTAAGTGTGTCTTTTATATGTGAAGTGTGGTCCTAAATTTTACGAACACAAACAGTCCTAGGAAGCTCTAAGAGCCGCAAGTGCATGTCCTATTCTACGTAAAACAACCACACAACATACGGGGACACATTTTATTATGACTTACACGTGCGAGACCCAAATGGGAACCGTTGTAAATGCAGACACTTTTTTTTACAAGTTAACAAAAACTTTTTGGCATCTCAACGGGCGACTTGATCCACAAATCGTCAGCCTCCGATGCACTTCGAGATGCGTCGACTTCAAGAAAGCCGCTCCAAGTCCACCGGGCCCTCGCACAAAAAGATAAGAATTATGTCAGAGAGAGATATATACAGAAATGGTCAGAAAAATAATTAAATAAAAAATAAATAATTACAAAATGGCTCGGGGGTCAGACTACCCGAGTGAATGGAAAACGTAAGTCTAATTTTTCTAAAGTGATCCTAAGTCGTTTGCCTCCCCGACAACGATGTCATTTGATGAGCCGCGGATCTACCTTTGTTAATAGTGTCTAATTGTCAATTTTGTCGCAGTCGGATAAATCCGGATCAATCAAAAATTAACCGCACGAATCGATGAATCGTCGAATGAACTTAATATGCGGTTTTATGTTGGTTTAGCCTGGACAAGTCCCAGGGCGACTCAAGGAGGCGCAGGAACAACTCGGGATCAAGTTAGAGGGATTAGATCGCTTTTTTCCACGTGGGATTTTTTGTAGTTTTTTTTTGCAATAAAAATGCCGCGTGTACAATACGGTTGAATTAAGTTAGCAGGAAAATACCCAATTTAACCAAATTTAATTTTAATGTGAAATTAATTCAAATCAGCCCATTATATTTTTCTTAAGAATCTAATCCAACAACGAATGTAAAATGTATTTTTTTAGAATTTTTGGATTTAAAATGCACAAATGAAAAATGCAAACTTTTTGGGGGTTTTATGCAATTTTTCGTGCAAATGATAAGCAAAAATTATGAAAAATTTACTGAAAGTTAAACATGATGAAATTAAGCTACACTAATATTTTTGGAATTTTCTAACAGTATATGATTTTTTATGAATTTTTTACTAGAAAACAGAGTGATTGTGAGTGTTTAATTTCTAATTAATCCACAAAATCAAATTATCCAGAGAGTTATTTATCTCAAATAAATGTTTTAATAAGGAATCCAGGAGAATTTAAATTTCTCAAAAATATTATTCGTGGATTTAATTAAAAATCAATTACAAAAATCACCCTAGAATTTTTCTATGCACAAGACAACTCCAAATTGGACGAAATTTAGACTGTAAATAAAGCACACTTAAAGGCATCATCTATAATTTTTTCACAATTTTTAGAGCAATAAATATGGCTATGCTAATTTCAGAGATTATATGGGCAAAATATCACTGATTTTGTAATCTCTGATTTTTAATAAAATATCTAATAATCAAAAAAATATAAATAAATAGCCAAGAGATAAAGATTTAGTTGTTCTACAATGTGCTATTTTTCATTAAGTAAAATGATGCAAGATAATTGTCCAAATAAATGAATAAAGTCAGGGTTGTCTATGCAATACAGAAATTGAAATAAATGAACTTAAAACTATGCACAGGGGCACATTTGCAATTACTAAAATACGCATGAGAACAAATGCAATTTTTACAAAAATAAAATAAATAAAAAATGACCTCTCCTCACCCCAAGCTAGGGCAAAAGTTGGAGGAGAACGTGGGAGGCATTATGGAGGCGGCAGCGCACGAGCGTGCGGCGTAGGCCGCGGTTGTGATCTGGAGGCGGCGATGGTGTCGAGCGATGAGGGAGGCGGTCTCGCGCGAGGCGGCGGTGGGTAGAGGAGGCCGGCTGGCTAACGAGGCTGTGGTGGCGCGGCGCTCGAGGCGTGCGGTGGCGCGGTGTCACACGCTGGGAGGATGGGGCGGCACCAATGCTTGGAGACAGAGGGGTGGATGTCGTACGTGGGTGGCGCACGGCCTACGGGGGGCGAAGAGCGGCGCAGTCGGGGCGGTGCGAGGAGCGAGGGGCGCGGTGCTTGACAGGGCAGCAACGGGTAGTGGTGCACGGGGCATCCGCGGGGTACGGCCACTACGAGGCGACAGCGGCGGATGGTGGTTCTGCTGGGTGAAGGAGACGGGCGGTGGCGCATGAACCGTCGTGCGGTGGTATGAGCGGCGCGAAGAACGGTCGACGAGGGCACGGTGCCGCAAGGAGCACGGGCGGCGGGCCTTGCGGGCAGCAGCGCGCACTGAGGCGCGGCGTCGTTGGCGGACACGTGGGGTCGCGGCGGCTGGTGGTTCTGCTAGGTGCGCGGGGGTTGCTGGGGTGTCATGCACGCGGCAGACAGCGATGGCTGGTGGCGGGGACATTGGTTAGGTTGCTGTCGTGGTAGCAACGGGGGGCGTCCAGGGGCTGTAGCTGTGATTTTTTTTATTTTTTTTATAAATTTTTTTAAGACAGGGAATAAAACTGCAATAAAAATGCAATGAAGCGGTGGTGTATGATGTAGGATAATGTTTGTGACGATGATGTGGTTTTCGTGTGATGATATGATGATAAAAAAATTACGATGATAATGATGGTGGTGATGTGATTACGGTTGCGGTGATTTTGATGTAATGTTGGTAATGGTGATCAACACAAAAATGAAGAGATGTTAGACAAAAAAATGACAAGATGAAGATAGAGTACTTACCTGTGATTCGCCGAAAGTGTAGCCACGGTGTGCGGCTTTCGGTTGTAGGGACAACGGCGGTCGGCCGCTGGTGTGGTGCGTCGTGGAGGACGGCGCCGGCGTGGAGGCAGGGGCTCTACGGCGCTGCAACTTCTTTTTTTGTTTTTTTTTGTTTTTGCAAATTTTTGTTGTATATTTTTTAAAAACAAGAAATAGTAATGAATCGTGCACCACTACCCGTTGCTGGAAATGTGGTGATGGTGATGATGGTGGTGGTGCAATTGATGTGGTTTTTTTTAATTTTTGGTGTGATGGACAAGATAAATAAACAATGTTAGATAAAAAAATGGAAAGATAAGGTAGAAGATACTTACATGTGGTTTGCCAAAAGTGAATTGCGGTGTGCGGCTTCCGTCGTGGCTTCGATTCGATTCGACGAAAAATCGAAGAAGCTCAGTTGTGACATGAAGTGATGCACAACGACACGAGGAGTCCTTGTGGATCTCGCCTTGAAAACCGTCGTTGCTCAACTGAAAAAAATATTGACGCTGTCACCGACAACACTCGGAGGCTGGTGATCTCTCCCTCTTAATTGAAGAAATGGCGGATCATGAAAAATGGTGGAGGATGATGTGAATATAAAGAGGAGCAGGGAGTTGGAAAAGAGATGGAGAAAGTGGAGAAAATGGGGAGTTATTGGCATGGAGTGGAAGACAAGACAAGGAGAGAAGAAGTAAAAGGGAAATAAAAATAAATATTAAATATAGTAATATAGTATGACTTACACGCACGAGATCCCAAATGGAAACCGTTGTAAATGCAGACACCTTTTTTTACAAGTTAACAAAAACTTTTTGGCATCTCAACAGCCGACTTCATCCACGAATCGTCGACCTCTGATTCACTTCGAGATGCGTCGACTTCAAGAAAGTCGCTCCAAGTCTACCAGACCCTTGGACAAAAAGATAAGAATTATGTCAGAGAGATATATACAAAAATAATCAGAAAAAAATTAAATAAAAAATAGATAATTGCAAGATGGCTCGGGGGTCAGACTACCCGAGTGAATGGAAAACGTAAGTCTAATTTTTCTAAAGTGATCCTAAGCCGTTTGCCTCCCTGGCAACGACGCCATTTGACGAACCACGGATCTACCCTTATTAATAATGTCTAATTGTCGATTTTGTTGCAGTCGGATAAATCCGGATCGCTCAAAAATTAACCGCACGAATCGATGAATTGTCGAATGAATTTAATATGGGGTTGTATGTTTGTTTAGCCTGGGAAAGCCCCAGTGTCGACTCAACGAGGCAAAGGAACAACTCGGGATCAAGTTAGAGGGATTAGATAACGGTTTTACAGGTGATATATTTTTTTGGATATCTTTTATGCAATATAAATGCAGAATGCAAAATATGAATTGGATTAAGTTAATAAGAAAATAACCGACTTAGCCAAATTTAATTTTAATGTAAAATTAATTCAAATCAGTCAAGTGATATTATTCCTAAGAACCTAATCCAACAATGAATGCAAAATGGATTTTTTTGGAATTTTTGGATTTAAAATGCACACATGAAAAATGCAAACTTTTTGGGGTTTTTATGCAATTTTTCGTGCAAATGAAATGCAAAAATTATGAAAATTTTACTAGAGGTTAAATATGATGAAATGAAGCTACGATGAATCGAAAAAGAAATCTTTATTGGTTCTACTAATTTTTTCGAATTTCCTGACACATTATTATTTTTATGAATTTTTTTACTGAAAACAGAGCGACTGTGAGTATTTAATTCATAATTAATCCACGAAATCAAATTATCCAGAGAACTATTTATCTCAAATAGATATGTTAATAAGGAATGCAGGAGCTTTGAAATTTCTCAAAAATCTTATTCGTGGAATTAAAAAAATCAATTACAGAAATCACTATATAATTTATTTTATGCAAACTACAACTCCTAATTGGACGAAATATGGATAGAAATTAAAGCACACTTAGAGGCATCATTCACAATTGTTTCACAATTTCTAGAGAAATACACATGGCTATGCGAATTTCAGAGCTTAAATGGGTAAAATATCACTGATTTTCGATCTCTGATTTTTAATAAATAATCTAATGGTCACAAAAAAACAAATAAATAGTCACAAGATAAAGAATTAGTTTCTCTACAAAATGCTATTTTTCTGATAAAAAATGATGCAAAAAATACTATCCAAATTAGCACTCAAACTCAGGGGTGTCAATACAAAACAGAATTGAAATAAGAAATGTGTAAAGGAGCACTTTTGAAAATATGTAAACTTACAGGGGTGATAATGCAATTTTCACAACAAAAATAAAAAAAGAAATGGACCTTTCAACCCGCTTCCTCCATACGCGCTAGGGCACAAGCAATCTATTCTCCAAGGGCGACGCGGGTAAGGCAGCACGCACGGGCTGCGTGACATCGGTGACAATGGGCGGCTCACGCGGAAGGGGACTGGAGGGGCGAGCGGCTGGGAGGCACGGTTGGCCATTGTGTGGTGCGACGGTGAAGCGAGCGGCGGCGCAACCCGCGTGCGGAGGATGGCGAGGGCATCGGCGTGGATGGAGGAGGAGTGCGGCCGCGAGGAGAGTGCGAGGTTGGTCGCGTCGCGGTGCATCGGCATTGCGGCGGCGTTGGTCGTCGACATAGACCGGGGGCGGTGGTGGGCCGCGCGCAGCGTCGCGGGCGCGGCTGATAACGGCTCCCACTACCCTTATTAATTCGAGCAAATTGATGTTCAAATTAATTGATATTGTTCGTTGCAGTCGGATAATGAGAGCAAATCAAAAACCACTTTCAATTATATTCAAATTAATTTCAAGCGGTAATTTTTTTTACTTGGTTGGAAGTCCAAGGTCGAACTCAGGGAGGCAGCTCTCTCCTTAGTTAGATTCAACGCAAATTTCCAAGGTTTGATTTTCAGAGGAGATATTTTTGGTCTTTTTCGGTTTTTTTATGCAAGGCACATGCAAAATCAGGCAAAGTTACAATTTAAATCAGAAAGATGGTCAAATTAATTCCAAAAATTATGAAACTTGGTCAGATGATTATGATGAAATTAAGCTACATTAATTTTTTTTGGAATTTTTAGATGCACAGATAATGAAAAATGCAGACTTTAGTGAAAATGACTAAACCAATTTTAATAATTACCAAACGATGCTATTTCTCAGAAACAAAATTAATCCAAATAGGTCTAATTAAGAGCAATCCAAATCAACTTAAATGTCGTTAAAACACTTCACTGTTGATTAATTAAAAATCGATTAATATTTTCACTGAATGATTTTTCTAAGACAAACTATACGTGCAAGTGGTGTGATTTTCGGATATGTTGTAGCATAGGCTTATATCTACCAACGACGATTTTTCAGAGATTTTTCGATAAGCAGATAATGAGAAATCAATTAATCAATCACAATGAGAAAAATATTGCAATTTTTCACCAAATTAAATTCCATAAATATTCTGCAAATCAGAAAAATACAAATAAATGCTAAAATGATAGAACAAGAGTTATGCTACACAATGCAATGTTCGGAATTGAAAATGGATGACAGAATGACGACAAAATAAACGTGCAAATGCAGGGGTATGAGTGCAATACAGAAAAAGAAATATGAGCTCAAATGAAGAACAGGGACTTACATGTAATTAGCGGAAACTTCAAATTTTTTTAGAAACTTACAAAGGGGTGCAAGTGTCCCCTTTGCAAATTCCCTTTTGTCCTTATTATGCGCTATTGCCTCCTTTGCTTGTTGCTTGAAACAGGGGAAGCCGATAGAGCTTCAAGGCTTGAAGGTGGTCGGCGGCGAGTGGCGCGGCAATGGCGTGGCTGGTTGAGGAGGATGGTGCGGGCGTAGCTGGTGGTTGACGCATTCGTCGGGGACGCGGCAGCGGTGGCGCAGCAGTCCTGGCGAGGGAGATGGCGCGCGGACGGTGGAGCGCGCGGCCTTGAGGCGGCTGGAGGTTGCGTGCGGCCGCGCGGAGGCTGCGGCCTTGTGGACGTGACGCATGGCGCGGGGACGGGGGCTGCGAGCGGGGCTGGCACGCACACGGTCAGGCGCCGCGCGGAGGGGCGACCTGGGGGGTGCTGGGCAGGCCGACGGTGGTGAACCGGTGGTGGAGGCGGATAGCGGCCGGGGTGTTGGCGTGGTCGTTGGCGTGCGGCGTCGGTGGCTGGAGATGGGTCTCGCGAGGTCGGAGGCCGGCGACGTTGGGGGTGGAGCACGGCCAAGGGGGGCGCGTGGGCGTGAAGATGACCAATGGCCAAACAGGGGAACTCCCAATATTTGTTTAGGGTGCTTAAATGTGGAATTAATCGATTGAAGAAAGTTCGTCGAAAAAATAAATAAAAATCACCGTTACGTTCGCAACGTGTGAATTGTCCGTTGATGTACGATCGGTTTTGCGAATTAATGGACAGAAGACGGTGAATTGAGGAGAGAGAGAGAATGGGTGTTGAAAAGGAAGAAGAAGAGAGGTTACCTAGAGATGGAGTCGGATTGCCTGTGGATGAGGCTCTTGGACAGAGCTCAGGTTGTCGCTCGAAGGCCGCGGCAGGAGGTCGAGCTCAGCGGTGCTTTGGAAGCTCCACGACAAGGAGACTAGATGGTCTCCCAAGATCTCACCGGAGTTGTTGGAGGGTCGTCGCTCGACACCAAATCTGCCTTCAACTGTCACTTGAAGGACCTGGGAGCTCTCACTCCTACACTCCAATTTGGCAGATGGGGAAGAGTGTGGGAGATGGAGAGGTTATAAAGAGGAGGAGGAGGCAGTTGGAGAGGAGATGGAGAAAGTGGAGGAGATGGGGTGGGATGGGAGGTGTCGAAGAGGCTTCTCCCTTAAGTTAAGTGAGAGTGGGGGATGAATGGGTAGAGGAGAAGCTCCGCCGTTGATGAAATACCCTTTCATCCAACGGCCCTGGATGAGGAGGAGGTGGCATAAGTGGATGAATGAGGAGGCGACACGTGGTGGCTCCAGGAGCTGCCACGTGTCGCTCCCAGAAAAATCCACAACTAAATACAAAGCAAAATCGGAAAGAAATAATAAAAGAGGTTAAATCAAAAAGTGATCAACAGGAAAGTTGCTCGTCTCGACGAGTTCTACAACTTTCGTGAAGGGCCAAAAATCAAGTGAGATCGTCTGTACAAAATGTATTTTTGGATGGTACCTTATAGGTATAAAATACCGCATTTTATCTTTTATAATTTTTTGTCATTTTAATAAGAGAAAAAAATCAAAATAAAGTTAGGAAAATATGAGGAGAGTATTTACAATTTAATCTAATTTTTTTGGATTTTTAATAATGAAGAAAATAAAATGAGAAAATACAGGGGTAAAACGATCATTATGTACAATGTACAAAAGGGGCCCAAAACCCAAGTTTTGCATACGAGCTCCGATTTTAATGAAATTGGTCTTATTTCGTAGGTCTCTGAATGTATATTATTAAAAGTGAGTAGACCTAATTCGGAGGTCGTATGAGAGAGATATGTGCATTTTAAGGCTCCTAGTTTCAAACTTGGATTGGGGTTTTATTGGTCAATTTCACAAGTTAGTATTTTTTTGATATTTTTCTTTGATTAGTGTTAGTAATATATACACTATGGAGTTGATTTTATTGGATTTGGAGTTAGTATAAAATATGTACAAATAAGGTATTTTATCTAATATACAGGTGAATATTTACAATTGAAATTGGCTTCTTATTTTATGCAAATATAAATGCTAAAATGCAAATGTTATCAATGCATGCATGAATGCTAATAATGCAATATAAGTAGAAATATGCCTCTAATTACTCGGGAACAAAGCTCTATTTTCAACTTTTAGAGTGATGAATCGCAGATTCATCAACCCCCTATACTTAAACCTTGCTCGTCCCCGAGCAACTAAAATAAAATGCAAGGGTGAAATGAGATTGGGTTCCATATCAAGGTCATGAACAAAAGGTGAAAATGGAGCTTGACTCGACCTTTGGATTAATTGTGTGGCGAAACCTTATTGGGATCTGAATTTAAGACCTAACAGACTTCAAGTTCCACAAGTCTTCTATTCAAGACGCCTCAACAGTCAGGTCGGAACAAATCCTCAAATGCAAATTTCTGATGACTATGATTCTTACTTGTATTGTGTGAGTGTAAAATAGCTCTCCACGTCAGAAATGGCTCAGAACCAGCCTCCTCTAACAAGGTAACTCAAATAACCCGGTCCAGCAACTCTTTCCTCGAGGAGCAGGGTATTCCCTTCTAAGTTCAAGTGCGACCAGCTCAAGAGGAGGGGGTGGAGAAAAGAATGGACGGTAGCCAGTGTAGCTACCTATCCTGGGATGCCTAACCAGTGTAGCCAAGTCATCCAGCTGCAGACTTCTTGCTAATATACATACTCCGTCATGTCTCTCTCTCTTTTTTGGCCTGTCTATTTTTTTGGAGTTCTTGCATTTTCCTTTTTTTTCTTTTTCTTTTGGAACTATATACAAGGTGCAGCATGTACATCAGGATTTTTTCCTCTTGAGCTAGTAGACTATCCCTCGTTTGAAGCATTATTGCAACCCACAGCGTCCTGTCCTTAGACTTCAACACCACCAGTCTAGGTTGAGATGCACTACCCTCCCTAGAGGAGGACGGATGTTTCCACCCGTGTGCTACTCCAAGCTAAAGGATTCTACCTCACTACCACCTCATCAATGAAGAGCTACGTGCATTGTGCTTTGTCCAAGTTAGGTCACTGTCTAAAAGAATCCTGCGTGTGCACGAGATATTCTATTTCGACTAATCAAGATGACATGTGAACATAGACTTGCGGACTCAAAGAATTAAGTCACTTGACCTGAAAAATCTTAACTCCAACTCCTATAAGGTTCCTCTGAAATTAGGTGAATTATGGTCAAATCAAGTCCATCCTCAATATCTACTCATAACTCGATTCAGAACCCACTAGCTTTTCACCTTGCATATGCAAGATATGCAGATGAGAGGTAGATGACATGCTATGTATATGAATGAAATGCAAGACTCTTTTTCTTTTTTTTTTGATGCAAGGATGCAAGAGTAAATAAGAAGCCTTTATTTTCAACATTTTCATTTTATTTTCTATTATAAACAATTTTTACAACAATTTTAGTTTACACAATTTGTACATAATATACATAGTATACAGTTTTTTTTGGTATACATCCTATTTTACAACAAATCTTACAAGAGTGTTGTTTTATACATATTATACAAGTATAAAAAAATTTCAAATTTTTACCCACCCCGTAATTATTGCATAATATATACAAAAATACACGAAAATACGAGCTATGGGTAAAGTATATATGTAATATATACATGCCCCCTATACTTGGCGTGTGCTATGTCCTCAGAGCACGAAAAGCGACTAAAAAGACATAGCTCGGGCTAAGCGTAGGAGAGCTAAAATGGCACGGCTTTCCGAAAACCATTCGAAATGGGGAGGTTCTTAACGGTGTCTTGTAAGCTGTCCTATACGCCCATAGGACCTGATCCAAGATCTGAGACCAGTCCTTCCTGTCTGGGCGGACAAGCTTTTGCAATATAGTCTTCACCTCCTTATTCGACACCTCAGCCATACCATTAGTCTGTGGGTGGTAAGGGCTAGCAACACGGTGTTCAATGCCGTAGTCCTTCAGGAGTTTCCTACCCCCATCTGATATCATCATTTTGGGAATCCCGAACCTAGAGATGATATGATCTCTAATGAATTTACAGGCAGTATTGTTGTCTGCGGCTCGGGTTGGGATAGCCTCCACCCACCTGGATAGATAATCTACCGCAAGAAGGATGTATTCAAATCCATGGCTAACAGGAAATAGGCCCATGAAATCGATGCCCCAGGCGTCAAAGACATCACAAATGATGACAGGCTGCATCGGCATCTCATCCTTGGAACCAACGGTTCCTCCCATTCTCTGGCATACTGGACATGACTTCGCAAAGGTGATAGCATCGCGAAACAGAGTCGTCCGGTAAAAACCATACTGAAGTACCTTCCAGGAGGTCCTCTTCCTGGAGTGGTGTCCTCCTTCCTCCAAGTTGTGGCATAAAGAAAGGACACTCTGGTATTCCTCCTGAGGAATACACCGTCTCCAGACACAATCCGGTCCTTCAAAGAAAAGGATCGGATCCTCCCAATGGTAGTGTCTCGCATCCGACTTAAGTCGGTCGATGTGGCTCTTGGGCCAACCCTCGGAAACCTTCTTGGAGACAAGATAGTTCACGATGTTGGCATACCATGGGAGTGAGTCGACAACAAAAATCGACTCATCAGGGAAGGAGTCTCAAATAGGTGAATCCTCGGAAGTATATAGATCTTCGAGACGAGAGAGATGATCAGCTACTACATTCTTCTTTCCAGGTTTATCACGAATATCCAAATCAAGTTCCTGGATAAGTAAAATCCACAGAAGAAGACGCACCTTCGCATCCTTCTTCTCCATCAAACATCGTAGCATCGTATGGTCAGTGAAAACAATTACCTTGGATCCAATTAAGTGAGATCTGAACTTGTCCAAGGCAAACACTACCGCAAGCATTTCCTTTTTTGTAACTGTATATTTACGTTGAGCGGTATCAAGCACTTTGCTTGCATAGTGGATTGCAAACGGGACGCCATCTCTCCTCTGTCCTAACACAGCCCCAACAACGAAGTCTGATGCATCCGTCATGATCTCAAACGGTAGAGACCAATCTGGGGCTTATAGGATAGGTGCGTCCATAATCATTCCTTGCAATAGCTTAAAGGCCTCAAGACATTTGTGATCAACAACAAACTCCATGTCTTTGCCTAAAAGCTCAGTTAGCGGTCGGGCAATCTTAGAAAAATCCTTGATGAATCTCCGATAAAATCCGACATGCCCGAGGAACGACCGCAACTGCTTGATGTTGGTTGGTGGCTGGAGTCGTCTAATCACATCCACCTTGGTAGGGTCAACCTCCATTCCTCTCTTGGAGATGACGTGCCCCAACAAATGCCCTCCGTCACCATGAAGTGACTTTTCTCCCAGGAGAGCACCAGATTAACCTCACAACAGCGTTTCAGGACTCGATCCAGATTCCTAAGACAGGAGTCGAAGGAATCGCCGTGGACCGAGAAGTCGTCCATGAAGACTTCCAGGAATTCACCGACCATTTCGGCGAATACATCAATCATGCACCTTTGAAAAGTACCTGGAGCATTGCATAACCCAAAGGGCATGCGCCTGAAAGCATAGGTACCAAAGTGTTGGACATGTGAGCCCACGGCGAGCCATTATGCAATAAATGTTATTGCGAATATCATTCCCTGATCTGAAATGAAGAATAAACAATTTGCATAATAGGTCCCTCTGTACAATTAGGGTTATGTACCATGGCTATCTTAATGATCATACAGCTGTTGATTCAATTATTGAATTATAGAGGTTGGTGCTTGGATGAATATCTAAAGAGTTAGATTGAGGACTCATCAAGCACCGTCAAATGATTGTTAAGATGTGATCTCCAGCCTGAGTAGGAGATGGCAATCCTTTCTCACATAGGCTGATATCTGACCGACCTCTTGATGCAGGTCCTCTGCATAGGAATAGAGATTCGGAGGTGTCAGATTAGTTAGGTCAAAGAGTTGACTTAACGAGATCGAGATAACCTAAGTCCTATGTTGAATGCTGTCACAGCATAGGCACGCATCCTCTGACCGGAGACAGACATATTGCTATATGTCTGAGTGTGTACATTGGACAGACCAATAGGTTGATGACCTAACCAAGGTCTATACACCGGCGCGTTGGTGTGCATATAAGGGCATATGAGTAATACGATCTCTCAAAGGGATCATACAGGTTCACTACTGAACCGGAAGACATGAGCTCACTCATGAGATATTGGGAAGAATCAAATTCCGTGCACGGTCGTCTTGCTTTGGAAGCTTGACTGAATTTGTAGGTTTGATATATACTTTTGGAAAGTATATGATCAAGACCTAGGTATGATATATGCTTTTGGAAGGTATATGATCGATACCAAATCCCAATGATCAAATGAGAAACTTGGTGATCAAACCCTGAAGAAGACAGTGTAAAATAGATCTTGATCTTCGGGTTGACCATGAGTCTTCCAGTATGCAGGATGTACAGGTATTGGGAATACCTGAAGGGTGATGTGATCATAAACGATTGTATATCCATGACGCTTCCATTCCGAGGGAGTGATGAAACAGGTCTGGATTTTAGTGACTCCTTTCAGTAGAGAAGCAATCCGATCTTAGTCCAAGTGTTGGACATTGGTCTGAATGGGATTCAGATTCAATGAGAAGATTGGATTTGCGGTCTTGGTTTAATCAAGCATCTATGGGAGGTTCGTTCGATCTGGATTTGAGATAATATCTCAATATCCAAGTCACTATACATGGAATAATACAATCGCCATGTCCTTATCTCCAAGTATCTGCGGAGAAAGCACATTATTCTTGAAAGGGTTCAAGAATAATTCTTTTGATGAAATATCCAAGCAAGGATTTGATGATTAAATGTGATTTAATTATCAAGCTTGAATATGAATATGATTCATATTGTGAAAATGATTATCTGAGATAATTAAATGAGATTTAATTATCAAGGATTGAGAGAATGTGGATAACACTATCCATGATATATGTGTGTTATAAATATGATTTATAATATACATATATAAGAGAGAGAATTTGTGTAAATAGCATTTGTTAATTAATAATGTGGATTGGATTCACATTTGTTAATTAACTGGAAATGCAATTTACTAATTAGTTTGGGTTGTGAATATGATTCACATAATATTCAATGGCATGATTGAAATATTCACAAATTAATTTGGAATTATTTTGGTGAATATTTATTAATTAAGGAATAATAAGATAAATAAAATGGAGCAAATAACCACCTTCATAGGTGGCGTCACCCATGAATGGTTCATGGGTGACGCCCCCCCCTTTTTTAGGAGGATGGTTAGCTCCATTTCATTTATCATATTATCTCTTAGTTAATTAATATTTAAATTGATGTTGTTGGTTTTAACCAACAACAAATCATAGCCATTGATTTATCATGGACCAAGCATAGCCCTTGGATCCATGTGTCCCATGGATTGAGATCCATTGGATCCTAAACTAATATAAATAGAGGGCTAGGGTAGCCTTCCATGGTACATCATTAAGAGTTGTGCAAGGACACAACTCTCTCTCTCTCTCTCTCTCTCTCTCTCTTTCTCATTCTCGCCCTCTCTCTTTCTCTTCTTCATCAAGTGGACGTCCACTTTGTGTTGAGAAAGGAGAGACTCTCGGCTTTCGCCTTCGACGACTCGTGGATCTCCATCTTCTTTGGAGTTTCTTGCTCTAAAGGAAGACGACGGATTTCGTTTGACGAAATCGGGGGAGCCATCGCTTGGATCTTCATCGAGGATTGCGGGAAGGAACGTGACTCATCATCGCGCCCGCAAGTGCGTTCTTCGTGGATCGGACTTAAGATAGGAGGATCTCTACTTTGGGATCTCGCGATCACAACCACGCTTCAAGAGGTATTCCTTGTACTTTGTGGTTTGATGAAACGATCCGAGAAGTGTTCTCGTGATCATGTGGTTTCATCTTTAAAGTTTAAAAATTTTAATTTCCGCTGCATCTAGCGACTAGTGTGACTAATTGCTCCGATTGCATACGATGCGATCGACACGCTTCCGTGATGCGCTTAAGGATTCACAATATCCTTCATGTGGTATCAGATCCAGGTTGAATAAGGGTTTGGATATGATCCATAGACCTTAGACGATTTGGTTCTTGAAAGGGTTGCGAAATTTTTACTGCATTTCAATTTTCGCACCTCTGTCTAATTGAATTTTTTCGGCACTGTTTAAAATGTTTAAACACGAAATTTTGAATTGGATTTTGTTCCCCATTAAACAAGGAAACCATAGGACTTGAGTTTACTAAATTTGGACTTTATTTTCTCAAGATATGGCTTTTTGAATATGACTATATTCACTGTTGCGGGAACTGCGGATTTGAACGTAATTAATGAGATGATTACGGTTTTAATCCGCCTTGAAATGCGTGAATTATCACTTGGGTTCTTTAATAAATCAAATAGGCAATCTTTGAAAATTGAGTTTGCATTTTTTGGATTTAAATTGATCAAGATAAGTTAATTTTAGTGATTGGGGGTCACTGCTGCAAATTAACAATTTTGATCTTGAGCCTTGTGATATGTCATTCAATTATCATGATGAAAATTAATTGTTAATTTTCTGGAATAATTAGTGATAAATATTTGTGAAATATTTAAAGAGATAATTATTTCATTGAATGACACTTGCCTAAACCACAATGATAAGATATTAGATCTTGATCATTGGTTCATCAACAAACATTGCTTTCATGAAAACCATAGTTTATCTTACAATTGTTGTAGGACAACATTTACATGAAAAACCCTTTTGCTTGAATAGGATTGGGGATTTGTCTAGCAAATCTCCTTATAATCAAAAATGTTTTGATTTATATTTATGGTATAATTTCGGTTGAAAAACCGATGAATGTCTCAAAGTACATGATGGTCTATCTGGTATTATCCTTTCCCGAGGCGGATGTGGTGCCTAGTCGGAGAGCATTGGGGTCGCGGGTTGCAACGTATGTGGTCCGTCCCACTCTCGTCGGTACTGGCCATGACAGCGGGTAGGGACTGTATAATACTGGAGACAGACAATGTGTATTTTTCTAATTATTAAAATTCGAATAATACGTATTTTGAGATAATACCTACTATTCAAGTAAAAGACATGTTTGTTGATTGATGATTGGATTGATGATTAATTTAATGTGATTAAATTAATTATATCCAATAAACACTCTATTATGAATAGATGTGTATTTCCCTTGGAAGAATTAATTATGTGAATATGATTCACGATAATTAATTACAATTTGAATATGAGATGGAGGATCACATAAGTGACATCCATGGTCTCCCGTCAAGGCAAAGGATTCCGTCGCCAGTTGTTGTGTATGGGAGACGCCTGTCCGAAGTGACAGATCCTGTGCATGATTTAATTGGATCGGGTTCTTTGCTTCTCGAAAGAGTAAGGCCGTATACGTAGTGACCCCAATATCGGGTCCTCATATTATTGGGGCGATATTGGATTGCGTATAGCGAGTATTAAGCCTGTTGACGGTTGGTTCAATTAATGACAGGTCAACATCATCTTAGGGGTGGTGGGCCCGGGTGTTAAAGACCGAATTGGGAAATGCAAGTTGGACTTGCAAGGCGGAATGTGTTCCCGCTTCTTTTTATCCGAGTTGTAGGTTCTCATATTATTGGGATGCAACGAAGATAGGAAAGGAGATCCCAGATCTTGCTAGAGATATAATGGTAAGAATATCTCTTACATTGAAAGTGATTAAGGGAATGAACTTTCAGTGTTGACAAGGCAAGACAACTTTGATATAAAAATTCCTAAATCAAAGTAAAACATGTATATATAATATATACCCTTATGCAAATTTCTTATTTCAGATAATCCTTCATTAAACCCACTCAATGTTATACTCAATGATAACCAGTAAAAATATCTTGGATTGGACTCATGATCCAGATATTGTACTTGCAATTGGACACATAATGTATGTGGTTGCAGTGTGCAAGTCCCCTCAACATAATGAGGAAGGGCAATTAAATAAGACAATAAGACATCACCTTAGGGTTTGTATGTCTCTATAGTCTTGATCTTTCATCGAGTGTACTTGGGAAGTGACATGTTGATGATGATCGTAATTGTCGAATAATCCTTATAAAATAAAAGAAGATATTTTGGCATACATATGTTCTCTAGACATTTAATCATGAATGACATGGTTCTCTGCATTATGCAGAATGGTGGCTCGAAAGAGATGATGTATTCAAAATGTTTGAATACCTACCTGAATCTAAGTCTCCATGAGTTAAGATGAATGTAGATATGATGAATGTCATCATTCTACTATCTATACTCAAGTCATTCATGAAGCTTTATGATATTCATATTGTATGAATTTAATGAAGCATGTATAAATGTTGAAATGCTCTTACATTGAATTCTTTTGAATTTAACATAAGAGATCCTTAGTCTTAAGCAATGGTTGTTTATAGATTAAGAGAGCACAGTGGAAGCATGGGTCGGACCCGAGTAAGAAGGAAAGTCAAAGAGTTGACCTACTTCTGTGACTTCCATATCACATCCAAAGAGTTGGATGAATGCCAATACTGCAATATGTTGGTGTGTTGATAGTATGACTATCAAGTCTATCTAAAATCCTTAGTGAAGGACTCAGATAGAGCATCAGAATAATCTACATAAATCATTGACTCTGACTTTCTTATTTCATAAGATAAAGTCTGATAATTGTATCCCAATCTTCTAGTGATATTTGCAATTGTTGCATATACATATTAGAAGATTAGAAATTTGATCTTAAGGTTTAGTAGTCATCTACATGGATATTGCTGTAATTGTTGCAGCAGTCTCTGTTGGATAGATGGACTTCATATTCTCAGTGGGAGAGCCCTTAGTCTTAGAGAATGTCTCTATGACCTAGATGTTAGAATACCCCATTGTTTGTTTCTAAATGTTGGAAATAAACATGAATTCTGAGATAGAACTATCATAAAAGGTTATGATGGATATATTTCAGATAGTAATCTAACATCTAGTGGACTCCACAAAATTAGAAAATTAATGAATGGTTCATTAAGATTTCTAATACTGAAAATCAAACCTTATAAGATCAATAGGAGGATGAAGATCATTTGACAATGATCTGGCATCAAGCCTTGGACATTTGTCTGTTGATTTGATCAATAGACTAGTAAGATACGAAACTTTAGAATGTCTAAAATTTCAAATCTTACATGCTTGTGAATATTGTATTCAAAGTAAAATGTCCAATACACCCTTCTCTAGGAATGGTGTTAGATGTCGAGGTATTCAAGATCTCATACATATTGATGTATGTAGATCATCTATATCATAATAAACATTATGGATATGTGATATCTATTAATGATTATGTATGATATGAGATTTCTTCTCTTCACCTGAGAAACCTTTGAAATGTTCAAAGATTTCACAATTTTGGTTTAGAACCAAAGTTTGAAGAAAGATGAAATGAATTTGATCTAACCTAGGTAGCTTGTACCTATTAGATAAAATTCAAAGAATACCTTATGGAGATATGAATATCATTTCTATCTCACTCCTCCAGATAAACCTGAACTCAATAGAGTTGTAGGGAGATACAATTGGATCATGTGTGACATGATTTGATCAATGATGAATTTTAGCATAATTATTCTTAGTTTCCATGTATATATGTGTAGTAGAGACTACAATATATATCCTTAATAAGATTCCATGCAAGTAAGCTGGAATCTAGCACTTGAGAGTGCTACTTCATTAGGAAAATGAAGTATGGTATTGGATACCTACTTTATGACCTTGAGATTCTTAAAAGATCTCATTTCTGAGAATATGATTCTTAGAGGATGACTCTCTTAAGAATCAAGATGAAAATGAAGTATAGGAACTCATTTAATCTTGAGAAGATAATGAGACTCCCGAAATCGGAAACTAAAATGACAATTAAAGATGAAACATTAATACCTCTTCAAATGAGTTTGAGGATGTATTCCATGTGTCAGTTGAGTCTGACAATGATCGGACTTCATGTGATGAAGCTCCTGAGGATCATGACATGGAAAGATGGATATTAGCAATAAAGTCTAAAGTAGACTTCATATACAAGTGTTGTATATGGACCCTAGAGGATCCACCTATAAGGGTTTGACCCATTAAGGTGTAAATGGATCTTCAAGAGAAAGGGAACCTGATGAGAAGGTAGAGACCTTCAAAGCTCGGTTCGTAGCCATAAGCTACACACCGGAAGAAAAGACATTGCTTGCAATGAGACTTGCTCTTCGGTAACCATTCTTAAAATCATCATAATATTGCTAACCTTAGCTACACAACTTGACTATTGCATCTTCAGGATGTAATTCAAGATTGCATTCCTCTAAGAATACCTCTCTGAGGATATTCACATGAAGTAGCCCTAGGGCTTCATGGTTGAGGAAAGTAAGGTGTGAAAGCTAAAGAAATCCATCTGTGGACTCATATAAGCTTCTTGAAGTTGGAACATAAGATTTGATGAAATTATAAATGTTATGATTTCAAATAGAATCTTGATGTACCATGTGAAGCTTAGTGGGAGTGCCATTGTGTTCATCGTGCTAAATGTAGATAATATCCTAATCATTTGGAATGATATAAGGATGAGAATAAGTGTTTTATATTCTGGCTATTCCATACCTTGAGATATGATCTCAAGAATACCTCTTAGATCTTAATTCTGAAGTTGTTCAGAAGCAAAGAAAAGAGGATATTGGGACTGTCACATTTGTAGTATACCTTGGACATATTCCATTCTTGGAAATTCCAAGAAAGGCTTCCTTCCCTTGAGATTTGGTACTGACCTATCTAAAGGGATAGCACCTCAAAGAGTTGAGGAAGTAAATGCTAGAACTGCTTGCACCTCTGCATCAGTTACGAGAAGCTAAGTGTATGCTAAATGTGTAAAAAGCCAGATATCTGCCATTCAGTGGGAGTAGCAAAGTGTTGCTAATCCTACTATTGAGAGAAAACACTTGATTGCAGTAATAACGATATCTTCAAAGATGACAAGGCTTTAGAGATGGTGATCTCTAAGTCTTATCTTCAAGAGCTTAAGACTTTATAGATAGAGATCTAAAAGATCTTAACTGTGGATACCTTCAGAGATAGTGATCTCCCGAAATAAGGGTATTCTAATAAGGATTATGGAAATACTGGTTATAATAGTTATTGAGCAATAGTGTCAAGGACACTATAACTGCTTTGACTAGATTGAGTATTGGTTGCATAAGATGCAACATTCGCATTGGATGCGAGCACTGTTACCTATGGATATGCAAGTGCCGTAAAAGGACTTGGCATAGTCTTTTGGGAACAGAGTGATTAATCAACTTACCTAGCTATTTCTAAATAGCCTATGATTGTCACATGAGTATGGGTTTATATGATTAGCCCATTAATGGCTCTTTGGGCTAGTGGGAGATTGTTGGACATGTGAGCCCACGGCGAGCCATTATGCAATAAATGTTATTGCGAATATCATTCCCTGATCTGAAATGAAGAATAAACAATTTGCATAATAGGTCCCTCTGTACAATTAGGGTTATGTACCATGGCTATCTTAATGATCATACAGCTGTTGATTAATTTATTGAATCATAGAGGCTGGTGCTTGGATGAATATCTAAAGAGTTAGATTGAGGACTCATCAAGCACCGTCAAATGATTGTTAAGATGTGATCTCCAGCCTGAGTAGGAGATGGCAATCCTTTCTCACATAGGCTGATATCTGACCGACCTCTTGATGCAGGTCCTCTGCATAGGGATAGAGATTCGGAGGTGTCAGATTAGTTAGGTCAAAGAGTTGACTTAACGAGATCGAGATAACCTAAGTCCTATGTTGAATGCTGTCACAGCATAGGCACGCATCCTCTGACCGGAGACAGACGTATTGCTATATGTCTGAGTGTGTACATTTGACAGACCAATAGGTTGATGACCTAACCAAGGTCTATACACCGGCGCGTTGGTGTGCATATAAGGGCATATGAGTAATACGATCTCTCAAAGGGATCATACAGGTTCACTACTGAACCGGAAGACATGAGCTCACTCATGAGATATTGGGAAGAATCAAATTCTGTGCACGGTCATCTTGCTTTGGAAGCTTGACTGAATTTGTAGGTTTGATATATACTTTTGGAAAGTATATGATCAAGACCTAGGTATGATATATGCTTTTGGAAGGTATATGATCGATACCAAATCCCAATGATCAAATGAGAAACTTGGTGATCAAACCCTGAAGAAGACAGTGTAAAATAGATCTTGATCTTCGGGTTGACCATGAGTCTTCCAGTATGCAGGATGTACAGGTATTGGGAATACCTGAAGGGTGATGTGATCATAAACTATTGTATATCCATGACGCTTCCATTCCGAGGGAGTGATGAAACAGGTCTGGATTTTAGTGACTCCTTTCAGTAGAGAAGCAATCCGATCTTAGTCCAAGTGTTGGACATTGGTCTGAATGGGATTCAGATTCAATGAGAAGATTGGATTTGCGGTCTTGATTTAATCAAGCATCTATGGGAGGTTCGTTCGATCTGGATTTGAGATAATATCTCAATATCCAAGTCACTATACATGGAATAATACAATCGCCCTGTCCTTATCTCCAAGTATCTGCGGAGAAAGCACATTATTCTTGAAAGGGTTCAAGAATAATTCTTTTGATGAAATATCCAAGCAAGGATTTGATGATTAAATGTGATTTAATTATCAAGCTTGAATATGAATATGATTCATATTGTGAAAATGATTATCTGAGATAATTAAATGAGATTTAATTATCAAGGATTGAGAGAATGTGGATAACACTATCCATGATATATGTGTGTTATAAATATGATTTATAATATACATATATAAGAGAGAGAATTTGTGTAAATAGCATTTGTTAATTAATAATGTGGATTGGATTCACATTTGTTAATTAACTGGAAATGCAATTTACTAATTAGTTTGGGTTGTGAATATGATTCACATAATATTCAATGGCATGATTGAAATATTCATAAATTAATTTGGAATTATTTTGGTGAATATTTATTAATTAAGGAATAATAAGATAAATAAAATGGAGCAAATAACCACCTTCATAGGTGGCGTCACCCATGAATGGTTCATGGGTGACGCCCCCCCTTTTTTAGGAGGATGGTTAGCTCCATTTCATTTATCATATTATCTCTTAGTTAATTAATATTTAAATTGATGTTGTTGGTTTTAACCAACAACAAATCATAGCCATTGATTTATCATGGACCAAGCATAGCCCTTGGATCCATGTGTCCCATGGATTGAGATCCATTGGATCCTAAACTAATATAAATAGAGGGCTAGGGTAGCCTTCCATGGTACATCATTAAGAGTTGTGCAAGGACACAACTCTCTCTCTCTCTCTCTCTCTCTCTCTTTCTCATTCTCGCCCTCTCTCTTTCTCTTCTTCATCAAGTGGACGTCCACTTTGTGTTGAGAAAGGAGAGACTCTCGGCTTTCGCCTTCGACGACTCGTGGATCTCCATCTTCTTTGGAGTTTCTTGCTCTAAAGGAAGACGACGGATTTCGTTTGACGAAATCGGGGGAGCCATCGCTTGGATCTTCATCGAGGATTGCGGGAAGGAACGTGACTCATCATCGCGCCCGCAAGTGCGTTCTTCGTGGATCGGACTTAAGATAGGAGGATCTCTACTTTGGGATCTCGCGATCACAACCACGCTTCAAGAGGTATTCCTTGTACTTTGTGGTTTGATGAAACGATCCGAGAAGTGTTCTCGTGATCATGTGGTTTCATCTTTAAAGTTTAAAAATTTTAATTTCCACTGCATCTAGCGACTAGTGTGACTAATTGCTCCGATTGCATACGATGCGATCGACACGCTTCCGTGATGCGCTTAAGGATTCACAATATCCTTCACAAAGGGCATGTGAACGTGGTCTTTTCCTGATCCTCTGGAGTTATGGCTACTTGATTGTAGCCCGAGAACCCATCCAAGAAACAGAAGAATTCTTTCCCCGCTAGTCTCTCTAGGATCTGATCAATGAATGGTAGGGGGAAATTATCCTTCTTCGTCGCGACATTCAAGCGTCTGTAATCCACACAGACGCGCCACGACGTGGGCACTCGCGTCACGATCTCCTCTCTGTCCTCATTGGTGGTCGTCTGAATTCCCGACTTTTTCGGGACCACATGGATCGGGGTCACCCATTTCGAGTCGGAGATGGGATAAATGAAACCCGCGTTGCACCATTTCTCTATCTCCCTCACTACCTCTCACAAATTTGGATTCAAACGACATTGGAATTCACGAGAGGGTTTGGCTTTATTCTCCAAGTAGATATGGTGCGAACAAAGAGCGAGATTTATCCCGTGGAGATCGGAAATACTCCAGCCTATTGCCTTGCGATTTTTCTCCAGGATCTCTAGCAAGCCTCGGTCAATCGCGAACTGATGATGATCGGATACTTCTTTTCCTGACCCGCAAGGAAGGCGTATTTCAGCGTTGTGGGTAAGGGCTTGAGCTCAGGTAATGTGTGGTCGTCTAGGAAATCTGGCTCAATCGAATCTGGCTCAGTTTGGAAGTGGCTGGATCTTTCTCTGTTATTACTGCCACCAAATTATTTGGCTCTAGAGTCGGATCGTCAAAGGTCTCCATGCAATCGGCGAAAGCCACGTCCGACTCGTCATCCTCATCTTCTGATTGTCCTAAAGAGGGAAGGACTGACAAGCCCAACTGGGATTCTAAGTCATCGAAGATGTAGGGGATGCAGATTCTGAGTTGTACTCGTCTCTGAGGATCTCGCAAACTGACTCATGCACTGGATCATCTCCGGAAGGGAGGGACTCATCGATGCTGGCTGGGTTCTGTCTCCATGGCCCAACTGTGTCTACATGGTCGCGGTCTGCTTCGGACGAAGAGTACTTGGTGCTGGACTCGGAATCCGATCTCTACCATCTAGTTTGCTTCATCTCTAGTTCCTCGTCTCTGCCTGGAGTTTGGAACTGGATCTTCCCGATCTTATAATCAAACAAGGCCCCCGCCATCCTGAGGAAGGGCCTGCCTAAGATGATCTGGGAATCTCTCCAATTACGAGGGGTTTCCATATCTAGGATAGTAAAGTCCACCATCTATTCTTGACCCTCGACTTTGATTACAACATTCCTCAATTCTCCTTGGGACCTCTTGGTTGATTTATCAGTGAACTGCAGGAGGGCTCTGGATTTCCTAAGAGGTCCTAGATTAAGCCGCTCATAGAGGGTTGTAGGCATCAAGTTAATTGAGGATCTGTTGTCTAGGAGAGTGCGTGCAAACGTAATGTCATCGACGTGACTCACCACATAATGTGCACCCATGTCTCTTCGTTTCCTTGGAAACGAGTTCTTTATTGCACAAGTCGTGGCTACGGACAGAACGTGTTTCTCAACATGACTTTTGGTCTTCCTGCTAACCCTAGTAGGTGTGCATCTCACCGTAAGGTATTTTTGAAATACAGGAGTCATTTCCACGTACTTGTCAAAGGGGATTGTGACCTTGATATATTTGTTGCAGAACTCTGCCATCTCAGGGTCATCTTTTTGGATTTTTTGATTTTCTTCCTTCCACCCATAAGAGCTCGGGGGAAAGGGATTATTGACTCTAACTCATGTTCTGAAACTGAAATGTTTTCATTGAAAGCTGGAACTGAGTTCTGTACACGACTCGGACTCTGAAACAGACTCGGACTCTAACTCGGACTAAAAGAAAAATGCTGTGGCGAAACCGGTGATGCTTCTTCCACGACTTTTGTATGATCCTCATTAGATGGAGGTGCGGGATCTTCATCGGTTTCATCGAACTCTCTACTGATGCGGGTTTGCTGCTTCGAGGACCCAGAAGTCCTCTTCTTCTGCCGGTGGTGGTGATGGTGGTGCTGCTCCTCTTCTTCCCCCAAGTTCTCCTCAAGTAGAGACTTGGCAGCTCCGTCCTTCGGTGTTCGTGCCCGATCAGGTACGATCACGGTCCTTCCGCTCCTGAGGGACATATGATTTACATTATCATACGAAAGGATCTCTGATTGGCCACAAATCCTATTAATCTGGATCAGAAAAAATAGATCAAGGGTCGTTGCGACCTGGATCGATAGATCAATCAGCTCAGGCAAGAAAAATAGTAAGATCAGACCACCAAACTAGGATAAAAATCAAATGAAATCAATCGTGGCCCTGGCTATTGGATTAGCCTGGTATAGCGACCAGGGTCGGACTCAGGGAGCACGTGATGGCCTTACGGCCTACGAAGTAGTCAAAAATAATGAAAAATAAAAGACAAATATTTTTGGTGGATTTTTAATATTTTTTATATTTTTTTGGATTTTTGAATAATAAAGAAAGTAAGAAAAATAAGGAAACAAGCAACTTCACATAATTATTTAACTACTCAAACAAAAAAATCAAAAAAAAAATGTTTTTATGTTTTTTATATTTTTCTATGTTTTTGGTTAATTTTTGGGGTTTTTCTGATTTTTAGGGAATTTTATAAAAGTCAAACAAGAACAGAGAAGAGTGTTGATGCCCAGTCAGGTTTCAAGGGCCAAATTAAAATGCAAAATGGCCCTAATAAAACCTCAAGGTAATTTTCCTGTGAAGTATAAAATACAAGGAAAAATTAGGCATTGGGTTTATTAATTTTTTATTTTTCTTTGAATTATTAGAATTTTTATGGGTTTTTAAGGGTTTTGTAATTTTTATAGATTTTATAAATCTAAAAATGACCAAAAATGTTCAGAAAATCAAACACAACAAAACAAACAATACATTTTTTTCGTAATTTTTAAAGGTGTTTGAATTTTTTGTGATTTTCAAAACTAGACAGTACGAAAAATGCTTGTTTTTGAATTTTTAAAAATAATAAAAAAGTGTCGAAAATGTCTCCAAAAATTAGAGAAAATTTTACACCATGACAGGAGCCATGTATCCAATTTCATTAAATTTGGAGTAGTTTTGCTATTTTATTAAAATCAAACACAAAGGTACAGTGCACAGGGACCTAAATGCAAGAAAACATGTTTCCAGGGGCTGAAATGTAACAAATACAAGAAGTAGGGGGTGCTCGTGCAAATTCTCCAAAATCCCACGTGCGCTGCACGTGTTCTGGGCACAGAAGGACCAAAATGTAAGAAAACTTACTTTTGAGGACTTAGTAGCAACACGTACTAAAAGTCCAAGGAAGAAGTTGCAAATAGCCCAAAATATTCAGCACATGTCAATTAAAACCACGCACAGGGGTATAAGTGCAAATATCAAGAAAGATTTTTCATTCAATTACATATCAGAACTACAACCCAACTAATGCAAATATCCCAGAAAGTCACATGACGATGCACGTGTTCCACGTAGATAGGGGTATAAATGCAAATAAAACAAGCATGAGTTCCTAAGTGCAAAATATCCAGAATAAAAACAACTAAAATATTTACAAGACTAGAACGTAAATGACAAAGCAGGAGGGGCCTAGGAGTAAATTACCCCTTATTATGATCCGAGGGTGGAGGACGCACCACGTAGCTGATTTAACGGCTGGGAGTAGCGGGCGCTTCCTCGAGTAAACCCTCGCTCTGATCGACGGTGGAGGTTTAGCCACGTGGAGGATCGGACATCTCCTGTGCGTTGTGGCTAAACCTCGCTGATCTGACGGCTGGGATCCACCCTCTGAAGATCAAACGGTTGCTGCTGCTCCTTGAATGGACGACTCGATGAAGATCTGGAGCTGGAGGGCTGGATCAGACGTCTCTGGAGGGTGCACGAAGAACAAGTGTCCGGCGAACTTCGCCGACCCTACGCATGCACGGTGACCCTCCTCGCGGGTTGCTACTGATCGAAGAAGGTGCGCTTGGTCCTCCCGCGTCTGACGAAACCCTCCGATGATGCATCGGAGCTTCGGAGAGCTCAGGCGACACCGACGAGGAGGAGCTGCTGCTCCAGAAGGTCGAGCCCTCAGATGGACTCGCTTTGACCTGCAAAGCATGGCAACAAGCTCCTGGGTCGAGGGCAAAGTGCCTCGACCCGGTTAGCGGTGGTGGAGGTGAGCTGTGCGTCGGGCTGAGGGGGCTCCGGCGAAGCGACGGCGGAGGAACCCCAATCCCAGTTCCGGTGCGAACTGGGTTGGATGAATGGGTGCAGAAGGTGTGCGGGGGAAGGGCGGAGATGATGGATGATTCCGATGATCGAGATGCGGGCGAGGGTGGTCAGAATCGGAGGTCGTCGGCGACAGGAGGATTTGGGCGAAAATCTAAATTAGCTAAATAGAAGAGGGAAGAAGGCTACCTATTGGTCGAGGTCGACTGTGGACGAGCTGGGGAATCTCTAGGTCCTAGCCTCGAGGGTCGTCGATGCCCAGGCTCGAGCACCACGTTGGTGGTGGCGCACGGCGGCGCTTAGTCGCCGGATCAGTGGTCCGTCCACTCCTTCCTCGCTGCGACACGGCCACTCGCAAGTTGTCACTCCGGCGGTGGCTATGGAGGTCCTGGGGTGGAATGAAATGATCCAAAGATGCGTGAAATCGCTGCCGGAGGCGAGGTTAAATATGGCTAGGGGTCCGAGAAGACGAAGGTCGGGCAAGCATGTCACAACTCGGATCCCCAAAACCCACCCCGGGTGAGGGTCTCGGATCTACAGGGAATCCATGGAGCCCGGGGTTCGAGGAAATGGTGATCGGATCGAGCGGGGAAAAAGAGGAGAAGTTGGGTCATCGCTCGGATCCGCAAGGGGAAGAGGGTCCGCGGGGGAAGTTGACCGGGGTCAACAATCCCCCGTGGACCAATAAAATTATTCCGTTTTTAAATTATTTCAAAATTTATTTAAAAATAGTAAATGACTTATTTTCGAAAAACTCAAAACATAAAAAATGTTTATTTATTTTTAAACTATTTTCTAGTGATTTTTATTTATTTTTCTAATATATAATTTAGGTATTTACAAAATATTATGATTATATACATGTATATACATATGTATTTTTTATATTTGATTTTTAATTATTTATTTTTATACAAATTATTCCAATTTTATATTTTATTTATTTATAGGATAAAATTCGGAATAAAGGGTTATTTTTATTTTGTTTTTAAGGGTTAAATAAATACTTTTATTTATATGGTATATATACAATATGATTTTGGTTTTTATTTTTTTTCTTTCTTTTTATTTTTATTTTATTTTTATGATTTTTATTTTATTTATATACCTTATGGGATAAGGGAATATATATACATATTTTTATGGAATTTTATTTATTTATTTACAAGGTAAAATAAATATATACATGATCTTATGGTGAATACACACAAGGAAGGATGTTTTTATTTTATTTTTATTTTTAATCCTTTTATTTTGGTTTTGTATTTACAAATATATACAGATATATACAAACTCATTTTTATTTTTATTTTTAGAGGAAAATATTTTTATTTTATTTACAAGTATATTTACACACATGAGCTCCCTATCTCTCTCTACTTTGGCTTTTATGCGGTCAGGCCCATGTTGAGCCCTCCCTTGGATTAGGTTGCTCAATATTTATTCTAAATATTTCCCTCTTTTTCTTTTGTCTCTTTATTCTTTTATTTTATGAACAAAAACATGCTAATAATTTACTTTTATACAATGCATGCACTTTGGTAATTATTTGTATTGACAAGAATATACATGTATTTGCAAATGTTTTTGTAGCTAAAATATAAGAATAAAGAGTGATGAATGGGTATTCATCACCCCCCTATACTTAACTTTGCTAGTCCCTTAGCAAACACTTATTTGAAAAAGAAGTGAAAAAGAAAAAGAAAAAGAAAAAGAGGAGAATATACATGGATTAAGGCTGATTATTAAACTTGCCTTCATTATATTGGAATATGGAGCTCGATCAGATCTTTGGATTATTAATGTGTCAGAACCTTATTTGGACTTAAGCTTAAAACTCAACAGCCTCTAAGTTCCACCAATCTATGGGCAAGACTCCTCAATAAACCAGATCAGAACAAGTCTACATACACAAACTCTAATGACCATGAATCTTTCCATGCGGTGTAAGTGATAGGTAGCTCCCCACCTCAGAAGTAACAAAGAAACAACCTCCCCCAACCTGGTAACTCTAATGCCTCGGTCTAGCAACTCTTTCCTCAAGAAGCGGGGTATTCCCTTCTAAGTTCAAGTGCAACCAGCTCAAGAAGAGGGGGAAGAAGAGAATGGACCATGGCCAGTGTAGCCATGTATCCTTAAGAGCTCTAACCAGTGTAGCTGAGTCTCCCGCTGCAAGCTTCATGAGATGTAACATGTATACCATAAGCTTTTGCTTTATTTGACTATATACACTCCGGTGGGATTATTAAATTTTCAATCCGTCCCACCACTTTTTTGGAGTTCTTTTCTTTTTGCACACTTTTTTTCATGTGCAACTGTACAACATATCTACATGGTGCAGCATATATACAAGGAATTTTTCCTCTTGAGCCAGTAGACTATCCCTCTTTTGAAGCTTTATTGCAACCCACAACTTCTGTCTTTAGACTTCATCACCACCAGACCAAGTTGAGATGCACATCCTTCACTAGAAGAAGAAGAGAGGTTCCGCCTAGAAGTACTACCCTCATATGCTACCCCAAGCCAAAGGAAACTGCCTCCTCACCACCTCATCCATGGAGAGATATGTGTAAAGTGCTAGTGCAAGTCAAGCCATTGTCTCTAAGAGTCATGCGTGTGTTGTTAAGTGCTCTACTTAGGCGCATCAAGATGACATATGCTCTTAGCCTAGTGGACTCAAAGAATTAAGTCCCAATGGACCTGAAAAGCCTTAACCCTAAGCCTTATAAGGTTCCTCTTAGAATTAGGTGGATTAAGATCTTAATCAAGCTCCATTTCCCAATTTAATTCCAGGCTAGTTTAAATGTCAACTATAATCCAGGAAAAACTATACAAATATTTACAAAGATGCTATTTACAAATGTGCACTTTTACAAATATTTACAATCGTGCAAAATTTTTGAAAAATGTTTGAAAACATGGATGTATGCATGAGTACGAAGTTTTGCAAAATATTTACAAACATTTATAAGGTTTTTTCAAACTTTTTGTTTTCAAAACATTTTGGAAAAATTTTGTATTATCTACATAATTTTGATATGAAAATATTTACACAATCTTTACACAAAAAGTTTTTGAAATCATTTTTACGAAAATAGTTTGTATAAATAAATAGGTATGTGCAAAACGAATTTTTTATACAAGGGAAAAATTTTCAATTCTTATGGGTTTTTAGCCATTTTTATTTATTCACACACTCACACAAAGTACGAGTTATGGCTAAAGTATATATGAAATATATACACCCTACACAAAGTACGAGTTATGGCTCGAGCGATGAAGAAGACATAACTCGTGCTTAGTATAGGGAAGTGAAAAGGAATGGCTAAATACAGAGATGAATGAAAGAATAGAATGAGGTGAACTCGGTGTTTTCCCTCTATACTTAGGATCAAGTAATCCTAAGTATAGCAAGCTGTACATGAAGGGAAATCCGAGTGAAGGATGTACAGACTCTACCCTCCCTATACTTAGGGTAAAATATCCCTAAGTATAGGCAGCAAAACTGGGGTAGAAAGAATCAAAAGAATACTCGGAGGTCCTACATCCCCCCTATACTTAGGGTAAAGTACACCCTAAGTATAGCATAATCATAAGATGAGAGAAGGGATGTGGGACTAAAGAATAGAGTGATATGGACAATTGGATCTATACATGTCGGAAGAATAGTGATAATCAGGCGTTAGATGCAATAGATGTGAGTCAAGAGACCACATTTCACGCAAAGTGAATAGGGGCAACATCAACGACCCGCGGCTCGTGATCTAGAAATGGCTTGAGCCGCTGGCCGTTCACTCGAAAGGTACTCTCAGAAGACAACTTAGATATATCAATGCTCCCGTTGTCATGTACCTTTCTCACAAGATAAGGTCCCTTCCATTTGCTCTGTAGCTTCCCTGGAAATAGACGAAGCCTAGCATCAAACATACATACTCTCTGTCCAGGCTCAAAATGCTTGTGGTTGATATGAGAATCATGCCACTCCGTCACTCTCTCCTTGTACTGTAGGCTGTTTGAGAAGGCGGTATCACGAAGCTCCTCTTGGGCTGCTAACTCTGCCCTCCTCTGGTCTCCTACACTATCTGGATCAAAAATAATATCTGTAACTGCCCAAAGTGACCTGTGTCTCAACTCAACAGGTAAATGGTACGGCTTGCCATATACGAGTCGAAAGGGAGATGTGCCCAATGGTGTCTTGAAAGACGTCCTATATGCCCACAAGACCGAGTCCAAAAGCTGTGACCAATCCTTTCGGTCAGGGCGGACGACTTTCTGCAATATAGTCTTAATCTCCCTATTCGATACTTCAGCTAGACCATTCGTCTGTGGATGGTATGGAGTGGCAACTCGATGGTCTATGTCGAACTCGCTAGCAAGGGCCTTTACCTGGTCGTTGATGAAATGAGACCCCCCATCAGATATCAATACTCGAGGTACCCTGAACCGTGTAATGATGTGCTTCCTCAAAAATCTGCAAAATGTCCTGGCATCAGCTGTTCGGGCGGGGATGGCCTCAACCCAACGACTCACATAATCCACGGCCAACAGAATGTACTCAAATCCCTGACTCTTAGGGAATGGACCCATGAAATCGATGCCCCATGCGTCAAAAACCTCACAGAAGTGTATGGGTTGCATCGGCATCATATCACGCTGTCCACAAGTGCCCATCCTCTGACAGTCAGTACATCTCTTCACGAACTCATCAGAGTCCTTGAAGAGAGTAGGCCACCATAGGCCGGATTGGAGCACTTTCTGTGTCGTTCTCCTCCCTGAGTGATGTCCTCCTGCCTCCAGCTTGTGGTAGTAAGTAAGGATGCTGTGATGCTCCTCCTGAGGAATGCACCTACGCCAGATACTATCCCCTCCCTCATGGTAAAGGATGGGATCCTCCCAATGGTAAAACTTGGCCTTCGCGAGGAAGGTCTCAAGTTTCTGCCTGGGCCAATCTTGTGGAACTTTCTTAGAAACAAGAAAGTTCACAATATCGGTGTACCATGGGAGCGAGGCGATAGCAAGGATCACCTCATCTGAAAAGGTCTCACAAATATGGTCAATCTGCTCAGAATCCTCAAGATACTTCAATCGGGAGAGATGATCTGCCACCACATTCTTGACTCCAGGCTTATCCTTAATCTCTATGTCAAACTCCTGGAGTAGAAGGATCCATCTAGTCAGTCTGGCCTTGGCATCCTTCTTTTCCATAAGGTACCTGATGGCGGTATGATAAGTATACAAGGTCACTCTAGATCCAATAATGTATGATCTGAACTTATCTAGGGCGAAGACTACGGCTAACATCTCCTTCTCTGTGACTGTGTAGTTCCGCTGCGCGGAATCCAATGTGCGGCTAGCGTAGTGGATAGCAAATGGAACTCCATCCCTCCTCTGTCCTAGCACAGCCCCCACGGCAAAATTGGAGGTGTTCGTCATGATCTCGAATGGGAGAGACCAATCGGGTGGCTGAAGGACAGGAGCCTCTATCACACTTCTCTTGAGAGTCTCAAATGATGAAAGGCACTTGTCATCGACAAGGAACTCGATGTCTTTCATCAACAGATCAGTCAACGGTCAGGAAACTCTACTGAAATCACGAATGAAACGCCGGTAGAAACCAACGTGCCCCAGAAAAGACCGTAACTGCCGCAAGTTGGATGGTGGTGCGAGTTTGCTAATGACATCCACCTTTGTCGGATCAACCTCCATGCCCCTGTTGGAGATGATGTGGCCAAGCACCATCCCTTGAGTCACCATGAAGTGACTCTTCTCCCAAGATAATACCAGGCGAACCTCTATACATCACTGAAGTACTCGGTCTAGGCAGTCAAGACAGGAGTCGAATCCGTCGCCGTAAACCGAGAAATCATCCATGAAGACCTCCAAGCACTCCCCTACCATGTCCGAAAAGATCAACAGCATGCATCTCTGAAAAGTCGCAGGGGTATTGCATAGCACAAATGGCATGCATCGGAAGGCGTATGTGCCGAAGGGACAGGTAAAGGTCATCTTGTCCTGGTCCTCGGGAGCGATGGCCACCTGGTTGTAGCTCGAGTACCCATCCAGAAAACAATAATGGTTCTTCCCTGCCAGTCTCTCAATGATCTGATCAATAAAGGGCAGGGGGAAATGATCCTTCTTAGTGGCCTGATTGAGTCGTCTGTAATCCACGCAGACCCTCCAAGAAGTGGGTACTCGTGTAGCGATCTCCTCTCCGGACTCCGTAACCACTGTAGTGATGCCCGTCTTCTTGGGCACCACATGTAACGGACTGATCCACTTGGAGTCGGAGATGGGGTAGATAAAATCGGTGCTCCACCACTTCGAAATTTCCTTCATGACAACCTCTCTTAGATTCGGGTTCAACCGCTGCTGGAACTCACGCGACGGCTTTGCCTCATCTTCGAGATAGATGTGGTGAGAGCACAGAGCCGGACTAAACCCTTGGAGATCCGCTACGCTCCATCTTATCGCCTTGCGGTTCTTTTCAAGAACCCCCATCAGACGGGATTCTTGTTCTCCAGTCAAATCGGCGGAGATAATGACTAGGTACATCTCATTCTCACCCGCAAGGAACCTATACTTCAACGACGCAGGTAGTGGCTTCAGCTTTGGACAAACTTGTGCTGGCAAATCTGGCTTCTGAAGAATCCGAGTGTATGCGGCCAAATCTTCCTGGGAGAATGAGAACTCTCTCTCACAAACTGGATCGGGGGAAGGCTACCCTGAAGGATTGTCTCTGCTCTGCTCGGTATCTACCTCTTCCCTGACTGTAGGCTCAGAAGAAGTCAGATCTGGTATGTAATCATCAAACTTTGCCCAGTCAAACCCTGACTCCGAGGGATTTGTATCATCCAAGGTGGCCTCAGTACCACCATCATCACAAAAATTAGTCTCTCGGTCGAGAACTGGCTCTGCTGCCTCAAAAGTATCCTGGACCAGGAATGTGCTCTCCAAGCTCTCCTCTGCTGGCGTCTCTGCATCAGCAGACTCTGAAAGTGAGAGGATGGCATGTGCATCTGGATCTGCCCATACTGCCTCATCATCTGTGATCACAAAGTCGCAGTCCTGGTGGATGTCTGGCCCGACATCTGTCATCTGCTCTGTATCTGAAGTAGTCTCTGAGCATGATCTGTCTCTGGCTCTGCTGTCCTCGACCGTCTCTATTTGTACACTCTCGCCCTCGACGCGAAAGTATACCTTCCCGCTATCATGGTCAGTCACTTCCTTGGTTGTGGCCAAGAACGGGCGACCTAGAATGATGGAGGTATCGATCACTGACTCAGGGATCTCCATGTCCAACACTACGAAGTCCACGGGGAATTGCAGACCCTGAATCATGACGACAACATCTCTAAGCAACCCCTTCGGCCTCTTGACAGATCTATCAGCAAACTGAAGGACTGTCCTACTTTGTCGTAGAGTGCCCAACTCAAAGCAGTCGAGAAGGGATGCCGGAAGTAGGTTGATCGACGATCCGCTGTCTAATAGAGTACGGTCGAACCTCTGCTCACTGATATGGCATCTGACATAAGGGGCTCCTGAGTCTGGCCTCTTGGCCGGCAGACAGTTCTGGATCGCGAAACAAGTGGCTCTCGTCAGCACATGAATCTCTGAATGGTGGTTCCTCCTCTTTCTCCTGACTGTGGTCCTGTCTCTAAGTGAACGCTGGAGAAGAGGGATGTGCTGCAAAGCCTCCTGAAGAGTCAGCTGTATGTGAAACCGATCTATCATCTGCTGGCTGAACTCTTCTTGCTGCCTCTTTTTGGATTTTCATTTTTCTTCCCCTTCCCTATCTGAAGGGCTCTAGGAAAGGGAATCACAGGGTCCTTCTCAGATGAAGGACTGGGAGAGGGTCTAGACGGCTCGAGGGCCGGATCCACACATACATCAAGCACCACAGTGGGACCAGAAGAATATAAACCCTTTCAATTATTCACAGAAGTGTTCTGAGATACATCAGTAACAGGAAAAACAACAGGAATCTCAGAAGAACTGGTGGCATCAGCACCACCCTCGGCTGGAAGACTCGCGGCCTCAGTACCGCGCTCTGGCTCGGCAACATAGGTGGCCTCAGTACCACCTCCTCCAACTTGTGAAACGGCGGCCTCAGTACCATCGGTGGAATCAGCATCCCTGGTCGCATCAGTACCACCGTCATCATCTCTAGCGGCCTCAGTACCACTCTCCTCCTTGTCTGGCGCTCTGGAAGTATCCTCGTGGTGTAGCTCAGACGAGGCGCTGCCTGCTGGCATCCTACCGCTCCTAAGTGTGACAAAGTCAGTATCAAAAAGATATGCAGACATATCACCAAAAACATCACTCGGAGTGGCATACTCGGTACAAACTACCTGCTCAGACTTCCTCTTGAGGTTGTTCGGATTGGGCTCTATCTGGGCAGGGATGGCGGCCTTCCCTCTCACAATGTCCCGCATCTCCTGGCGGAACTCATCCATCTCCCGTCGAAAAGTAGCCTGCTGATCTGTGAGGATGCGGGCTATGTCATCCAAGGCGGGGTTCTCATAGGATAGCCCATGAGAATCTGACGGGTAGCCTCTCTGGTGCTGTCGGTGAGAGGGGTATGCCTGAGGATGATACTGCTGTTGAGGCTGCTCTCGCCTCCAAGATTGTCCCTACTTATGGGGATGAGGACCATACCGCGGTGACTGCTGTGGTTGGGTATATACTGGGGGCTGCTGCTGCTGGTGATCCCTCTGATGGTTGTACTGGCCACCCTGTGCTGACGGCTGTTGCTAGGGCTGGGCACCTTCGACCGCCCAACGGAATCCGGGATGGTCTCGTCGGATACCGGGCTGGGGGCGGTCGTATCAAATCCCGTTGACATCCATCAACGGCTCTGAATCGTAAGGGTCTGGCGGGAGTACTGCCAGAGGCTGATCCGGCCGGTATACCACCATCTGAGTGTCAGTGGATGGTGGTATCTGGTAGGTGAGCTGCGGTTGCTGGTACGACTCCGCCTGTACAAGATGAACCTGTCTAGGCTGCTGGTGGGAGCTGGAGTGCTGGGACGAGCTACTGCTGCTACTCGGATCGCCTCGTGCCTGAAGACGAGGCTGTGAAGCCGTCTGTACCTCCTGGAGACACATGAGCTATGTCTTCATGTCACTCAGAGTATGTGCCATCTGCTCCATCTGCGTGATGCCCTGACACTACTTCTTCTCAAAAATCTCCATCCGGTCCAGCTTCTCGCTGATGATCCCCATGTCTGCGGCTGTGGACTCGGCCTGTGCTGCTGCTACCGCTGATGAACTGGATGACCGGCGTCGATCTGTGCTATCCTCTGGTACTGCACGGTCTGTGGCTGCTGGGGTCTGCCCTGTGTGTACAATCGGGTCTGGGACATCACCATATAATTCTCGGCCATCTCCTCGTAGATGGCCCAGACCTGATCGTGATCCTTGGCGAAGTAAGACCCGCCATAAGAAGCGTTCACCAAGCCCTGAAGCTCTGGTGTCAGCCCGCTGAAAAAGCTCTGAACAAGGTTCGGCTTGGAAATGTCATGGTGCGGGCATCTGTCGGTTAGCTCTCTGAACCTCTCCCATGCCTCGTGAAACTGCTTGTTGGGGAGCATGGAAAAGTTGCTGATCAGGGCTCTAGCGGCTTTCGTCCGCCTGAGTGGATAGTACTTATGCAAGTACTCGGCGCGGAGCTGCTCCCAGGTGTAGACAAACTTCCCCAAGTGTTTCATCCAGGTGGCTGCTCTGTTTGCTAAGGAGAAGGGGAAGGCAATCATTCGTATGGTATCCTGGTCCACCTGACGTCGTGGACAGTGCTGCAAATCATCTCGAACTCCTGAAGGTGGAGATGGGGCTCCTTAGTAGCCAGCCCATGAAACCAGGGAAGAAGCTGCAAGGTGTTCGGGGGGAACTTAAAGTCCCCCACGATAGCTGGAAGCATCACCCAACGGTGCGTCAAAGTCGATCTGGGGTTGTGTAACTCCCGCATCGGTCTCGGCAGTCCTGCTGCTCCTGCTGCTATTGCTGCTGCAGCAGCTGCCGCATCGTCGGGTCCTCCCCCTGGGCTGCGGTGCTCGCGGTCGGCTCTCATCTTCTCAAGCTCGCGCCTCATCTCTATCATGAATGATCCCCGATCCCTCAACTGCTGTTGAACTGAATCTAGTGAGGCGATCAGGGTGGAGTTGATCGCACCCTGGTCCAAGACGAATGTTTGATCTCGGGGACCTCCAGTGCGGTCATCACTGTTGCTGGCCATGGTCTCTGCAAAGGCAAAAGACCCAAACTCAGGTGCCGATAAATCATCTGTCTGTCTCTCCTCTGGCACTAGTATCTCGGTCTCAGAAGAAGGGGGATCGAGGGGGAACAGGGCGGAATCGAACTCGGGTTCGGAGAGCGAGTCTGAGCTCCCACGAACCGACCTAGATGAGTGGGCTGGAGTGCTAAAAAGCGGTGCAGCCAGAGGCTGCCTAAGAGACCTCCTGCCCATCATCGTGATCTGGCGAGTATTGGGGATGGGATCTGGCAACAAATATGATCACAAGCAAACCTCGATTCACCAACGCAAAAGACCGTAAAGGTTCGATCAATTATCTTGTCAATTTTATTTTGGTGATCAGTCAGGATAGCAAAACGATTACGTCACCTGTTGGGTTACTCGATATTTTCTCAACCGACTGTCCCGTACAGAAATAGCCGGTAATCAGTCGAGAAGAATATCGGAGGGCTTTAACTAGTGTGCGGGGTCACTCTATCGCGCAAGCAAACCAGACAATGAGAGGGTTGCTCTCCCTAAGACAAATTTTTAAATGAGGTGTCTTTTAGGGTCGATAATGTTAGCAGTCCCAAATTTTATTGTTTTCTTTTTAGATATTTTTCATTAATCAAACAAATCGCCTAATGAATTTTTCGGTTCTCCTAGTTATTAAGTCCAAAACAGGGGAGAAGTCAAAAAAGTCGATGCATGAAAATCAATGATGCACGCAGAGTAAGAAATGCGTACCTGTCTCCAGCAGTCTACATGCAAAATGATCCGCACAGAATTGAAAGACAGGAAAAAAACTACCTAAATGGCGCAGGCGGAAAACCGAGTCCCTAAACAGCAGTGCTACTCGAAAGAACCACTAGCGACCACCAGCCTCCAATCCAGAGAGTCCGGTCTAGACCCACCCCTCCTCTTCTCGACAGGTCGAGTTCAGGAGTAGCGCTTGACGGGGTGGGCTCGTGGCGCGTAGGCTCGAAGGTAGTGAATCAACTATTTTATTATCTTTTTATTTTTGGTCCAATTACCGATCTATAGGTACAGGCAGATATATTAGGGTATTTGGATCCTAATTATTACGTCACAGTCACGCAGAAAATCCTACGGCTAGGGGCTCAAAAATCCGCGAGAAATCGGAAAATGCAGTAAAGGAAACAAAATCGCAAAAAAGCCGCGTAAAACCGAGGGGTCCCCCGAGCACACCGGTGCTCGGCAAAACAAACCCCGATAGTCGAAGTGTCTAAACTGAGTGTCATGTCCTTGTTTTATTAAAATAATAGTTCAAGTACTGTAGAAAATAAAATCTAAGTTACGGCTAATCTAATTTCTGGCTATTCCACGGCTCCCGCGCTCCTACTCGCTCCTCGCGTCTGACGAACCACAAAATCGGCCCTTTAGTAGTGCAGAATTAGCACATGGAATTGTCGTAGCAGTCGGGCCGATTCGATTCATCAAAAGGATCATCTAAAATTTTTTACTTGGCAAGAAACCAAGGTCGAACTCAGGGACACGAGCCTCTCTCGTATTAGTCGGATTTTAGTCTATTTAGCGAAGTGTTGAGTTAAGGACATATAGGTCAAATTATGAAAGACACGACAACAATGCATTAAAAATAAACATGCATTTTTTTATTTTTATAATGCAAGCAAATGCAAGGAAAGGCAATGCAAATATGCCCTCAGTCAAAGTAATGAGTCAACTACACAAGGAAACAATTTCAAATTTGCTTAAAAAATCAAGCTTGATTAACAAAGTGAGCAAGGCATAAGTTACTAATAAGGGACACATGGAGATTACAATAATACATAAAAATTCAAGTGTCCAAAATGCAAAAATTAATATGCCATTATGAAGTATATCAAACAAGCTTTCAAATGAAACTGAAATCAACTTAATTGGACATATGAGGCTCAAGATATGCATGAAAGAAAGCAAGGGCATAATTGAAAGAAAACATGAAAAGATAACTACAAACAGGTCCTTGGAAAGGACTAAAATGCAATAAAAGTTAAGAACGAGGCCTTCCCTGTAAATAATCCTCACGCGTGGGGGTATATTTGCAATTATTTAAACCCGCAAGGGTATGAGTGCAAATATCCCCAGGCGGGCAGGTGCTACATGTGATCTGGACCTGAATGCAAAATGGAGAAGCTAGGAGGGCGTCTCTGCAAATTACCCAGACGCGCGCGTGCCAGGCACGTGCCATCCAGGTTCAGAGGAAGGATTGGGCTCGGATGTGGCTCGGAGTCAGCTTCGGCTTGGTTCGGACGTTGGTTCAGGCTCGATGCAGGCTCGGGGAGGCTCGGGTGCTCCAGACCTGGAGGGTCGATGGCTAAGGTTCGGGGACGCTCTGGTGTCGACGCGTGGCTGGTTAGCGGCCCTTGGATCGTGAGGATCCAAAGGCTTCTGGATTGGATGCGTGGCCTCATGGAAACCGTTGGATCTTGAGGATCCAATGGTACCTGGAAGGGGCTCTTATCGGCGACATGGGCGCATCTGGGCCGTCAGATGAAGGCAATCCAACAGCAGATGTTCCTTCGTCATCCTCCGCAGCTGGCGGCGGGAACCGAGCTCGGCGAAGGAGCTCCGGGTCCGCCGCTCGCCCTCGGCCATGATGGACCTCCCCCGAGCTCACGGAGAGATCGTCGATGAAGTTGGGAACTCGGGGAAGATCCAGGACCCTCTGGTGTCGCTCATCGGAGCTCGGATGACTGCTGCTTGGTCGATGAAATCTGCTCCGACCGGACTCCGGCCATTGAAATCCTTAGCTAACCTGCAGTATTAGGCACATAGCCGAAGCCTAAAAAGTGTGTGAGGTGAAGTGGAAGCTCATAGGGTGGAGAAGGCGGGAGCTCGGAGCTCCTCCATCGTGAATGGCGGAGGAGATGGGTCGGAGGTGGCTGAGGATCTGGAGGAAGGAGAAGGTGATCGGAGTGATGCGTGTCGAAGTGGGGTTGAAGGCGAAGCTAACGGGTTGGACAATGGAGATCGAGGGTGGATGAAGAAGCCTAAATATTTAAAGGGAATTAAGGAAAAGATACAAGGGAAGAAGAAGAAGACTTATCGGCGAATGAGGCGGAGCGGAGCTTGGGGGCGGACTCCGATGAAGAGCCCTGGTTGTCGCTGAACTCCGGCAGCGACTCGGAGTAGCTCGAGTGGGCCTGGGGCACCGCAACTCCGCCGTGTGTGGCGGAGGGTCTCACTGGGGAGGTGAGGTCGTCTTTGCTCTATCTGACGCCTCCCCCTGTCACAGGGAGGCGGAGGAGGGCTGGGCCTCCTCCCACGTAAAGGTGGACCGCTGAGAATGGAGGAGGCGGCGGGTTATTTAAAGATTGAAGGTGGCCGGTTATAGTGGTAGGATGTGGGTTTGGAGGGCGTGCATGGAGCGAAGGAGAGGAGTTTGTGGGTTACTTACTCGCTGGCAAGGTTCATGGGTGAGTGGAGAAGACCTTGGAGTGGTTGGCGAGAGGAGGTGGTCACTAGAGTGATGGAGAAAAAGGGAAAGGGGAGAGGTCTGTGCGGAGTGGAGAATGTGGACACGAGGAGGAGGCTGGAGGTTGACGAAGACTGTCCAGATCCAACGGCTAACAATTGGGCCGAAAGAGCGGCGAGGATGGAATCTGGGCGATGCGAACGAAGGGCTGCAAAGCAACCACGTGTCGTGATAAGGGAGCGGCACGAACGGACGGCGATGATCAGGAGGCGGAGAAGATCTGAGGGTGGAGAGTATGGGAGGAGTGATCGGCTGAGATGGCAAGAATCGTTGCCGATCTGATGGTTGACGAAGCGACATGTGGCGCATGGAGATTTCGGCGGGAACGAGTGGTGGAGATGAGAGATAGGGGAAGATCTGACGGTAAAGGAGAAGGCGGGTACGTGGAGAGGACTGGGCCGTTGGATCAGGAGAAGATCCAACGGCTCAGAGCGAGGGCGGATAAGACAAGCAGAAGCGGGCCACGTGGCACCCCCAGATTGGGCCACGTGGCCCAATCAGATTATTCCTTGGGTATTTTTGATTTTTGAGGGTTATAATGGCCGATTTTGAGAAAACTCAAAACATGAAAGTTGTAGATCTTGATGAGATCTACAAGTTTCATGTTGGCCAAAACTAGAAATGAGATCAAACAAGGATCCGAAATATTTTTGAGTATATTTTTAAGTCTAAAAATACCACGAATTTTTATTTTGCCATTTTTTTGTGGTTTTTAATTTATTCAGGACTCTGATAATTACAAGACATTAACTGGGTTTTATTGACTTATATTTAAGCAAGGGGGTTAATAATGTGAAATTATGATGATGAAATCGAATTTCATCACCCCCCCATACTTAAACCATGCTCGTCCTCGAGCATCAAAGAGAATGACTAAGTTGGATTAACCCCCTTGTGCATGTGAATACAGGATCCAATCTGCTCAAGTCGGCTCAATTTTAGAGGTCCAAAATTCTAGATTCAACCCAGCCTTAATCAAGAGGTACCCAATTCCTCTAATTCTCTAAACTCTCTCTATTGTACATATAATTTAAAGGATATGAATTTTAGTGTTGACTGCAATTTCGAGAGTAGAGTCAAGTCTTCTCCCAAAGTCTTGGTCCGAGAAATTGTCCTAAGGACCCAATCCTCAACACTAGGGAATAAATCCAGTCTTGCATTCAGTCTACCGTGTCTTTAGTTGTCAGACTTAGAAAATGTAGATGGCAGGCCAGTCATGGTGGGCATGGGATTGTGTCATTTCTTCTCTCCCTCTCATTGGAATAAGGATTCTCTCTAGTGCCTTTTACGCAACACATTTTTTTGGTGTTGATTAGTGAGTCCGTCAAGAGAAGTTGGAGCCGTCTGCACTTGTTTTCCTGGGAATACACCGGGGTGTGTCTCTTTTGAGTACCTATCGTACCTTCGACACCCAGACTTGTAGCATTTACGATGCAGAGCCCTTTTTTGGTGCAAGCCCGACTCCTGGTCCTAATAGCGGTGGTCCAAGTGGACACTTTGAAAAGTTTGGGAGCGCTCGCCTTTGGTGGAAGCTCTTTGATATTTGATTTTGTGGAATGAAAGATTTTCTTTGAATTTCATCGACTTGTATAAATTTTTGGCTAGCTCCACTGCTTTTACCAAGAGTTGGTGCACACTGATCAACAATTTTTTATTATTTCACACCCAGGCACTTAGGTCAATATCAAGAGATTAGTATAAGAACCAAGTTCTCATACTGGCTAATATTGCTGACACTCAGGTTTTATGAAGCCTTCAAAGATTTTATCCCATCCTCGAGCATCATTAGATCAAATCCAGACTCGAATCCCTCATCCCAATTCCTCGGGTGAAAAGTCAACTCATCTCATCGAAACCGCAGTCGTGCATGTGATGTGTTGATCATATTCTTTAAGTCTGAGACTAAGCATGGAATATAGCATGCAAATCTAGAGACCTAGGGAAATGTGGATGATTAAGTCTATGACCCTGATGGCTAATGCCGGTTAACCTAAAAATCTCAAAGACCTCATAAATCAAGCTTCCTTGAACATTTCAGATACTGGGTGTAAGTGTAAGTGCAGAGGATTAATCCAACTCCCTCATTCAAAACCACTTTTTTTTAAATTTTGCTCATTTTTATGGATTCTAGTTTAAAGTTAAAACACAAGTTAGACTCACTTTCCTTGAAACCATGTCACACAAATAAAAGATTTTCAAAACATTTTTCAAAAGATTTTTCAAAACAAGAAAATCTCATTTTTAAAATCATTTTCAAAAATATTTTTATAAAAATAGTGTAACATAGTACAGAAAAGCCGTGAAAATATTTGAGTTCTCTTAGTCCAAAGGATTTTATTTTAGCCAAAAAGTTTTAAATTTTTCAAATTTTTCATATTATAGCTAAAGTAAGTATACTTGTATATATGGTATATCCCCATATCCTTAAACTTTGCTATGTCCTCATAGCACTAGATGATACGAGTCCATAGGTCCATTTAAGTGTAGAGAAATATACGGGAGCTAAGAGGGGCTCCCCCTATACTTAGGTTAGAAATAACCTAAGTATAAAGGCCCGGAAAGATGAGTAGAAAATCACAGGGACTCGGGTCCCCCCTATACTTAGGCTGAGATTAGCATAAGTAAAAGATGGAAATTGATGTTGGGAGGAACCCAAGGGGAACGAAGAAGAAGGATGGATTTACAAATGAACGGATGAATCTTCGGAGATGAAATGGAGGGACTAAGGTTTTTGAGATGTGTATCGAAGCAAGCATGGCTCAATCAAGCAAGCAAGACCCTCAGGTTCACCAACACGCACATGAAACCAACCGAGGTTGGTTTATTATCTTGTCGGTTTTATTGGTGATAAAACATTAGATATTTACGCGGAGAAAAATGTGAAGTGAAAACCAATGCGTAACCAAGGGTGTTGCTCTCCCAAAACCGAATTTTACTCCATTTTTTTGGTTGACTTGCAATTAACAGTCCCAATTTTATTTTAAGTTGTCACTGAGTTATGGTTAGCACAAAATCAAGCAATCATCGTCTACCATTCATTCCCATTTTTCCATTAATCCTAGGTGATCAAGCTAGGAAAAAGAAACCGAGAAAAGCCGTGTATTAGATAAAAACCGCGATCTAGGCTAAGCGATAAAACATGCAGTGATTTGACGAGAATTACGTGAAAAACTTGGACTGTTTTTAAAAACCGAAATCAATATGTATGCAAGTCGATAAAAGCCGCACCTAATCATGCATCTATTAGCGGTGAAAAATTTTCATTAATTTTAGCTAAGTGAGGCGAGATTATGAGCGTCTAAGTTTAAAGTGTGTCCTAACCTATGAGCATGCACATAAAAATATGGAAAATAAAAACTGCTCAAAGAGCCGCGTGCCTGGTCCTAGGTCGACACTCAAGTGGGGAAGATCCCACACAACCACGATCGTTCGATTACATTCGTGAGTCTTCGATCGAAGACCGCTGTAAAAGACGAGTTTATTACAAGCTAAAATAAAAAGCGAGACACACATTTTTTTCTTTCTTCCTTATTTGCTCCAAGCAGGTTTCCTCGGCTCCTCGTAGCGGGAAGCACCAGCTCCTCGCCTCCTTGAGTAATCAAGGGCCCTGCCACAAAAGCGAAGGTTAGAGATCAAATAAAAAAGAAAATTTTTGGATGCAAAATGGATGAACAATTTGACCTATAAAAGAAACACGAAATTAAATAAACAAAATCCAAAAATACAAGAAATGAGCCGTGTCCCCGGCAACGGCGCCATTTGACGAACTGCAAAATCGGCCCTTTAGTAGAGCAGAATTAGAACTTGGAATTGTTGTAGCAGTCGGGCCGATTCGATTCATCAAAAAGATCATCTCATTTAAATATGTATATGATAGATCAAAATGAGATGATCATAAAATTTTTTACTTGGCAAGAAACCAAGGTCGAACTTAGGGACACGAGCCTCTCTCGTATTAGTCGGATTTTAGTCTATTTAGCTAAGTGTTGAGTTAAGGACATATAGGTCAAATTATGAAAGACACGACAACAATGCATTAAAAATAAACATGCATTTTTTTATTTTTATAATGCAAGAGAATGCAAGGAAAGGCAATGCAAATATGCCCTCAGTCAAAGTAATGAGCCAACTACACAAGGAAACAATTTGATATTTGCTTAAAAAATCAAGCTTGATTAACAAAGTGAGCAAGGCATAAGTTACTAATAAGGGACACATGGAGATTACAATAATACATAAAAATTCAAGTGTCCAAAATGCGAAACTTAATATGCCATTATGAAGTACATCAAACAAGCTTTCAAATGAAACTGAAATCAACTTAATTGGACATATGAGGCTCAAGATATGCATGAAAGAAAGCAAGGGCATAATTGAAAGAAAACATGAAAAGATAACTACAAACAGGTCCTGGAAAGGACTAAAATGCAATAAAAGTTAAGAACGAGGCCTTCCCTGTAAATAATCCTCACTCGCAGGGGTATATTTGCAATTATTTAAACCCGCAAGGGTATGAGTGCAAATATCCCCAGACGCGCAGGTGCTGCACGTGATCTGGACCTGAATGCAAAATGGAGAAGCTAGGAGGGCATCTCTGCAAATTACCCAGACGCGCACGTGCCAGGCACGTGCCATCCAGGTTCAGAGGAAGGCTTGGGCTCGGATGTGGCTCGGAGTCAACTTCGGCGTGGTTCGGACGTTGGTTCAGGCTCGATGCAGGCTCGGGTGCTCCAGACCTGGAGGGTCGATGGCTAAGGTTCGGGGACGCTCTGGTGTCGACGCGTGGCTGGTTAGCGGCCCTTGGATCGTGAGGATCCAAAGGCTTCTGGATTGGATGCGTGGCCTCATGGAAACCGTTGGATCTTGAGGATCCAATGGTACCTGGAAGGGGCTCTTATCGGCGACGTAGGCGCATCTGGGCCGTCAGATGAAGGCAATCCCACGGCAGTTGTTCCTTCGTCATACTCCGCAGCTGGCGGCGGGAACCGAGCTCCGACGAAGGAGCTCCGGCTCCGCCGCTTGCCCTCGGCCATGATGGACCTCCCCCGAGCTCACGGAGAGATCGTCGATGAAGCTGGGAACTCGAGGAAGATCCAGGACCCTCTGGTGTCGCTCATCGGAGCTCGGATGAGTGCTGCTAGGTCGATGAAATCTGCTCCGACCGGACTCCGGCCATTGAAGGCCTTAGCTAACCTGCAGTATTAGGCACATAGCCGAAGCCTAAAAAGTGCGTGAGGTGAAGTGGAAGCTCATAGGGTGGAGAAGGCGGGAGCTCGGAGATCCTCCGTCGTGAATGGCGGAGGAGATGGGTCGGAGGTGGTTGAGGGTCTGGAGGAAGGAGAAGGTGATCGGAGCGATGCGTGTCGAAGGGGGGTTGAAGGCGAAGCTAACGGGTTGGACAATGGAGATCGAGGGTGGATGAAGAAGCCTAAATAATTAAAGGAAATTAAGGAAAAGATACAAGGGAAGAAGAAGAAGACTTATCGGCGAATGAGGCGGAGCGGAGCTTGGGGGCGGACTCCGACGAAGAGCCCTGGTTGTCGCTGAACTCCGGCAGCGACTCGAAGCAGCTCGAGCGGGCCTGGGGCGCCGCAACTCCGCCGTGTGTGGCGGAGGGTCTCACCGGGGAGGTGAGGTCGTCTTCGCTCTATCCGACGCCTCCCCCTATCACAGGGAGGCAGAGGAGGGCTGGGCCTCCTCCCACGTAAAGGTGGACCGCTGAGAATGGAGGAGGCGGCGGGTTATTTAAAGGTTGATGGTGGCCGGTTATAGTGGTAGGATGTGGGTTTGGAGGGCGTGCATGGAGCGAAGGAGAGGAGTTCGTGGGTTACTTACTCGCTGGCGAGGTTCATGGGTGAGTGGAGAAGACCTTGGAGTGGTTGGCGAGAGGAGGTGGTCACTAGAGTGATGGAGAAAAAGGGAAAGGGGAGAGGTCTGTGCGAAGTGGAGAACGTGGGCACGAGGAGGAGGCTAGTGGTTGACGACAACTGTCGGCCGTTGGATCTGGAGATCCAACAGCTAATAATTGGGCGCGAAAGAGCGGCGAGGATGGAATCTGGGCGATGCGAACGAAGGGCTGCAGAGCAGCCACGTGTCGTGATAAGGAAGCGGTGCGAACGGACGGTGATGATCAGGAGGCGGAGAAGATCTGAGGGTGGAGAGTTTGGGAGGAGTGATTGGCTGAGATGGCAAGGATCGTTGTCGATCTGATGGTTGACGAAGCGACATGTGGCGCATGGAGATTTCGGCGGGAACGAGTGGTGGAGATGAGAGATAGGAGAAGATATGACGGTAAAGGAGAAGGCGGGTACGTGGAGAGGACTGGGCCGTTGGATCAGGAGAAGATCCAACGGCTCAGAGCGAGGGCGGATAAGACAAGGAGAAGTGGGCCACGTGGCACCCCCAGATTGGGCCATGTGGCCCAATCAGATTATTCCTTGGGTATTTTTGATTTTTGAGGGTTATAATGGCCGATTTTGAGAAAACTCAAAACATGAAAGTTGTAGATCTTGATGAGATCTACAAGTTTCATGTTGGCTAAAACTAGAAATGAGATCAAACAAGGATCCGAAATATTTTTGAGGATATTTTTAAGTCTAAAAATACCACGAATTTTTATTTTGCCATTTTTTGTGGTTTTTAATTTATTCAGGACTCTGATAATTACAAGACATTAACTGGGTTTTATTGACTTATATTTAAGCAAGGGGGTTAATAATGTGAAATTATGATGATGAAATCGAGTTTCATCACCCCCCTATACTTAAACCATGCTCGTCCTCGAGCATCAAAGAGAATGACTAAGTTGGATTAACCCCCTTGTGCATGTGAATACAGGATCCAATCTGCTCAAGTCGGCTCAATTTTAGAGGTCCAAAATTCTAGATTCAACCCAGCCTTAATCAAGAGGTACCCAATTCCTCTAATTCTCTAGACTCTCTGTTGTACATATAATTTAAAGGATATGAATTTTAGTGTTGACTGCAATTTCGAGAGTAGAGTCAAATCTTCACCCAAAGTCTTGGTCCGAGAAATTCTCCTAAGGACCCAATCCTCAACACTAGGGAATAAATCCAATCTTGCATTCAGTCTACCGTCTCTTTAGTTGTCATACTTAGAAAATGTAGATGGCAGGCCAGTCATGGAGGGCATGGGATTGTGTCATTTCTTCTCTCCCTCTCATTGGAACAAGGATTCTCTCTAGTGCCTTTTACGCAACACATTTTTTTGGTGTTGATCAGTGAGTCCGTCAAGAGAAGTTGGAGCCGTCTGCACTTGTTTTCCTGGGAATACACCGGGGTGTGTCTCTTTTGAGTACCTATCGTACCTTCGACACCCAGACTTGTAGCATTTATGATGCAGAGCCCTTTTTTGGTGCAAGCCCGACTCCTGGTCCTAATAGCGGTGGTCCAAGTGGACACTTTGAAAAGTTTGGGAGCGCTCGCCTTTGGTGGAAGCTCTTTGATATTTGATTTTGTGGAATGAAAGCTTTTCTTTGAATTTCATCGACTTGTATAAATTTTTGGCTAGCTCCACTGCTTTTACCAAGAGTTGGTGCACACTGATCAACATTTTTTTATTATTTCACACCCAAGCACTTAGGTCAATATCAAGTGATTAGTATAAGAACCAAGTTCTCATACTGGCTAATATTGTTGACACTCAGGTTTTATGAAGCCTTCAAAGATTTTATCCCATCCTCGAGCATCATTAGATCAAATCCAGACTCGAATCCCTCATCCCAATTCCTCAGGTGAAAAGGCAACTCATCTCATCGAAACCGCAGTCGTGCATGTGATGTGCTGATCATATTCTTTAAGTCTGAGGCTAAGCATGGAATATAGCATGCAAATCTAGAGACCTAGGGAAATGTGGATGATTAAGTCTATGACCCTGATGGCTAAGGCTGGTTAACCTAAAAATCTCAAAGACCTCATAAATCAAAAGCTTCCTTGAACATTTCAGATCCTGGGTGTAAGTGTAAGTGCAAAGGATTAATCCAACTCCTTCATTCAAAACCACTTTTTTTTTAAATTTTGCTCATTTTTATGGATTTTAGTTTAAAGTTAAAACACAAGTTAGACTCACTTTCCTTGAAACCATGTCACACAAATAAAAGATTTTCAAAACATTTTTCAAAAGATTTTTCAAAACAAGAAAATCTCATTTTTAAAATCATTTTCAAAAATATTTTTATAAAAATAGTGTAACATAGTATAGAAAAGCCGTGAAAATATTTGAGTTCTCTTAGTCCAAAGGATTTTACTTTAGCCAAAAAGTTTTAAATTTTTCAAATTTTTCATATTATAGCTAAAGTAAGTATACTTGTATATATGGTATACCCCCCCTATCCTTAAACTTTGCTATGTCCTCATAGCACTAGATGATACGAGTCCATAGGTCCATTTAAATGTAGAGAAATATACGGGAGCTAAGAGGGGCTCCCCCTATACTTAGGTTAGAAATAACCTAAGTATGAAGGCCAGGAAAGATGAGTAGAGAAATCACAGGGACTCGGGTCCCCCCTATACTTAGGCTGAGATTAGCCTAAGTAAAAGATGGAAATTGATGTTGGGAGGAACCCAAGGGGAACAAAGAAGAAGTATGGATTTACAAATGAACGGATGAATCTTCGGAGATGAAATGGAGGGACTAAGGTTTTTGAGATGTGTATCGAAGCAAGCATGGCTCAATCAAGCAAGCAAGACCCTCAGGTTCACCAACACACACATGAAACCAACCAAGGTTGGTTTATTATCTTGTCGGTTTTATTGGTGATAAAAACATTAGATATCTATGCAGAGAAAAATGTGAAGTGAAAACCAATGCGAAACCAAGGGTGTTGCTCTCCCAAAACCGAATTTTACTCCATTTTTTTGGTTGAGTTGCAATTAACATTCCCAATTTTATTTTAAGTTGTCACTGAATTATGGTTAGCACAAAATCAAGCAATCATCGTCTACCGTTCATTCCCATTTTCCATTAATCCTAGGTGATCAAGCTAGGAAAAAGAAACCGAGAAAAGCCGTGTATTAGATAAAAACCGCGATCTAGGCTAAGCGATAAAACATGCAGTGATTTGACGAGAATTACGTGAAAAACTTGGACTGTTTTTAAAAACCGAAATCAATATATATGCAAGTCGATAAAAGCCGCACCTAATCATGCATCTATTAGCGGTGAATAATTTTCATTAATTTTAGCTAAGTGAGGCGAGATTATGAGCGTCTAAGTTAAAGTGTGTCCTAACCTACGAGCATGCACATAAAAATATGGAAAATAAAAATCGCTCAAAGAGCCGCGTGCCTGGTCCTAGGTCGACACTCAAGTGGGGACGATCCCACACAACCACGATCGTTCGATTACATTCGTGAGTCTTCGATCGAAGACCGTTGTAAAAGACGAGTTTATTACAAGCAAAAATAATTTGCGAGACACACATTTTTTTCTTTCTTCCTTATTTGCTCCAAGCAGGTTTCTGCGGCTCCTCGCAGCGGGAAGCACCAGCTCCTCGCCTCCTTGAGTAATCAAGGGCCCTGCCACAAAAACGAAGGTTAGAGATCAAATAAAAAAGAAAATTTTCGGATGCAAAATGGATGAACAATTTGACCTATAAAAGAAACACGAAATTAAATAAACAAAATCCAAAAATACAAGAAATGAGTCGTGTCCCCGGCAACGGCGCCATTTGACGAACTGCAAAATCGGCCCTTTAGTAGTGCAGAATTAGCACTTGGAATTGTCGTAGCAGTCGGGCCGATTCGATTCATCAAAAAGATCATCTCATTTAAATATGTATATGATAGATCAAAATGAGATGATCATAAAATTTTTTCCTTGGCAAGAAACCAAGGTCGAACTCAGGGACACGAGCCTCTCTCGTATAAGTCGGATTTTAGTCTATTTAGCTAAGTGTTGAGTTAAGGACAAATAGGTCAAATTATGAACGACACGACAACAATGCATTAAAAATAAAAATGCATTTTTTTATTTTTATAATGCAAGAGAATGCAAGGAAAGGCAATGCAAATATGCCCTCAGTCAAAGTAATGAGCCAACTACACAAGGAAACAATTTGATATTTGCTTAAAAAATCAAGCTTGATTAACAAAGTGAGCAAGGCATAAGTTACTAATAAGGGACACATGGAGATTACAATAATACATAAAAATTCAAGTGTCCAAAATGCGAAACTTAATATGCCATTATGAAGTACATCAAACAAGCTTTCAAATGAAACTGAAATCAACTTAATTGGACATATGAGGCTCAAGATATGCATGAAAGAAAGCAAGGGCATAATTGAAAGAAAACATGAAAAGATAACTACAAACAGGTCCCTGGAAAGGACTAAAATATAATAGAAGTTAAGAACGAGGCCTTCCCTGTAAATAATCCTCACGCGCAGGGGTATATTTGCAATTATTTAAACCCGCAAGGGTATGAGTGCAAATATCCCCAGGCGCGCAGGTACTGCACGTGATCTGGACCTGAATGCAAAATGGAGAAGCTAGGAGGGCGTCTCTGCAAATTACCCAGACGCGCACGTGCCAGGCACGTGCCATCCAGGTTCAGAGGAAGGCTTGGGCTCGGATGTGGCTCGGAGTCAACTTCGGCTTGGTTCGGACGTTGGTTCAGGCTCGGGGAGGCTCGGGTGCTCCAGACCTGGAGGGTCGATGGCTAAGGTTCGGGGACGCTCTGGTGTCGACGCGTGGCTGGTTAGCAGCCCTTGGATCACGAGGATCCAAAGGCTTCTGGATTGGATGCGTGGCCTCATGGAAACCGTTGGATCTTGAGGACCCAACGGTACCTGGAAGGGGCTCTTATCGGCGATGTGGGCGCATCTGGGCCGTCAGATGAAGGCAATCCAACGCCAGTTGTTCCTTCGTCATCCTCCGCAGCTGGCGGCGGGAACCGAGCTCCGGCGAAGGAGCTTCGGCTCCGCCGCTCGCCCTCGGCCACGATGGACCTCCCCCGAGCTCACGGAGAGATCGTCGATGAAGTTGGGAACTCGGGGAAGATCCAGGACCCTCTAGTGTCTCTCATCGGAGCTCGGATGACTGCTGCTAGGTCGATGAAATCTGCTCCGACCGGACTCCGACCATTGAAGGCCTTAGCTAACCTGCAGTATTAGGCACATAGTCGAAGCCTAAAAAGTATGTGCGTGAGGTGAAGTGGAAGCTCATAGGGTGGAGAAGGCGGGAGCTCGGAGCTCCTCCACCGTGAATGGCGAAGGAGATGGGTCGGAGGTGGCTGAGGGTTTGGAGGAAGGAGAAGGTGATCGGAGCGATGTGCGTCGAAGGGGGGTTGAAGGCGAAGCTAACGGGTTGGACAATGGAGATCGAGGGTGGATGAAGAAGCCTAAATAATTAAAGGAAATTAAGGAAAAGATACAAGGGAAGAAGAAGAAGACTTACCGGCGAATGAGGCAGAGCGGAGCTTGGGGGCGGACTCCGATGAAGAGCCCTTGTCGTCTTTGAACTCCGGCAGCGACTCGGAGCAGCTCGAGCGGGCCTGGGGCGCCGCAACTTCGTCGTGTGTGGTGGAGGGTCTCACCGGGGAGGTGAGGTCATCTTCACTCTATCCAACGCCTCCCCCTGTCACAGGGAGGCGGAGGAGGGCTGGGCCTCCTCCCACGTAAAGGTGGACCGCTGAGAATGGAGGAGGCGGCGGGTTATTTAAAGGTTGAAGGTGGCTGGTTATAGTGGTAGGACATGGGTTTGGAGGGCGTGCATGGAGCGAAGGAGAGGAGTTTGTGGGTTACTTAGTCTCTGGCGAGGTTCATGGGTGAGTGGAGAAGACCTTGGAGTGGTTGGCGAGAGGAGGTGGTCACTGGAGTAATGGAGAAAAGGGGAAGGGGGAGAGGTCTGTGCGGAGTGGAGAACGTGGGCACGAGGAGGAGGCTGGAGGTTGATGACGACTGTCGGCCGCTGGATCTGGAGATCCAACGGCTAACAATTGGGCGCGAAAGAGCGGCGAGGATGGAATCTGGGCTATGCGAACGAAGGGCTGCAGAGCAGCCACGTGTCGTGATAAGGGAGCGGCGCGAACGGACGGCAATGATCAGGAGGCGGAGAAGATCTGAGGGTGGAGAGTATGGGAGGAGTGATCGGTTGAGATGGCAAGGATCGTTGCCGATCTGATGGTTGACGAAGCGACATGTGGCGCATGGAGATTTCGGCGGGAACGAGTGGTGGAGATGAGAGATAGGGGAAGATCTGACGGTAAAGGAGAAGGCGGGTACGTGGAGATGACTGGGCCGTTGGATCAGGAGAAGATCCAACGGCTCAGAGCGAGGGCGGATAAGACAAGGAGAAGCGGGCCACGTGGCGCCCCCAGATTGGGCCACGTGGCCCAATCAGTTTATTTCTTGGGTATTTTTGATTTTTGAGGGTTATAATGGCCGATTTTGAGAAAACTCAAAACATGAAAGTTGTAGATCTTGATGAGATCTACAAGTTTCATGTTGGCCAAAACTGGAAATGAGATCAAACAAGGATCCGAAATATTTTTGAGGGTATTCTTAAGTCTAAAAATACCACGAATTTTTATTTTGCCATTTTTTGTGGTTTTTAATTTATTCAGGACTCTGATAATTACAAGACATTAACTGGGTTTTATTGACTTATATTTAAGCAAGAGGGTTAATAATGTGAAATTATGATGATGAAATTGAGTTTCATCAGCGTCTTCCTGCGGCTCTGTAGAGAAGAGAGCCGCCTCCGGCTCCCGCGGTTACTCGGCTTCTGAAGAACGCTACCTCGATCCTCGGGCCCTTGCAAGATAACAAACAGAGAGTGTGATCAGACCAGATTATTATATAAACGAGTCAGAAAAATATATGCAAAAATCTATACAGAAAACCGCGAAAAAGAAAGCCGCGGAAAAATCAAACGTGACTACTAAGCCGTGCTCCCCGGCAACGACGCCATTCTGATTGGCCAAAAATCCTATTAAATCTGGATCAGAAAAAACAGATCAAGGGTCGTTGCGACCTGGATCGATAGATCAATCAGGTCAGTCAAGAAAAATTGTAAGATCAGACCACCAAAATAGGATAAAAATCAAATGAAATCAATAGTGGCCCTGACTATTGGATTAGCCTGGTATAGCGACCAGGGTCGGACTCAGAGAGCACGTGATGGCCTTGCGGCCTATGAAGTAGTCAAAAATAATGAAAAATAAAAGATAAATATTTTTGGTGGATTTTTAATAATTTTTATATTTTTTTGGATTTTTGAATAATAAAGAAAATAAGAAAAACAAGGAAATAAGCAACTTCACACAATTATTTAACTACTCAAATAAGCTCAAAAAAATCAAACAAAAATGTTTTTATGTTTTTTATATTTTTCTATGTTTTTGGTTAATTTTTGGGGTTTTTCTGATTTTTAGGGAATTTTATAAAAATCAAACAAGAACAGAGAAGAGTGTTGCTGTCCAGTTAGGTTTCAAGGGCCAAATGAAAATGCAAAATTGCCCTAATAAAACCTGAAGGTAATTTTCCTGTGAAGTATAAAATACAAGGAAAAATTAGGCACTGGGTTTATTAATTTTTTATTTTTTTTTGAATTATTAGAATTTCTATGGGTTTTTAAGGGTTTTGTAATTTTTATAGATTTTATAAATCTAAAAATGACCAAAATTGGTCAGAAAATCAAACACAGCAAAACAAACAATATCTAATTTTTTATAATTTTTAAAGGTGTTTTAATATTTTTTGTGATTTTTAAAACTAGACTGTAAGAAAAATGATTGTTTTTGAATTTTTAAAAATAATAAAAAGTGTCGAAAATGTCTGCAAAAATTAGAGAAAATTTTAAACCATGGCAGGAGCCATGTATCCAATTTTCATCAAATTTGGAATAGTTTTGCTATTTTATTAAAATCAAACACAAAGGCATAGTGTACAGGGACCTAAATGCAAGAAAACATGTTTCTAGGGGCTAAAATGTAACAAATACAAGAAGTAGGGGGGTCCTTGTGCAAATTCTCCAAAATCCCACGTGCATTGCATGTGTTCTGGGCACAGTAGGACCAAAATGTAAGTTACCAAAATGTAAGAAAACTTACTTCTGAGGACTTAGTAGCAACACGTGCTAAAACTCCAGGGAAGAAGTTGCAAATAGCCCAAAATATTCAGCACATGTCAATTAAAATCATGCACAGGGGTATAAGTGTAAATATCAAGAAAGATTTTCCATTCAATAACATATCAGAACTACAGCCCAACTAATGCAAATATCCCAGAAAGTCACGTGATGATGAACGTGTTCCACGTAGATAGGGTTATAAATGCAAATAAAACAAGCATGAGGTCCTAAGTGCAAAATATCCAGAATAAAAACAACTAAACTAAATATTTACAGGACTAGAACGTAAATGACAAAGCAGGAGGGGCCTAGGAGTAAATTACCCCTTATTATGATCCGAGGGTGGAGGACGTGCCATGTAGCTGATCTGACAGCTGGGAGTAGCGGGCGCTTCCTCGAGTAAACCCTCGCTCTGATCGACGGTGGAGGTTTAGCCACGTGGAGGATCGGACGTCTCCTGTGCGCTGTGGCTAAACCTCGCTGATCTGACAGCTGGGATCCACCCTCTGAAGATCAAACGGCTGCTGCTGCTCCTCGAATGGACGGCTCGATGAAGATTTGGAGCTGGAGGACTGGATCGTACGTCTCTGGAGGGTGCACGAAGAACAAGTGGCCGGCGAACTTCGCCGGCCCTGCGCACGCACGGTGACCCTCCTCGCGGGCTGCTACTGATCGAAGAAGGTGCTCCTGGGCCTCTCGCGTCTGACGACACCCTCCCATGGTGCAGCGGAGCTCCGGAGAGCTCAGGCGACACCGGTGGAGGAGGAGCTGCTTCTCCAGAAGGTCGAGCCCTCAGATGGACTCGCTTTGACCTGCAAAGCACAGCAACAAGCTCCTGGGTCGAGGGCAAAGTGCCTCGACCCGGTTAGCGGTGGTGGAGGTGAGATGTGCGTTGGGATGAGGGGGCTCCGGCGAAGCGACGGCGGAGGAACCCCAATCTTAGTTCCGATGCGAACTGGGTTGGATGAATGGGTGCAGAAGTTGCGCGGGGGAAGGGCAGAGATGATGGATGATTCCGATGATCGAGATGCGGGCGAGGGTGGTCGGAATCGGAGGTCGGCGGCGACAGGAGGATTTGGGAGAAAATCTAAATTAGCTAAATAAAAGAGGGAAGAAGGCTACCTACTGGTCGACGTCGACTGTGGACGAGCTGGGGAAGCTCTAGGTCCTAGACTCGAGGGTCGTCGATGCCCGAGGCTCGAGCACCACGCTGGTGGCGGCGCACGGCGGCGCTAAGTCGCCGGATCAATGGTCCGTCCACTCCTTCCGCGCTGCGACACGGCCACTCGCAAGCTGTCACTCCGGCGGTGGCTGTGGAGGTCCTGCGGTGGAATGAAATGATCCAAAGAAGCGTGAAATAGCTCCCGGAGGCGAGGTTAAATATGGCTAGGGGTCCGAGAAGACGAAGGTCGGGCGAGCAGGTCACAACTCGGATCCCCAAAACCCACCCCGGGCGAGGGTCTCGGATCTACAGGGAATCCATGGAGCCCGAGGTTCGAGGAAATGGTGATCGGATCGAGCGGGGAAAAAGAGGAGAAGTCGAGTCGTCGCTCGGATCCGCAAGGGAAGAGGGTCCGCGAGGGAAGTTGACCGGGGTCAACAATCCCCCGTGGACCAATCAAATTATTCTGTTTTTAAATTATTTAAAAATTTATTTAAAAAAAGTAAATGACTTATTTTCAAAAAACTCAAAACATAAAAAATGTTTATTTATTTTTAAACTATTTTAGTGATTTTTATTTATTTTTCTGATATATAATTTAGGTATTTACAAAATATTATTATTATATACATATATATACATATGTATTTTTTATTTTTGATTTTTAATTATTTATTTTTATACAAATTATTCCAATTTTTTATTTTATTTATTTATAGGATAAATTTTGGAATAAAGGGGTATTTTTATTTTGTTTTTAAGGGTTAAATAAATACTTTTATTTATATGGTATATATACAATATGATTTTGGTTTTTATTTTTTATTTCTTTTTATTTTTATTTTATTTTTATGATTTTTATTTTATTTATATACCTTATGGGATAAGGGAATATATACATATATTTATGTAATTTTATTTATTTATTTACAAGGTAAAATAAATATATACATGATCTTATGGTGAATACACACAAGGAAGGATGTTTTTATTTTATTTTTATTTTTAATACTTTTATTTTGGTTTTGTATTTACAAATATATACATATATATACAAACTCATTTTTATTTTTATTTTTAGAGGAAAATATTTTTATTTTATTTACAGGTATATTTACACACATGAGCTCCCAATCTCTCTCTACTTTGGCTTTTATGCGGTCCGGCCCATGTTTAGCCCTCCCTTGGGATTAGGTTGTTCAATATTTATTCTAAATATTTCCCTCTTTTTCTTTTGTCTCTTTATTCTTTTATTTATGCACAAAAACATGTTAATAATTTACTTGTATACAATGCATGCACTTTGGTGATTATTTGTATTTACAAGAATATACATGTATTTGCAAAGTTTTTTGTAGCTAAAATATAAGAATAAAGAGTGATGAATGGGTATTCATCAATCTCATGTTCAGATAAAGACTTATCTGAATAGTATACCTGATCACGAGGTTGGTTCTGGCCTTGATTTAGGTTGTTCGGATTGGCCTGAACCTGGGCGGGAATTGGGGTCTTTGGCGCCATTTGTTGATCCTGGGTACGAGAAACGTGATTTAGATCAGTTCTCATATCCAGATAGTCATTCTGGATCTGTTGGACCCTATCAGACAGGGTCTGGATCGCCAAGGTGAGGGACTCCAATTCGGTGGGCTGGACTGGCCGATGCTGACTTGCGGATGAGGTTCTGTACTGGCCCTGCTGTCCATGCCGATACTGTTGCTGCTGATAGGACGGTGCTTGGCCCTGTTGGCCCCAATGGAGTGTGCGCTGCTGGTGTTGGCGCTGTTGAGGCTAGTACCCTTGTTCGGGCCTGGACTGAACAAAGCGCGGTGCGGGAACGGAGCTGGTTTCTTGGTAAGCTGGGGAAGGTCGGTGAGGCTGACCGTTCCCCATCCCCGACTGTCTACCGACGGGGTCGCGGCTGTACCACAACTCGTTGATCTCGAACACCTGCGGAGGCTCCTCGTATTTGGTTTCCACTTGTGGGGGTGCATGTTGGTCCTGCTGGGTGTAAGTCTGATCCCAGCCACTCTGAGGCCCCGGTGCCTGTTCCTGTAAAAGATGGACTCGATGTACAGGTACAGGTGGTGCAGAAGGGGCAGGTAGCTTTATCTTAGTCACCTTCTCAGAAAGTTCCTCCACTTGCTTCGGCAGACGTGAGAGAGACTCAAGGTCAGTGACCCTCTTGTGGATCTACTCGATCATGGTTAACTTATCAGCAATCATCCCCAAGATGGGAATGAGGTCCTCTGTCAGATCCGCTACAGTCCTCCGGGTTGTCTCATTGGATAAGATTGAGGGAGACAACTGATAGCCTCTGGTGGCCTGTGACCTGCTGGTTTCCGCCATCTGCTCCAGTATCTTCCATACAACATTCTCATTTTTATTCAGATAGCTTCCTCCACAGGCGGCACTTACTAACCCCTGATCACTGGGGTCAGACCACAGAACAAGGTCTGGACTAAGATCGCCTTAGAAATACCGTGGCAGGGACATTTCTGGACTAGGTCATTAAACCTATCCCATGCATCATGGAATGGTTCACTGGGTCCCTGGGAGAAACTGGCAATCTTTGTTCTCATTTGGTTAGTCCTACTGAGAGGGTAGAACTTCTTCAGGAATAAGTCCTTGAACTGCATCCAGGTTGTACATCTCACCCCTAGGTTCTTCAGCCAATGTGCTACCTTATCTCCTCAGGCGAAAGGGGTGGCCTTCAGTCGAATGTAATCCTGCCCAACCCTAGGATGGCAAAGGTTGTTGCAAACCATCTCGAAGTCTCAGAGGAAGGCATATGGTTCTTCATGGGCATTTCCATTGAACTTCGGAAGCAGGCTAAGGAAGTGGGGCTTGAGCTCAAATGCTTCGGCGGGAACCGTTGGTGCCAACCAATTTTGTATTTCATTCTCTGCTGGGTTGTAGGCATCGACCATTGGTCGGTCGATTCCTCCTACCGCAATGATTTGTCCCATTCTTGTTGTAAGATCTGCATTCTGTTGTTCGGCTTGGGTGAGGCGAGCCAATACTTGTTGGAGTGGGTCATCTTGGTTCTCCTCTTCTGGGGGTCGCTTTGGTGGCATCTTGTCCTCTAGTCCTGGGAAATGGAAATGATCTGGATTAGAGGATGACTCAAGGAAGGGTTTCTTACCAAGGCGATGATCTTCCTCGGTAAGCTCAGAGGAGAGGAGAGGGTTGGTTTGAGAGTAACCACCCTAGGTGTGAGAGATCCAGAACTCAAGAGGGTCATGAGTCCTGGGTGGTCCAAGTTGCGCTTGGGCCGGTGAAGATGATTTTCGTGGGGGACTCAAAGAGAGATTGGCAAATAATGTGTCGATATTCCCCCAGTCAGTCATCTTGAAGTGTCGAGAAGAATCGGGAGTTCTAAGTAAAGATAGGATTTTACTCCTACCTGAAGCAAGCAATTCAATTCAAGACCCTGGGTTCACACTCAATACAGTGAAGGACTCGAAACCGAGTCCAATTAATCTTGTTAATTTTAAGTGTGATTTTTCAAGCAAGATAGTAAGGATTTATGCGGCCTATAGGGAAGTCGGCTCAGAGCGGGATGCGTCTTTCATATTTAACATGTCGCCTAAGATACCGCCGGTCCTTCCTTTCTTCGCTCCTATCCCAAGTTGATGGACTCAAAGACCATGCCCCTATCTACCTACAAACAGGCGGAGGCTGACAAGGCTGGAAGTTCGCCCCGAAGGGTTACTAGCAACTTGTCACGAAGTACCGCTGGTTCACCCCTACCATCTGCGAATAGGCGGAGGCTACTTGGTACTAGTCAGTGAATCTAAAAATATTCAACTCGTGATATTTGCTAGGATCAGTTGGCCCGTGATATGGAAGGCGGGGATTTGGGTTCTACCTTAAGGTGTTCACACACACTCAAGTACTCTCACTCAGCCTGAAAACAAGGTCGGGGATTAGTCTCCCGCAAACAGATTTTCCAATTTTATTGATTTTTTTGGTCAATAATGTTAGCAGTCCCAGTTTTAAGTTTAGTTATCACTTGTTAGTCCAACCACACAGCACGCCTATCGTCCAGTCCCAATTTTCGTTTAATTTAAGTATGAAAAATAGAGAGGGAAATCGAGAAAAACCGATGCACAAAAAATGATGATGCGTATGCTGAGTTAAGAAGACTTACAGTGATCCCTTCGCTTGTATGCAGGATGCAAAACAGAATTGAAATTTTTACTCTACATGCAGATGCAAGCGACAAAATCCGCTCCTAGACAAGCAGTTCTATTAGCGAGTGAAGCACAGGTTGATTTGACTAGATCTGTGGTCTACGTGCGTCTTTTAAGTGTATTGTGTGGTCCTAAAATTACGAGCACAAGCAAACCCTAGAGTGGCTCGAGGAGCCGCTAGTGCAAGCCTAATTTGCAATTCAAACCACGCGGCACACGGGGACACGGTTCCACTATCTTTACACATGCGAGAACCCAAACGGGAACTGTTGTAAATGATGTGAAAAAATATGGAAATGAATAAAAGTACAAGTTCTCTCAAATCACTCAAAGAATTAAAAATGATGAATCCTTGAAGCGTCTTCGACTCCTCGCGTTCCTCGCACAGAAATAATTTGAGGTCAGAGAGAGAACGACTCGAAAACAATGCAAAATTTAAAGGACAAATTAATATTCACAAGAAAACCGGGGGTCAGACTACCCGGGGAGAGAAAATCAAACACTCAAAAAATAGCAGTTTAGACATAAGGATTGCCATCTCCTACTCAGGCCAGAGATCACATCTTAACAATCATTTGACGGTGCTTGATGAGTCCTCAATCTAACTCTTTGGATATTCATCCAAGCACCAGCCTCTATGATTCAATAATTGAATCAACAGGTGTATGATCATTAAGATGGCCATGGTACATAACTCTAATTGTACTAAGGGACCTATTAAGCAAATTAGTTATTCTTCATTTTGAATTAAGGAGTGAATTGCAATAACATTTATTGCATAATGGCTCGTCATGGGCTCGCATATCCAACAATCTCCCACTAACCCAAAGAGCCATTAATGGGATAATCATAAAACCCACACTCATGTTACAATCATTACAATCGTAGGCTATTTAATATAGCCAGGTAAGTTGATCAGTCACTTTGTTTCCGAGAGACTATGCCAAGTCCTTTTACAACACTTGCATATCCCTCAGTAACAGTGCTCGCATCCAATACGAATGTTGCATCTTACGCAACCAATACTCAATATTGAGGAAGTCATACAAAAATCTTTATCTCTTAAGGTATCTGCAGTTAAGACCTTTTAGATCACTATCTATAAAGTCTTAGGTTCTTGATGATGAGACTTTGAGATCATTATCTCGAAGTCTTGTCATCTTTGAAGATATTGTTTTATTACTGCAAATAAGTGTTTTATCTTTGTTGGGAAAATGAGAAAACTTGTTTATTCCATACACCCTAGGCTCTTTTATATATTAGAGTAGACTATGGGTAAAATACATAAAGAGTCCAACAGGAAAAGAAAATGTGAAGAGGTGCAGACGAGAATGTTATAGATTAAAATATATCTCTACACTCCCCCTCAAGGTGGAGCATAGATATCAATCATGCTCAGCTTGGACGAACACTTCTGGAATGATCCTCGAAGTAATGCCTTGGTGAAGATGTCATCAGTTTGGTCCTCTGAGCTAACATGAGATATAACAATAAACCCCTTCTGAATCATATCCCGTATGAAGTGACAATCAACCTCAATGTGCTTGGTTCGTTCATGAAATAATGTATTATTTGCAATGAATAGAGCAGCCTGATTGTCACATTCCAAAGTCAAAGGAAGTGGGACTTCTATATATAGATATGTAAGAACAACCTTTATCCACAACATTTCTATACTGACCTGGGCCATAGCCCTATATTCAGACTCAGCACTGGACCTTGCTACAACCGTTTGCTTCTTGCTCCCCCACGAGACTAGAGAATCTCCAACATACACAGCAAACCCAGTGGTGGACTTCCTATCCTTAGGACATCCTGTGTAATCTGCATCTGCACATGATGAGATAGTAACCTTCTTGCCTTTCTTAAACAACAGACCTGCACCTGGAGATGACTTAAGGTACCTGAGTATCATATATATAGCATCCACGTGTACCTGACGTGGTTGCTCCATGAACTGGCTTACTCGACTCACAACAAAGGCGATATTGGGTCTGGTAATAGTAATATAGAGAAGCTTGGCCACCAGTTCTCTGTACCTTCTCCTATCCACCTCATCAGTATCGTCATCATATAATTTCATACTGGGATCCATAGGTGTAGTGGCAGGTCAACAACCAAGCATTCATGTTTCACTCAACATGTCAGTGACATATTTCCTCTGGGTCGTTACCAACCCTTGAGGATTTCTGGCGAATTCCAGTCCCGAAAAATATCTAAGAACTCCAAGGTCCTTGGTGACAAATTCATGACCCAACATTTCTTTTACCCCCCGAATTCCTTGTTTATCATCACATGTTATCAAGATATCGTCTACATACACCATAATTGCAATAATACCTCTGGGTGTCTTTTGTACGAACAAGGAATGATCTGCATTAGAACATATGTACCCCTGTTTCTCAAACAGCTTTGAGAGCTTCTGGAACCAAGCTCTGGGGCTCTGCTTAAGGCCATATAAAGCCTTATGAAGTATGCACACCTTAGGATACTCCCACTCAACAGCAAAATCAGGTGGTTGTTGCATGTAGAATTCCTCATGTAAGTCACTGTATAAGAATGCATTTTTCACATCTAATTGGTATAGTGGACAATCACGAGTGATCGCAACAGAGAGGAGGATCCGTAGGTTGGAATGGTGAGCAAGCGGCGATAATGTATCAAGATAATCCACCCCATATGCTTGTGTAAAGCCACGAGCAACTAGGCGTCCCTTGTATCTATTAATGCTACCATCTGCATTCTGCTTAGCTGTAAATACCCACTTGCAGCTCACTGTAGACACATCAGTATGTGCAGGAACAAGGCTCCAGGTACCTCTTGACTGAAGAGCAGCCATTTCTTCTTCCATGGCCAGGCGCCATCGACTATCCTTCAACGCATCTTGGTAATTCCGTGGAATGTCCACTGCCGATAGTGTCATGACAAAACTCCTGAAATCTCCAAGCAAGCGATCAAAAGACACAATAGAGACTATTGGATATGATGCGCAACTGCACTTCTGCTTCCGAAGTGCAATAGGTAGATCCAAATCACTTGCCTCCTCACTTGGCCTATGTAACACATCGTGCTTAGGGAAACTGTTAGATCCATCAATATTGATAATATTCTTAGAACATACCTCAGGTGAGCAAGATGATGAGCGGTGACCATGAGTAGAAGCAGGCCTACGGGTATAGTGGAATGGCAATGGGGAAACATGAACAATCATAGGAGTAGAGGATGGTAGTGGTGGAGATGGTAATGGTAGTGGTGGAGGTGGTGATGGTGGAGGTGGCATGTATATAACTTCAGTAGTGACATTGGATACCAACTGATCAAATGTAGAAGAGAAGTACATAACATACTCGAAAAAGATAACATCAGCACTAACAAGATATCTCCTACGTAAAGGATCATAACACTTGTACCTCTTTTGAAGGATATGGCCAGATCCTTAAGAGCATCACAGAAGCGTGAGGATTGCATCGTATGCGATCGGGAGCGACTAGCCGCACTAGTTGCTCGATGCAACGGAAATTAAAAATTTTCATGTGACGAAACCACATGATCCAAGAACACTTCTCGGATCGTTTCATCTAAACCATAAACAAGTAATAGGATTACCTCTTGTAGCGTGGTTGTGATCGAGTCTCTAAACGAAGAGACCTACCGTCTCAAGTCCGATCCGACGGAGGAGACACTTGCGAGCGTGTTGATGAAACATGTGCTTCTCGCAATCCATGTTGATGATCCAAGACATGGATGTCCTGATCTCGAGAAACGAGATACGACGTCTTCTTCACGAGCAAGGCACGCCGAAGTAGACGGAGATCCACGAGCAAACCATCGGGCAGCATAACGACGATGCTGCGGTGATGGAGAATCTCTCTAGGCATCCATGGTGGACGACCACATGAGAGAGATAGAGAGAGTATGCGTGTAGAGAGAAAGAGAGAGAGAAAGAGAGAGAGAGTTGTTGTCTCACTTGTAACATAGAAGAGCAAGGGTGCCTCTCCTTTTATAATATTTTGGGATCCATAGATCTCAATCCATGCGACAACACAAATCCAATGGCTCTCATTGATTTGTGTTTCTTTTTAATGGGCAAGATTTGTGTTGGTAAAAACCAACAATTAATTTAATTTAGATTAAATATATATTGATGAATCAGTATAACTCAATCACCAAATTAAATCAAGATCTCATGGAGATCATAAGAGAGAGAGTGCCTCCTTCCATGTTGGAAGGAGGGGACGACCACACATTCCTAATAGGAGTGGTCGTCGTTCACTCCATGTATATGGAAGGTGGCTCTCATCTCTATAATGCAATCTCCAAGATTATGCAACAACTTTTGTTGCAAATTATTCATTAAAGTAATTCACAATTATATTGTAGACATTGCAATCTTGCCCTTGAAAAATTTGTGAATCATATTCACAACCCAAAATAAAATGTAAATTACATTTTCAATTTAATGTCCAATGTGAATCCAATTCACATTAACATTTAATTAACAAATGTAAATTACAAATAGCTCTCTCTTACATACTATAAATCACATTTATAATATATATATGACTAACATGGATATTGTTATCCACATTATTCATATCCACGGTAATTAAATCACATTTAATCACCTTGGATCTCTATTCTCTTGTTCTCAAATAATATGAATCACATCCACATTATTCATGACTTTCATAATTAAATCACATTTAATTATCTTAGATAACTCTCCTTAAATATGAATCAAATTCATATTACTCATGAGAATTAAATCACATTTAGTTATCAATTTTCTCAATGCTTGGATACATAATATCAACAATGAAATTATCCTGAACCCTTTCAAGGATAATGCGCTTTCTCCGCAGATACTTGGAGATAAGGATAGGCAATTGTATTGTTCCACATATAGTGACTTGGACATTGAGATCATATCTCAAATCCAGATCGCGGGCCTCCCATAGATGCTTGATTAAATCAAGACCGCAAATCTAATCTTCTCATTACATATGAATCACATTCAGATCAATGTCCAACATTTGGACCAAGATCAGATTACTTCTCTACTGAGAGGAGTTACTAAAATTCAGACCCGTTTCATCACTCCCTAAGAATGGAAGCGTCATGGTTATACAATCGTTTATGATCACATCACCCTTAGGTATTCCCAATACCTGTACATCCTACATACTGAAAGACTCAGAATAAAAACCGAAGTATTAGATCAACTTTACACTGTCTACTTCAGGGTCTTTATCAGTAAGTTTCTCATTCGATCATTGGGAGTTGGTATTGATCATATACTTTCCAAAAGCATGTATCATACCTAGGTCTTGATCATAGACTTTCCAAAAGTATATATCAAACCTAAAATTCAGTCTAGCTTATAAAGCGAGACGACCGTGCACGAAATTTGATTCTTCCCAATATCTCATGAGTGATATCATGTCTTCCGGTTCAGTAACTGAACCTGTATGATCCCTTTGAGAGATCGTATTACTCATATGTCCTTACATGCACACCAGCGCACCGGTGTATAGATCTTGATTAGGCCATCAACCTATTGGTCTGCCAAATGTACACACTCAGACATATAGCAACACATCTGTCTCCGGTCAGAGGATACGTGCATGTATCGTGATAGCATACGATATAGGACTTTGGTTATCTCGATCTCGTTAAGTCAACTCTTTGGTCTAACTTATCTAACACCTCCGAATCTCTATTCCTATGCAGAGGACTTGCATCAAGAGGTTGGTTAGATATCAGCCTAAATAAGAAAGGATTGCCATCTCCTACTCAGGATGGAGATCATCTCTTAACAATCATTTGATGGTGCTTGCCGAGACCTCAATCAAACTCTTTAGATATTCATCCAAACACCAGCATCTATGATTCAATTATTGAATCAACAGTTGTATGATCATTAAGATGGCCATGGTACGTAACCCTAATTGTACTAAGGGATCTATTACGCAAATTATTTATTCTACATTTCAGATCAGGGAATGATATTCACAATAACATTTATTGTATAATGGCTCGTCGTGGGCTCGCATGTCCAACAATCTCTCACTAGCCCAAAGAGCCATTAATGGGCTAATCATTTTAAACCCGTACTCATGTGACAATCATAGGCTATTTAGAAAATAACTAGGTAAGCTGATCATTCACTCTGTTCCCAAAAGACTATGCCAAGTCCTTTTACGACACTTGCATATCTCCTAGTAACAATGCTCGCATCAAATGCGAATGTTGCATCTTTTGCAACCAATACTCAATCTTGTTAAAGCTATTATAGTGTCCTTGACACTATAGCTTAATAATTATTATAACCAGTATTTTCATAATCCTTATTAGAATACCTTTATTCATGGAGATCTCTATCTCTTAAGGTATCTGCAGTTAAGACCTTTTAGATCACTATCTATAAAGTCTTAAGTTTTTTGAATATAAGATTCAGATATCACTATCTTGAAAGTCTTGTCATCTTTGAAGATATAGTTATTACTGCAATCAAGTGTTTTATCTCCGTAGTAGGATTAGCAACACTTTACTACACCCACTGTAAGGCATATTTACTACTCCCACTGTATGGCAGATATCCGGTTTTTGTACACATCTAGCATACGTTCAGCTTCTCGTAACTGATGCACAAGGGCAAGCAGTTCTAGCATCCACTTCCTCAAATCTTTGAGGTGTTATCCCTTTAGATAGGTCAGTACCACATCTTAAGGGATCGAAGCCTTTCTTAGAATTTTCCATAAAATGGAATATGTCCAAGGTGTACTACCAATATGTCAGTCCCAATACTCTCTTCTCTATGCTTATGAACACCTTCAGAACTAATATCCAAGAGGTATCCTTCATATCATATCTCAAGTTATGGAACAAGTAGATTATAAAACACTTATTATTTTCCTTATATCATTTTAAGTGATTAAAATATCATCTATATTCAACATGATGAACACAAAGTCACTCCCACTAACTTCACATGGCTCATCAAGATTCTATATGAAATCATAACATTTATAATTTCATCAAATCTTATGGTCCAACCTTAAGAAGCTTATTTGAGTCCATAGATGGAGCTCTCTACTTTCACACATTGCTTTCCTTAACGAAGCCCTGGGCTACTTCATGTGAATATCCTCAGAGAGGAATTCATAGAGGAATACAATCTTGACTTCCATCATGAAGATGTAAAAGTCAAGTTGTGTGGCTATAGTTAGCAATATTCTGATGATTTTAAGCATGGTCACCGAAGAGCAAGTCTCATTGCAAGCAATGTCTTCTCTTCCGGTGGTAGCTCATGGCTACGAACTGTGCTTTGAAGGTCTCTACCTTCTCATCAGGTTCCCTCTTCTCTTGAAGATCCATTTACTCCTTAACGGTTCTTACCATTATATGTGGATCCTCGAGGGTCGATATATAGCATTTGTATATGAAGTCTACTTTAGACCTTTATTGTTAAAATCCATCTTTTCATGTTATGATCCTTAAGAGTTTCATCACATGAAATCCGATCATTGTCAGACTTAACTGACACATGGAATACATCCTCAAACTCAGTTGAAGAGGCATTAGTGTTTCGTCTTTAATTTTCCTTTTAGTTTCTGATTTCAGGAGCCTCATTATCATCTCAAGATTAAATGAGTTCCTTTACTTCATCTTCATCTTGATTCTCAAGAGTGTCGTCCTTTAAGAATCATATTCTTAGAGATAAGATATTTTAAGAATCTCAAGGTCATAAAGTAGGTATCCAATACCGTCTTTATTTTCCTAATGAAGTAGCACTCTCTAGTGCTAGATTTCAGTTTGCATGCATGGAACCATATTAAGGATATATATTGTAGTCTCTACTAAATACATACCTGAAACTAAGAGGTAATTATGCTAAAATTCATTATTGATAAGATCATGTCACACATGATCCAATTGTATCTCCCTCTAACTCTATTGAGTTAAGGTATATTAGGAGGATTGAGATAGAAATGATATTCATATTTTCATAAGGTATTCTTTGAATTTATCTAACATGTACTTGCTACCTAGATTAGATCAAATTCATTTTATCTTCCTTCAAACTTTGATTCTAAACCAAAATAATGAAATCTTTGAACATTTCAAAGGTTTCTTAGGTGAAGAGAAGAAATCTCATATCATACATAATCATCAATAGATATCACATATCCATAATGTTTACTATGATATAGATGATCCTCATACATCAATATGTATGAGATCCTTAATACCTTGACATCTTACACCTTTCCCAAGGAAGGGTGTATTGAATATATTTTACTTTTGAATACAATATTCATAAGTATGTAAGTTTTGAAATTTTAGACATTCTAAAGTTTCATTCTTACTTGTCTATTGATCAAATCAGCATGCAAACGTCCAAAGCTTGATACCAGATCATTGTCGAATGATCTTTATCCTCTTATTGATCTTTAAAGGTTTAATTTCATTATTAGAAATGTTAATGAACCATTCATTAATTTTCTAAATTAATAGAGTCCTCTGGATGTTAGATTACTTTCTAAAATATATCCATCATAACTCTTTATGATAGGTCCATTCCAGAATTCATGTTTATTTCCAACATTTAGAAACAAACAATGAGTGTATTCTAATGTCTAGGTCATAGAGACATTCTCTAAGACCAAGGGCTCTCCCAATGAAATTTTGAAGTCTATTGATCCAATGGAAATTGTTGCAACAATTGCATCAATACCAACATGGATGACCATTAAACCTTAAGATCAAATTTCTAATCTTCTAATATATATGCAACCAATTGCAAGTGTCATTAGAAGATTGAGATACAATTATTGAGGTTGTCCATGCTGATAGGGATGAGGACTGTGCTGCTGGAGTGCTGGGAACTGGGGCTGCTGGTGTTGTTCACTCTGCTGGTCGTACTGGATACCCTGAACTGGAGGCTGCTGCAGGGAATTGGTACCTCCGATCATCCAACGGAATCCGAGATGGTCTTGTCAGATCCCAGGCTGGGGTCGGTCATACCATATCCCGTTGACATCCATCAATGGCTCCTGCTCGTAAGAGGGTGGGGGAAGTACTGCCAGGGGCTGGTCCCGCTAATACACCACCATCTGGCTGTCCTGAGACGGTAGCGACTAGACATACTGCTGTTGTTGCGGCTCGTAGGGCTCCGCCTGAACAAGGTGAACCTACCGATACTGGGCGGAGGGCTGGCCCGAACTACTGGTGCTGTCGGTGTTTGCCCGTGACCTGATATGGGGCTGAGAAGCCGTCTGTGCCTTCTGGAGACACATGATCTGTTTCTTCAGGTCACTCAGCGTCTGTGCCATCTGATCGATCTGCGTCACGCTCTGGCATTGCTTCTTCTCTATCAACTCAATCCAGTCCAGCTTCTCGTTGATGATGCCCATGTCGACGGTTGTCGACTCTGCCTGTGTTGTTGCTGCTGACGAAGTGGAAGGACCGACATCAACCTGTGTTATCCTCTGATACGACACGGCATGTGACTGAGGTCTCCCCTGAGTGTAGAGTCGGGTTTGGGACATCACTGTATAATTCTCGGCCATCTCCTCATAGATGGCCCAAATCTGATCCTCATCCTTGGAGAAATAGTAGCCTCTACAGGATGCATTCATTAACCCATGCAGCTCCAGTGTAAGCCCGCAGAAAAAGCTCTGAACAAGGTTGGGCTTGGATATGTCATGGTGGGGGCACCGGTCTGTGAGCTCTCAGAACCTCTCCCATGCCTCGTGGAATTGCTCATTGGGGAGCATGGAGAAGTTGCTGATCAAGGCCCTCGCTGCATTCGTCCGGCCAAGTGGATAATACTTTTTCAAGTACTCGGTTCGGAGCTGCTCCCGGGTAGTAACAAATCTCCCTAGATGCTTTATCCAGTTGGTTGCTCTGTCTACGAGGGAGAACGGAAAAGCAATCATCCGAATAGTGTCCTCGTCCACATGCCGATCGTAGACAGTGCTGCAGATTATCTTGAACTCCTGAAGATGAAGATGTGGCTCCTCAGTCGCGAGCCCATGGAAACGGGGAAGAAGATGAATCGTCTGTGGGGGGAACTTGAAGTCCCCCACAATCGCTGGAAGCACGATCCATCTATGTGTAAGTATCGATCCGGGGTTGTGCAACTCACGCATCAGTCTGGCTGGTGCTGGCTGGACCGGCGCCTCAGGCTGATCTGGGTCATCTCCCTCACCATCGGCTCTCGGTTGATCTCTATCTGCTCTCAGCCTCTCCATCTCGCTATGCATCTCGACCATGAAAGCTCCCTGATCTCGGATCTGTCGCTGCATTGTCTCAAGGGAAGCTAACAGGAAGTTGTTGATCTCACCCTGATCCAACACATATGTCTGCTCTGCTCTGGGGCCATCGGTGCGCTCCTCGCTGGTGGCCATGGTCTCTGCAAAGGCAAAAGACCCAAACTCAGGTGTCGATAAATCAACCGGTTGCTGCTCTCTCTGATCTGGAACTGGTATCTCAGAACTAGTGGTAGAAGGGTGGTCAAGGGGGAACAGGGTGGAATCGAACACGGGATCGGAGAGCGGGTCTCGGCTCTCACAAACCAACCTAGATGAACGGGATGGAGTGCTGTAAAGCGGTGCAGCCAAGGGCTGCCTAAGAGACTTCCTGCCCATCATCCTGATTTGGCAAGTGAAGGCGGATGAGATCTGGAAACACACAAGATGAGAAAAGAAATCCCCGATTCACCTACTCAACACTGAGCTAAAGACTGTAAAGGTTCGATCAATTATCCTATCAATTTTTATTAGGTGATCAAGTCAGTCTTTTAGAGCGATTAAACGAGCTGATGGGAATCCAATACTCCCAACAGACTGTCCCATATAAAAGGCTGGTAGTCTGATAGGAAATCGGATGTGGCTCTATCCTAGTGTGCGGGTCACTCTCTCGCTCATCCAAACCAGACAAGGAGGGGGTTACTCTCCCCAAGATAAATTTTTAAATGAGATGTCTTTTAGGGTCAAGTGTGTTTAGCAGTCCCAATTTTATAGTTTTTTGTTTTTTAGATATTTTTCAAGCAAACAATGCCTAACGAATTTTTCGGTTCTCCTGATTATTTAAGTCCGAAAACAGCGGGAGAAGACGAAAAAGCCGATGCGCGATCAAACACGATGATGCATGCAGAGTAAGATATGCGTACCTGACTCCATCTCTCTACATGCAGGGTGATTCGCGTATAAAAGTAAAGACAGTAATAAAACTACCTATATGATGCACGAGGAAAACGATCTTAGACGAAGCAATTCTATACGTGAAGAACAGTAGCCAGGTAACCAAGCTAAGTCCGGAGTCTGATCTTGGGAGCCACTCGGTGTCCGCCACAACAGATCCTGCACGCGTTGTATGTGACTCCTCACGGCACGTGGACTCGAGCCTAATTAAGCCGACTTTTTCTTGTGATTTAATTAATTAGGTCTAATTAACGATCTATAGGTGCATGCAGATAATTAGGGTTGTGAGATGCCCCTAGGATCCGGGTACTCGGCAAACCAATCCACGCACATATATTCCACATTCGAATATTTGACATTAACAAAAGCAGGAGAAAATAGAAACATGCAAAGGATTTTTTTTGCTTCCCATTGCATTCAACCTATTCACAAGCACATGTATTTCTATTCACCAAATTCCATTACATTCTATTATCCATTTCCATGACCACAAAAATACATGTAAGCATAAATATAGATGTCCACAATTGTATATTACATGCCATGTCTTTCAGAGAGAAACTACAAATAAAGAAGACAGTAAAAACTACTACCAACTGTGCTACAAGAAGTGTAGTGAAGCAGTGATGTCTCCAAACTGCTCACTACTGAGGACCTGCAGATCCACACATAGGTACATTATGAGCAAATTTGCCCAATACGAATTAGATAAAACTATACAACAACAAGCAGGGTATAATTTAAATGTGTGCAAAAGAGAAAGAAACTAGGTAACATGATCTCACAACAATTACATTTTTATTATGGTTATTAGATATGGATATGAGTAACCAAGCTTCGTGGATAGTCTGTGGTCTTGGTCTGGGTGAGACCTCACACTATGACTCTAAGGTAAAAAGAATGCCTTAGGGTTGGGGTGCCTCCGTAGGCATGCGATGGGGTACAATGCATCCTAACTAAGTTCCCAACACGTCCACTTAGCTTCACTTCACAATTGATATCCATTTCACAATCTAGATTACAACCCGCAAATCTTCACGACTAGCCCAATCCTCCTTATGCACAGGAGATTCACATCACATTCTCAACTTCATTAACCACATTTCCCGGAACTCCCCTCTTAGCGCTCCCACTTGGAATACCGACTAATGTGGCCTACATTGGCCCGTACACGAGTGTTAACTTCTAGTGACAAGCAAAACACTAGACGATCAACCATGACTACTTGGTCCGCGCTCGAGCACCGGGCTAAAACACGCAAGTGCCGAGGCCAACTCCGTTAGATCAGCACCTCGGTGTGCCAAGCAACATGTCCCCCAACCATCGCAGCTACAGTAGCAGTTGGGATCGCGGTCAACTAGGCTTCTACCCAGGGCCCCAAGGGTGCATGCCCCTCCCTTGGCGGCACCTAACTCCATCTACCCTTATATCATGAAATCTCTAAATAAATAAGATGGAACGTGTGAAGCATAGATAAAAATAACTAAAACAAGAAATCATATATAGATAGAGAAATGTAGTATAAACATGAATCATGTTTCCTGGTTTGGAAGGAAAACATGTAGAAGCATTGCATTCCTTTATTTTTACTGAGTAATGTGGATATCATAAACAAGATTGAAGTTTGAAGCAACTTACAGCAGATATGATGTATACTTTCAACATCAACAAACTTTTTAGCAACCTTCTACATTCATTAGTTATAGGCGCATATCTTTTCCTATTTCAGTGCGACATCCAGTAAAGGAATCACTGTTTCATTTATAGCTTTATGCACGAGATCCTTTTAGAATGCCATGCATATTGTCAATAGCAGCCTTAACAGGACATTGGACTGTGAGTGGGGAGAATTCAATGAGGTGATGGTATCCTTGTTCTGGTGAAATTCAACAGGGTTGATAACTATCAGCTTCAGTAATTAAATTCATTATATTCACCATAGATAGTTGCTTGTCTATTGCAACCACTTCATTTAGAAATTGGAGTTGAAAACCCTTCGTAATATAGCACAAAACCCAACTTCTCTTGATGTCTATCATTCCTTTCTTGTTTAATTTTTAATTTTCATTATTATTGTAGCATGTACAGGAGCTACTGAAAGTTCAAAGATGTCAAAATCCTGTCATTGAGTCTCATCTCGATTCTAATCGAATAGGATCCGAGAATAGAACAACATTCTATTTAGTATTGGACAACTGAGTATTTACATGTGCACAGAATTTATGAAGCACCTGAGAAACGGATAAAAGGGTTGACAGGAACATGATACAATTATATTCTAATATGGCCAATATTCTGAATGTCTAAATCATGAACAATTCCACCTTACCAGATCATGAACACTTATGCATCACTACAGTTACAGGCCACTTGTCGTCATCAAGTGGCCCGACTTGATGTTATGGTATTGCTCACATTCTAGTTCTTTTTGTTTTATACATACCCAGGATTAAAAGTTCCTATTCAATTCCAGGAACTTCTCCTCCAATTCAGATGAACTATTAGCTTGTATCATCTGACTCACTGTTTGGCAACTACACGAATATCAATCTCCAGGGTATTTGTATAGGTCCTGAAATTTGGGTAAGATCCAGTGATCCACATCTGGAAGGAAATTGATTGGTACCTTGGGGTCATAGGATAATGACAAAAACTATAAACAAAATCAAGATACCTTAGCCTTAATCACTTTCTCATTTTTTATAGGCAAACGTGGCCTTTAAAGTTGGAACATGTGTTCACTGTCATACTTACTTAAATGCTTGAGATGTAGATTATGCCCAGATTGGAAGTTAAAATATTGTCATGAAAATCAAATGATGCAATAAGCAGTGACTGTCACAGGATACAACATGGCATTTTCAAATGAGGAGTGATTTTTTTTCCATAAGCATGCAATAGTCCTTAATACAACAAAAATTCCTTCGTACTTAACATTGATGGCATGCTGTAAAAATATAGAGCTCAGCCGGATTAAAATAAGATTGAGAAATTTCGGCTCAACCCATTCCACTCTAACTCAACTTGGCCCAAAGATGACCTACGATTTATCCCTCTAGCAATTGAGAAATAACATGAAAAAGATCATGACCAAGTCTTTATTATGTGGAAAGACAGAAATATGGTGCCTTTGATCAGATCTATGATGAACAACAGGACCTCGTTTCATGTGGTACCCATGCCACCGAATCCCAAGGGCTCTAATTGAGCGAGTATTTAGGTCAAAAACCATGTGAAATCCGCAACAAGAGGAGGGTACATCGTACCTTAGATTTTTCCCGTCACCTCGTAATCTCCTCCCGCGAAGAACGTCGCGGTTGGCACTCCGATCGTGAGATGAAGACGTCCCCGAAAGTGGCCTCGCTCTCCTCTACACGTAGGCGGTCTTGGATCGTCGATCCGAAGCATTCCGGAAAGTTCCGGCAAGGTGGAGGGATAAGGAATGGAGGAGGGAAGGCTGCTGGTTGAAGGGGAAGGGGTTTTGGGTGTTTTTGGGGGAGATGGAGGTGGTTTTATTGGGTTGAACCCGAGATCGGATCTGGATTCAGATCCGAAATTGAACTGGACCCAGTCTCGCTAAAATGGTTGTAACTTGGGCTCCCGAACTCGGATTTTTGCGTTCTTAGACTCGTTGGAAAGATCTCGACGAGAACTACGCAATGGATTCCTTACTCGAATTTTTTGGTCACTGGAAAAGTACATATTTTACAATTAATACCATACTCAGTAAAAATTTGCATTTTAGTCCGTGTTCGTTATTCGGGCTTTCACAACATAAAAATCTCAAAGGAAGTCTTGGCCCCGAGACTTAGGATGATTCTAGTAGATTTCAATACCCAAACCCCATTGTATCCAAGTCTCCCAAAGGAGCGGGCCCATAAAAATCTCAAAGAGAGTGAAACCCATAAAAATCTCAAAGGGAACTTGACTATGGTTTTAATTCTATACCTGTGAATAGATGAGGGTATTTCACTCATATCCACCTCAATTTCTCATGTTTCTTTTTCGGCGTCTTGACTTCGCCACAGGACCTTGACCAAAGGGATCTCCTTCCGCCTCAACTTCTTGGCCGTGTGGTCCAAAATTTGCACCGACTCTTTTGCAAAGGTGAGGTTTGGCTCCACCGCCAAGCCCTCTTAGTCGGCGATCTCGGATGCACTTCCGTAGATTCGACACGTGTAACACGTCATGGATGCCCTCGAGGTGTGGGGGAAGGGCCACCCTATAGGCCACTTTCCCAACACGGGCCAAAATCTCGAATGGTCCCACAAAATATGGTGCTAGCTTGCCCTTGGCACCGAATCGTTGTATGCCTCTCATTGGGGACACGCATAAGAACACGAAGTTCCCAACCTGTGATCATGAGAAACTCTTTACTTACATGGGATTGTCTAAGAATTATATCCATTAGGGCATGAATGTAGGATAACATACCTGAAACTCAAGATCTCTACGTTGTTGGTCGGCGTAACTCTTCTGACGGCTCTGCGCGGCCAACAATTTCCTCCTAGCAGTCTCCACCACCCTGCAAGTCTCCTCAATCATCTATGGGGTGAACATGGTGTTATCACCCACCTGTTGCCAACACAAAGGAGTGGTGCACCGCGTCCCGCACAATGCCACAATTGGTGACATGCCTGTACTGGCATTGTAGCTATTATTGTACGTGAACTCAACTAGCGGAAGGTGATCCTTCCAGGATTCCTTCCACTCAACCACACAAGTCCGCAACAAGTCCTTCAATGTCTGGACAGGCCTCTTGAACTGTCCATCTGTCTGTGGATGGTATGGAGAACTCATGCGTAGTTCGGTCCTCAAGGATCTCATGAATTCTCCCCAGTAGGGTAATGTGAAATGGGAATCTCTGTTTAACACTACTTCTTTGGGTATCCCATTCAACCGCATGATGTGTTGAATGTATAACTTGGCTAGATGTACTGATGTATATGTCATGTTGACCGGGATGAAATGGGTTGACTTCCTCAACCGGTCAATGAAGACCCATATCACATCATGCCCTCTAGGGGTGCACGGCAATGATGTGAAAAAAAAACGTGGAGATGCTCTCCCATTTCCATACTGGGATGGGAAGAGGTTGTAGTAAACCAGGAAGCCTCTAATACATCTGCTAACATGTTCAGCTACATCCCTTTTCATTTCTTCCCACCAAAAGTGTTGGCGGAGGTTCCTATACATCTTGGTACCACCTGGCTGTATGGAAAGTCTCAAGCTATGCGCCTCATCCAAGATCTCTCTCCTCAACTCCTTGTCATCTACGACAAACACACGGTCCTCCTTTCATACGATGGATTCACGGACTTGAAATTCATCGAATTCATCCTTCAAGCACCTGTGGTACAGCTCCTGGATCCTCATATCTGTCGATTGACCCTGAACAATCCTGTCTTATAAGCTACTATACTTGTATGGCACTGTCACCGTATCGGATGTGCTCTCAAATGGATGCCACTCACTAAGTGTAGTGAGTACATCCCAAGTCTGTAACCTGTAGAGTCCTCAGTGTGTGGCCGCCTACTCAAGGTGTCTGCCACTACATTCCCCTTACCAGGATGGTAGGAGATGGTACAATCATAGTCTTTTAGTAACTCCATCTATCGCCTTTGCCTCATATTCAGCTCCTTTTAATCAAATATTTATTTAAGGATCTTGTGATAAGTGAAAATTTCAAACGTCACCCATTACAAATATTGGCGCCATATCTTAAATGCAGAGACTACGGCTGCTAACTCCAAGTCATGAGTGGGGTAGTTGAGTTCATGGTTCTTCAGCTGTCATGACTACAACCTGTCCACGCTGCATCAACACTACACCCAAGTCCTCTTTGGAAACATATGTATATACGATGAAGTCTAAGGTACCAGAAGGAAGGGTGAGGATGGGTGCAAAAGTCAGTCGCTCCTTGAGCGTTGGGAAGCTCAACTCGCATTTGTCGCTTCAGGCAAATGGGACATCCTTCTGTGTCATCCGGTTGAGGGGTAGAGCCAACTGAGAGAACCCTTTGACAAACCTCCTATAGTACCCGGCGAGGCCAAGGAAGCTGCGAATCTCTTTAACCATCTTGGGCCACTCCCAAGACACCACTGCCTCTATCTTGACGGGGTCAACTGATACGCCCCCTAACACCATGTGGCCAAGAAATGCCATCTCAGAAAGTCAAAACTCACACTTGCTATATTTGGCATATAACTGATGCTCTCGGAGTGTCTCTAGAATCGAGCACAAATGGGACTCATGCTAGTACTCATCACGGGAGTAGACTAGAACATCATCGATGAATACAATCACAAACCTGTCCAAGTACGGACGGATTATTCGTTTCATCAAATCTATGAATGCGGCAGGTGCATTCACAGGTCCAAAAGGCATAACCAAGAACCCATAAAGGCCATATCTAGAGCGGAATGCAGACTTCATCACGTCAGCCTCTTTGATCCTCAACTGGTGATATCCTGAATACATATCAATCTTAAAGAACATTGTTGCTCCCTGTAACTGATCAGAGAAATCATCAATCCATGGGAGTGGGTAACGATTCTTAATTGTTCTCTTGTTCAGCTGCATGTAGTTTATGCATAGCCTCAAGGATACATCCTTCTTTTTCACGAAAAGAACTGGTGCTCCCCATGGTGATGAGTTGAGGTGGATGAATCCCTTCTCCAACTGCTCCTACAACTACACTTTGAGCTCCTTGAGCTCAGTTGTTGCCAACCTGTATGGGGGAATAGAGATCGGTTGGGTGACTGGCAGTAGCATGATCTCGAACTCTATCTCTCGTACTAGTGGTTATCTATGAAATTCGTCTGGAAACACATTAGCAACTCGTGCACAACTCTAACATCCTCTATCATCTGATCCTGTGTCGTTGAGTCTACTATGTAGGCAAGGTAGCCTACACTACCCTGACTGAGAAACTAGTACCCTCAAGGTGGAGATGGACCCAATCCTACCATCATATGTGTTACTAGACTTAAGAGAGACATATGGACATGGATGTAAACATGTTATTCTCCTGTGGACTCGTGTTGGGTCAGAAGACTTTCACACTATCCAATATTCGAACACCAATGAGGAAAGGTATGCTTGGAATGGAATGGAGTACCACTGCTCTGATACCATTTTGAGACGCCCCTAGGATCCGGGTACTCGGCAAACCAATCCACGCACATATATTCTACGTTCGAATATTTGACATTCACAAAAGCAGGAGAAAATAGAAACATGCAAAGGAATTTTTTTTTGCTTCCCATTGCATTCAACCTATTCACAAGCACATGTATTTCCATTCACCAAATTCCATTACATTCTATTATCCATTTCCATGTCCACAAAAAAACATGTAAGCATAAATATAGATGTCCACAATTATATATTACATGCCATGTCTCTCAGAGAGAAACTACAAATAAAGAAGACAGTAAAAGCTACTACCAACTTTGCTACAAGAAGTGTAGTAAAGCTGCACTAAAAGTGATGTCTCCAAACTGCTCACTGTTGAGGACCTGCGGATCCACACATAGGTACGTTATGAGAAAATTTGCCCAATACGAATTAGATAAAACTATACAACAACAAGCAGGATATAATTTAAATGTGTGCAAAAGAGAAAGAAACTAGGTAACCTGATCTCACAACAATCACATTTTTATTATGGTTATTAGATATGGATATGAGTAACCAAGCTTCGTAGATAGTCTGTGGTCTTGGTCTGGGTAAGACCTCACACTATGACTCTAAGGTAAAAAGAATGCCTTAGGGTTGGGGTGCCTCCGTAGGCATGCGATGGGGTACAATGCATCCTAACTAAGTTCCCAACACGTCCACTTAGCTTCACTTCACAATTGATATCCGGTTCACAATCTAGATTACAACCCGCAAATCTTCACGACTAGCCCAATCCTCCTTATGCACGGGAGATTCACATCCCATTCCCAACTTCATTAATCACATTTCCCGGAACTCCCCTCTTAGCGCTCCCACTCGGAATACCGACCAATGTGGCTTACATTGGCCCGTACACGAGTGTTAACTCTAAGTGACAAGCAAAACACTAGCCGATCAACCATGACTACTTGGCCCGCGCTCGAGCACCGGGCTAAAGCACGCAAGTGCTGAGGCCAACACTGTCAGATCAACACCTCGGTGTGCCAAGCAACATGTCCCCCAACCATCGCAGCTACAGTAACAGTTGGTATCGTGGTCAACTAGTCTTCTACCCGGGGCCTCAAGGGTGCATGCCCCTCCCTTGGCGGCACCTAACTCCATCTACCCTTATATCATGAAATCTCTAAATAAATAAGATGGAACGTGTAAAGCATAGATAAAAATAACTAAAACAAGAAATCATATATAGATGGAGAAATGTAGTATAAACATGAATCATGTTTCCTGGTTTGGAAGGAAGACATGTGAAGCATTGCATTCCTTTATTTTTACTGAGTATTGTGGATATCATAAACAAGCTTGAAGTTTGAAGCAACTTACAACAGATATGATGTATACTTTCAACATCAACAAACTTTTTAGCAACCTTCTACATTCATTAGTTATAGGCGCATATCTTTTCCCATTTCAGTGCGACATCCAGTAAAGGAATCAGTGTTTCATTCATAGCATTATGCACGAGATCCTTTTAGAATGCCATGCACATTGTCAATAGCAGCCTTAACAGGACATTGGACTGTGAGGAGAATTCAATGAGGTGATCTGGTGAAATTCAAGAGGGTTGATAACTATCGGCTTCAGTAATTAAATTCATTATATTCACCAGAGATAGTTGCTTGTCCATTGCAACCACTTCATTTAAAAATTGGAGTTGAAAACCCTTCGTAATATAGCACAAAACCCAACTTCTCTTGATGTCTATCATTCCTTTCTTGTTTAATTTGTAATTTTCATTATTATTGTAGCATGTACAGGAACTACTGAATGTTCAAAGATGTCAAAATCCATGTATTGAGTCTCATCTCGATTCTAATCGAATAGGATCCGAGAATAGAACAACATTCTATTTAGTATTGGACAACTGAGTATTTACATGTGCACAGAATTTATGAAGCACCTGAGAAAAGGATAAAAGGGTTGACAGGAACATGATACAATTATATTCTAATATGGCCAATATTCTGAATGTCTAAATCATGAACAATTCCACCTTACCAGATCATGAACACTTATGCATTACTACAGTTACAGGCCACTGGTCATCATCAAGTGGCCCGACTTGATGTTATGGTATTGCTCACATTCTAGTTCTTTTTGTTTTATACATACCCAGGATTAAAAGTTCCTATTCAATTCCAGGAACTTCTCCTCCAGTTCAGATGAACTATTAGCTTGTATCATCTGACTCACTGTCTGGCAACTACACGAATATCAATCTCCAGGGTATTTGTATAGGTCCTGAAATTTGGGTAAGATCCAGTGATCCACATCTGGAAGGAAATTGATTGGTACCTTGGGGTCATAGGATAATGACAAAAACTATGAACAAAATCAAGATACTTTAGCCTTAATCCCTTTCTCTTTTTTTTATATGCAAACGTGGCCTTTAAAGTTGGAACATGTGTTCACTGTCATACTTACATAAATGCTTGAGATGTAGATTATGCCCAGATTAGAAGTTAAAATATTGTCATGAAAATCAAATGATGCAATAAGCAGTGACTGTCATAGGATACAACATGGCATTATCAAATGAGGAGTGATTTTTTCCATAAGCATGCAACAGTCCTTAATACAACAAAAATTCCTTCGTACTTAACATTTTTGGCATGCTGTAAAAATATAGAGCTCAGCCGGATTAAAATAAGATTGAGAAATTTCGGCTCAACCCATTCCACTCTAACTCAACTTGGCCCAAAGATGACCTACGATTTATCCCTCTAGCAATTGAGAAATAACATGAAAAAGATCATGACCAAGTCTTTATTATGTGGAAAGACAGAAATATGGTGCCTTTGATCAGATCTATGATGAACAACAGGACCTCGTTTCATGTGGTACCCATGCCACCGAATCCCAAGGGCTCTAATTGAGCAAGTATTTAGGTCAAAAACCATGTGAAATCCGCAGCAAGAGGAGGGTACATCGTACCTTAGATTTTTCCCGTCACCTCGTAATCTCCTCCCGCGAAGAACGTCGCGGTTGGCACTCTGATCGTGAGATGAAGACGTCCCCGAGAGTGGCCTCGCTCTCCTCTACACGTAGGCGGTCTTGGATCGTCGATCCGAAGCGTTCCGGCAAGCTCCGGCGAGGTGGAGGGATAAGGAAGGGAGGAGAGAAGGCTGCTGGTTGAAGGGAAGGGGTTTTGGGTGTTTTTGGGGGAGATGAAGGTGATTTTATTGGGTTGAATGCGAGATCGGATCCGGATTCGGATCCGAAATTGAACTGGACCCAGTCTCGCTAAAATGGACGTAACTTGGTCTCCTGAACTCGGATTTTTGCGTTCTTGGACTCATTGGAAAGATCTTGACGAGCATTACGCAATGGATTCCTTATTCGAATTTATTGGTCACTGGAAAAGTACAGATTTTACAATTAATCCCATACTCAGTAAAAATTTGCATTTTAGTCCGTGTTCGTTATTCAGGGTTTCATAGGTTGGGCCTTAATTAATTATGTCACAATCAAAATAAAATCCTAAGACTAAGGCTAAATCATCGAAAATCAGATAAGAAGTATAAAATGCGGAGAAAACAAAACCGATGAAAACCGCGGTGAGGTCCCCTGAGCACATTGATGCTCGGCGAAACAGACCCCGACTATCACCACAAGTCTGAGTGTCCTGTTGGTCATGTATTATTACAATAATAAGTCTGCTGGAAAATAAACTACACTACAGCTAATCTACGGCTATCTACGGTTATTCTACGCTCCCAAACTCCCGTTCTCTTTCCTCGCGCTCTCCTGCGGCTCTATGCAGAAAAGAGTCGCCTCTAACTCCCGCAGTTGCGTCGGCTTCCTGAAGAAAGCCGCCTCGGTCTTCAGGCCATCGCAAGAAAAGGAAACAGAAGTGTGTCAATCCAAATTATTATAAAAATATGAAGATAAAATAAGATGAAAAATATTATACAAAGATAAACAGAAAAGCCGTAAAAAGCCACAAAGAAAATCGACTACCAAGTTGTGCTCCCCGGCAACGACGCCACTCTGATGAGCAGAAAAATCGAGAGACTAAGGGAGATAGGTATCAAGGGTCGTTGCGACCTCAACCTCTCGAGTCGGACTCAACAAGAAAATCGAAGATCACCAAATATGATAAAATGGCAAATCAGTCCATATTGTAATCTCACTATTTTATTTAACCTGGTGTAGCAACCGGGGTCAAACTCAAGGAGCACGGATTGGCTAAAAGCCTGCGAAGTAGTCAGAAATCAAAATAAAGAGAAGAAAATATTGTTGGTGGATTTTATGGGTTTTTAATTTTTTTTGTGATTTTTAATTATGAAGAAAATATAAAACAAAGCTAAAAAGTCACAATCAACTAATTATTTAACAATACAAATCAAGTTAGAAAATTAAAATAAAAATATTTTTTGGTTTTATAGTTTTTTCAAGTGTTTTTGGTAATTTTCTCAGATTTTTATGATTTTTAGTTGATTTTATAAAAATGAAATAAGACAGAAAATGGAAATCAATGTGCAGTCAGAATCTAAAGGCTATTTAAAAATAACTAAATAGCCTATAAGATTCTAGAGACAATTTTATGAAAAACTACAAGTAAAAACTGAACTATAGGAAAAGAAATTGCATTTTTTGAATTTTTTAGAAGTCTGAGGTCCAAAGTGCAATTTATCCAAATTAAAAACAATGACGACACATAATTACAGGACTGAAAAGAATGCTAAAACAGAAAGGACCTAAGTGAAATTTACCCCTTTATTAAAGATCCAACGGCTGAAGGAGGTCCACTCATGATCGGACGATTGTGGTTGGTTGGTATCCCTTCGGCGATCAACGCTCCAGATCAGATCCTCAGATGGATCGGACGGATGCGAGCTCCCCCAGATGGATGGTGGAGATGAGACCTGGCAGATGAGCTCGATCGAACAGCGGAGGAGGGCTCTGGATGAACAGGTCGCCAGCAAACTTTGCCCGGCCAATACGCGCGGTGGGGAGCTCCTCCAATGCTGCTGTGAGAGGGAAAACGATCCTGGTGGTGGTTCGCAGCTAATGGGTTGCTCCGATGAGGCCGGGAGGTCCTGGAGGACCCTGGCGACGAGATAGACCTGGAGCACCTGTGCTTCAAGGTTTGAACCTCCAGGTGTGGCTCATTTGTCATCGAACCTGCACAGAAAGAAAGCTGGGTCGAGGGCAAAATGCCTCGACCCGGTTACGGGCGAAATGGGCAGTTGGGGGAGGCAGGGCGTAGCTCTCCGTCGAGCCATGGCGGAGGAGAGCCGATGACCTGTTCCATGGCGAACCATGGTAGCTGAAGGGGTGGAGAAGATGGAGGAGTCTCACGAGGGTAAAGGGCTAATCGGAGTGAGTGATGGATGATCGGAAGATGCGGGATGATTCGATGAAGGTCGGCGGTCGGAAATCGAAGAATAGGAAATTAAACTAAGCTAAAGTCTATCGGATCTACCTGATGGGTGAATGTGTCTATGCTGGAGGTGCTGGTCCTCCTGGGATCTTCGCCTCGATGGAGTGACGTCACCAGAGGCTAGAGCTCGCCGGTGGTGGAGCACGGTAACGTGACTCGCCGGATCTGAGGCTAGAGGTCTCGATCCTTGCTGCAACACTCCCTCGACCTAACTGTCACTCAAGGAAAAGGAATGGAGGTCCCTAGAGCTGAAGGCGATGGTCGGAGATGAGTGAAATGGTGGATGGGGGTGAAGCTTTATACGATGAAGGCTCCGAGAAGATGGACGTGGAGCGCGCAGATCGAGGAGCGGACCCCTGAGGGGAATGTTGGGCGTGAATCACGGGTTGCTCCTTGACAATCGGAGCCCTTGATCAAAGTGAATGGTGGGCGGATTGATGTGGAGAAATTCGGAGAAGATCGGGTTGACACGAGGATCTGCGAAGCGGGTGGTCTAGGGGGGAGTTGATCGGGGGTCAAACGTTCCCCCGTGGACCAATCAGAATTCAAGGAATAGAAATTATTTATAAATTAAATTAAAAACAGAAAATGATTTTATTTCAAAATATTTACACAATGAAAAATGTTTATTATTTTTCAAATTCTTTTTTTGTGATTTTTATTTATTTTTTTGAAAAATAAATTATGTTACATACGTAATATAATATTATATAAATGTATAAAATACCTATATATTTTATATTTTTATTTTTATTATTTTGTTTTTGTACAATTATCACAATTTTATATTTTATTTATTTATAACATAAAATTTGGGATATAAAATAATCTTTATTTTATTTTTATTATTGATTTACAGGGGTAAAATAAATAGATATAGGTACATGTGTACATGGCATATACAAAGGTGAGAGTGAATTTATTTTCTTTTTGTTTTTATTTTATTTTTCTTGTTTTTATTTTATTTTTAGAAATATATACAAATTATGATAAACACGTTTTTATTTTTATTTTATGAAAATAAAATTTATATACCAAGAAGGAAATGTGCACAATGATGAATGGCCCTATCTCTCTCTACTTATTTTATTTGGCGATCAGGCCCATGTTGAGCCCTCTCTTGGGTTCAGGTCACTCAATATTTATTCTAAATATCTCCTTCTTTTTCTTTATTTCTTTATTCTTTTATTTTTGCACAAAAATATGATAATTATTGGTATTTACACAAAGCGTGCAATTTGATAATTTATTATATTTACAAGTATCTACATGGTGTTTTGCAGAGATTTTTAGCTAAAATAAAAGAATAAAGAGTGATGAATAAGGATTCATCATCCCCCCCCCCCATACTTTACTTTTGCTAATCCCTTAGCAAACACTTATTTGAAAAAGAAGTGAAAAAGAGAAAGAAAAAGAAAAGGAAGGGAAATCAAGGTTGATTATTAAACTTTCCTTCATTAAATTGAAATATGGAGCGCAGTCAAGCCTTTGGATTATTAATTTGTCGGAACCTTATTTGGACTTAAGCTTAAAACTCAACAGCCTCTAAGTTCCACCAATCTGTGGTCAAGACTCCTCAATAAACCAGATCAGAACAAGTCTACATACACAAACTCTAATGACCATGAATCTTTCCTTGTACTATGTAAGTGATATGTAGTCCCCACCTCAGAAATGACAAAGCGACAACCCCCCTTAACAAGGTAACTCTAATGCCTCAGTCTAGCAACTCTTTCCTCGAGAAGCGGGGTATTCCCTTCTAAGTTCAAGTACAACAGGCTAAAGAAGAGGGGAAAGAAGAGAATGGACCATGACCAGTGTAGCCATGTATCCTTGGGAGCCCAACCAGTGTAGCTGAGTCTCCCACTGCAAGCTTCATGAGATGGTCATGTGTAACATAATCTTTGCTTTATTTGACTATATACACTCCGGTGGGTATTTTATTTTCAATCAGACCCACTGCTTTTTTGGAGTTGTTCTTTCTTTGCACGTTTTTTTATGTGCATATGTACAACATATCTACATGGTGTAACATATATACATAAGGAGTTTTTCCTCTTGAGCCAGTAGACTATCCCTCTTTTGAAGCTTTATTGCAACCCACAACTCCTGTCTTTAGACTTCATCACCACCAGACCAAGTTGAGACGCACTTCCTTCACTATAAGAAGAAGAGAGGTTCCGCCTAGAAGTACTACCCTCATATGCTACCCCAAGCCAAAGGAAACTACCTCCTCACCACCTCATCCGTGGAGAGCTACGTGTAAAGTGTTGGTACAAGTAAAGCCATTGTATCTAAGAGTCATGTGTGCGTTGTTAAATGTTCTACTTAGGCTCATCAAGATGACATATGCTTATAGCCTAGTGGAGTCGAAGAATTAATTCCCAAATGGACCTGAAAAGTCTTAATCCTAAGCCCTATAAGGTTCCTCTTAGAATTAGGTGGATTAAGGTCTTAACCAAGCTCCATTTTCCAATTTAATTCTAGCCCGGTTTAAATGTCAAATATGATTTGGAAAAACTGTACAAATATTTACAAATACGCAATTTTTACAATATTTTTGAAAATGTGCAAAATTTTTGAAAAATGTTTGAAAACATGGATGTATGCATGAATGTGAAGTTTTGCAAAATATTTACACAAATTTACAGAAGATTTTTGCCAACTTTTTGTTTTTCAAACATTTTACAAAAAATTTGTACTATATACATAATTTTGATATCAAAGTATTTACAATCTATTTACACAAATCATTTTTGCAATCATTTATACAAAAATAATTTTTATAAATAGCTATGTATGTACAAGAAGAATTTTATGTACAAGGAAAATTTTTAAATTTTTTATGGATTTTTAGCCATTTTATTTATTGACACGCTCACACAAAGTACAAGTAATGGCTAAAGTATATATGAAATATATACGACACCCCCCTATACTTAGCTCGAACGATGTCCTCAGAGTGAATCAAGAGCTATGAAGAAGACATAACTCATGCTTAGTATAGGGAAGTGAAAAGGAATGGTATACTACAACGGCGAATCAAATAATAGAATGAAAGGACTCGGTGTTTCCCCCTATACTTAGGATCAAGTAATCCTATGTATAGTAAGCTATACATGAAGGGAAATCCGAGTAGAAGAATGTACATGGCCTACCCCCCCCCCCCCTATACTTAGGGTAAAATATCCTTAAGTATAGGCAGCAAAACAGAGGTAGAAAGAATCAACAGAATACCCAAGAGTCCTACACCCCCCTATACTTAGGGTATAGTACACCCTAAGTATAGAATAATCATAAGATAAAGACGGGGTGTGGGACTAAAGAATGGAGTGATATGGACAACTGGATCTATACAAGTCGGAAGAATAATGATAATCAGGCGTGAGATGCAATAGATGTGAGTCAAGAGACCACATCTCACGCAAAATGAATGGGGGCAACGTCAACGACCAACGGCTCATGATCTAGATATGGTTTGAGCCGCTTCCCGTTAACACGAAAGGTAGCATCAGAAGACAACTCGGATATATCAATACTCCCACTGTCATGTACCTTTCGGACCAGATAGGGTCCCTTCCATTTGCTCTGTAGCTTCCCTAGAAATAAATGAAGCCTGGCATCAAACAACCATACTCTCTGTCCTGGCTCAAACTGCTTGTGGTTGATATGAGAATCATGCCACTCCTTCACTCTCTCCTTATACTGTAGGCTGCTCGAAAAGGCTGTATCACGAAGCTCCTCCAAGACTGCTAACTCTGCCCTCCTCTGATCTCCTACACTCACTGGATCCAAAAGTATATATGTGACTGCCCAAAGTGACCTATGTCTCAGCTCAACAGGTAAATGGTAGGGCTTGCCATAAACGAGGCGAAAGAGAGATGTACCCAAAGGATTCTTGAAGGAAGTCCTGTATGCCCACAAGACCGAGTCCAAAAGCTATGACCAATCCTTTCGGTTAGGGCGAACAACCTTCTGCAATATAGTCTTGATCTCCCTATTCGACACTTCAGCAAGATCATTGGTCTAAGGGTGGTATGGAGTGGCTACTCGATGGTCTATGCTGAACTCGCTAGCAAGTGCCTTTACCATGTCGTTGACAAAATGAGACCCCCATCAGAAATCAACACTCGAGGTACCCCGAACTGTGAAGATATTCTTCCTAAAAAATCGACATACAGTCCTAACATCTGCGGTTCGGGCGGGGATGGCCTCAACCCAACGACTAACATAATCAAAGGCGAACAAAATGTACTCGAATCCCTGACTCTTAGGGAATGGACCCATGAAAGCGATGCCCCATGCGTCAAAAACCTCACAGAAGTGAATGGGCTGCATCGGCATCATATCACGTTGTCCACAAGTGCCCACCCTCTGACAGTCAGTACACCTCGTCATGAACTCATCAGAGTCCTTGAAGAGAGTAGGCCACCATAGGCCAGATTGGAGCACTTTCTGTGCTATTCTCCTCCCAGAGTGATGTCCTCCTGCTTCAAGGTTGTGGCAGTAAGTGAGGACGCTATGGTACTCCTCCTGAGGAATGCACCGATGCCATATACTATACCCTCCTTCATGATAAAGGATGGGATCCTCCCAATGGTAGAACTTGGCCTTCGCGAGGAAGGTCTCAAGTCGATACGTGAGCCAATCTTGTGGAACTTTTTTGGCAACAAGATAGTTCACAATATCAACGTACCACGGGAGAGAGGCGATAGCAATGATCACCTCATCTGGGAAAGTCTCACAAATAGGCTCGATCTGCTCAGAATCCTCAAGAAACTCCAATCAGGAGAGATGATCTGCCACCACATTCTTGACTCCAGGCTTATCCTTAATCTCTATGTCAAACTCCTGGAGTAGAAGGATCCATCTGGTCAATCTGGCTCTGGCATCCTTCTTTGCCATGAGGTACCTGATGGCGGTATGATCAGTAAAGATGGTCACTCTAGATCCAATGATGTACGATCTGAACTTATCTAGGGCAAATACTACGGCAAGCATCTCCTTCTCAGTGGCGGTGTAGTTCCGTTGAGCGACATCCAAAGTCCGGCTAGCGTAGTGAATAGCAAAGGGGACTCCATCCCTCCTATGTTCCAGCACGGCCCCTACGGCAAAATCGGAGGCATCCGTCATGATCTCGAATGGGAGAGACCAATCAGGCGGCTGGAGGACATAAGCCTCTACAACTAGACTCTTGAGAGTCTCAAATGGCTCTAGACACTTATCATCAACAAGGAACTCGGTGTCTTTCATCAGCAGATTAGTCAACGGTCGGGCAATCCTGTTGAAATCATGTATGAATCGTCGGTAGAAACCGATGTGCCCCAGAAAATACCGTAACTGCCGCAAGTTGGACAGTGGATTGAGTTTTCTCATGATATCCACCTTGGTCGGATCAACCTCCATGCCTCTGTTGGAGATGATATGGCCAAGCACCATCCCTTGAGTCACCATGAAGTGACTCTTCTCCCATGAAAGCACAAGGTGAACCTCAATACATCGCTAGAGGATACGTTCTAGGCAGTCAAGACAAGAATCAAACATGTCATCGTAGACTGAAAAATCGTCCATGAAGACCTCCAAGAACGCACCCACCATGTCTGAAAAGATGGACAACATCACCTCTGGAATGTCGCCTGGGCATTACACAGTCCAAATGACATATTTCTGAAAGCATATGTCCCGAAGGGACATGTGAAGGTGGTCTTTCTTGGTCCTCGGGCGCAATGGACACCAAATTGTATCCGGAGTACCCGGCTGAGAAACAGTAATGGCTCTTCCCAGCTAGCATATCTATATCTGATCAATAAAAGACAACGGGAAATTATCCTTCTTGGTGGCCTGGTTCAGTCGTTTGTAGTACACACAGACCCGCCAAGAAGAGGGTACCCGGGTAGCGATCTCCTCTCTAGACTCACTAACAACTGTGGTGATGCCCAACTTCTTGGGCACCACATGTAGTGGACTGACCAATTTGGAGTCCGAGATGGAGTAGATAAAATCAACGCTCCACCATTTCGAGATCTCCTTCATGACAACATCTTGAAGGTTCGGGTTCAGCCGCCGCTGGAACTCACGCGACGGCTCCGTGTCCTCCTCGAGATAGATATGGTGGGAGCACAGGGACGGACTTATCCCCAGAGTTCTGCTACACTCCATCCTATCGCCTTGCGGTTCTTTTCAAGAACCCCCATCAGATGAGATTCTTGCTCTCCAGTCAAATCCGCTGAGATAATGAATGGGTGCATCTCATGCTCGCCCACAAGGAACCTATACTTCAGCGATGATGGTAAAGGCTTCAGCTCTGGACAACTCGGTGCTGGCGGATCTGGCCTCTGAAATGTCTGAGTGAATGCGACCAAATCTGCATGGGAGAACGAGAACTCTAGCTGACAGTCTGAATCTGGTGAAGGCTGTTGCACTGCTGGTGTGTCTCTGCTCTCCATGGAATCGGCCTCCTCTCTAGCTGTAGGCTATGTGGAAGTCAGACACGGTATCAAATCATCAAACTCTGCCCAGTCTATATCTAACTCCGAGGGATCTGTATCAGAATCACAAGAAAAATCTACCTCACGATCGGGAACCGGCTCTGCTTCCTGAGATGTATCCTGCACCAAGAACGTGCTCTCCAAGCTCTCTGCTAGCATCTGTGCATCAGCGAGCATTGAAGGTGAGAGGATGGCATGTGTTGTTGGGTCTTCCCAAACTGCCTCGTCGTCTGTAATCACAAAATCACAGTCCTGGTGGATGTCTCGCCCTACCTCTGTCATCTTCTCTGAATCTGAAGGCGGCTCTAAGCAAGATGAATCTATGGCTCTAGTCTCCTCGACCCTCTCTATTTGTATACTCTCGCCCTTGATGCGAAAGTATACCTTCTCGCTATCATGATCGGACACTGCCTTGGCTGTGTCCAAGAACGGGCATCCTAAAATGATGGGGGTATCGGTCACGGACTCAGAGATCTCCATGTCCAACACAACAAAGTCCACAAGGAATTTCAGGCCCTGAATCGTGACGACAACGTCCTTCAGCAACCCCTTCGGCCTCTTGACAGATCGATCAGCAAACTAAAGGGCCGTCCTCCTCTGTCGTAGAGGGCCCAACTCGAATCGGTTGAGTAGGGCTGTCGGAAGTAGGTTGATCGAAGAACTGCTGTCTAATAGAGTACGGTTGAATCTCTACTCATGGATGTGGCATCTGACATACGAGGCTCCTGCATCTGGCCTCTTGGTTGGCAGACGGTTCTGGATCGCAAAGCATGTGGCGTGAGTGAGCACATGGATCTCTGATTGGTGGTTCCGCCTCTTCCTCCTAACTGTAGTTCTGTCTCTGAGGGATCTCTGGAAGAGAGGTATGTGCTCCAAGGCCTCCTGTAGAGTCAGATGTATATGAAATTGGTCCATCATCTGCTGACTGAACTCTAGTTGGTGGGACCTTTTTTATTTCTTTTTTAGGCCCCTTAGCCAAGTGTAGTGCTTGGGGAAAGGGGACGGCTGGGTCCTTCTCAAATGAAGGACCAGGATCGGGTCTGGAATGCTCAGGCAAAGTAGAATCCACACATACATCATCAATCAAAACAGATGGATCCGAAAATAACAAACCCTTTCCTTTATTCACAGAAGTGACCTGAGATACATGAACTGAAGGGAAAAAAATAAGACTGACAGAACTGAAAATGGTGGCCTCAGCACCACCCTCGGCATCTGGAATTGCAGCATCAGTACCACGCTCGGGCTCAGCAACGGTACGGTGGTATCAGTACCACCTCCTCCATCTCATGAAGTGACGGCCTCAGTATCGTCAGTTGGATCAACGTCCTTGGTGGCGTCAGCGCCATCGTCATCATCATGCTCATGAGCGGCACCAGTACCGCTCTCATCCTCGTCTGGTGCTCCTGAAGTGGCATGGGGTCGTCACTCAGACGAGGCGTTGCCTGCCGGCATCCTACTGCTCCTAAGTGTAACAAAATCAGCATCAAACATGTATGCAGAAACATCACCAAGTGAAGCACTAGGAGTAGTAATCTCAGTGAACTCTACCTGCTCAGACTTCCTTTTGAGGTTGTTCAGATTGGGATTGATCTGTGCAGGAATGGTGGCCTTCCCTCTTACAATATCCCTCATCTCCTGTCGAAACTCGTCCATCTCCCGTCAGAAGGTGGCCTGCTGCTCGGACATGAGGCAGGCTAAGTCATCCAGGGCGGGGTTCTCATAGGTGGGCCCATGAGAACCTGACAGGTGGCCTCTCTGAAAGTGAGGCTGTTGCTGTGGAGGAGGGTGAGAGGGGTACTGTGAGTGATATTGTTGCCGAGGTTGTTGATGCCTCCAAGGCCGTCTCTGCTGATAAGGACGAGGACTGTGCTGTTGGTGTACTGAGAACTAGGGCTGCTGGTGCTGCTCACGCTGCTGGCCGTACTGGCCACCCTGAACTGGAGGCTGCTATTGAGAATTGGTACCTCCGGTCGTCCAATGAAATCCGGGATGGTCTCGTTGGATCCCAGGCTGGGGTCGGTCATGTACCATATCCCGTTGACATCCATCAATGGCTCCTGCTCGTAAGAGGGTGGGGGAAGTACTGCCAGAGGCCGGTCCGGCTGATACACCACCATCTGGTTGTCCAGAGACGGTAGCGATTGGACGTACTGCTGCTGCGGCGGCTGGGAGGACTCCGCCTGGACAAGATGAACCTGTCAGTATTGGGCGGAGGGCTGGCCCGAACTGCTGCTACTGCTGGTGTCTGTCCGTGACCTAAGACGGGGCTGAGAAGCCGTCTGTGCCTCCTGGAGACACATGATCTGTGTCTTCAGGTCACTCAGCGTTTGTGCCATCTGATCGATCTGTGTCATGCCACGGCACTGCTTCTTCTCTATCAACTCGATCCAGTCCAGCTTCTCGTTGATGATGCCCATGTCGGCGGCTGTCGACTCTTCCTATGTTGTTGTCGCTGACGAAGTGGAAGGACCGACATTGACCCATGCTATCCTCTGATACGACACGACCTCTAGATGGGGTCTCCCCTGAGTGTAGAGTCGGGTCTGAGACATCACTGTATAGTTCTTGACCATCTTCTCATAGATGGCCCATACCTGATACTCATCCTTGGCGAAATAGGATCCTCCATAAGATGCATTCACTAATCCCTGCAACTCCGGTGTAAGCCCACGGAAAAAGCTCTGAACAAGGTTGGGCTTGGATATGCCATGGTGGGGGCATCGGTCTGTGAGCTCTCGGAACCTCTCCCATGCCTCGTGGAATTGCTCATTAGGGAGCATGGAGAAGTTGCTGATCAAGGCCCTTGCTGCATTCGTCCGACCGAGGGGAAAGTACTTGTTCAAGTACTCAGTTCGAAGTTGCTCCCAGGTGATAACAAATCTCCCTAGCTACTTCAGCCAGTTGGCTGCTCTGTCTACGAGGGAGAACGGAAAAGCAATCATTCGGATAGTGTCCTCATCCACATGCCGATCGTGGACAATGCTGCAGATCATCTCGAACTCCTGGAGATGAAGATGTGGCTCCTCATTCGCGAGCCCATGGAAACGGGGAAGAAGCTGAATCGTCTGTGGCGGGAACTTGAAGTCCCCCACAATCGCTGGAAGCACGATCCATCTGTGTGTAAGTGTCGATCCGGGGTTGTGCAACTCCCGCAACGCTCTGGATGGTGCTGGTTGGACCGGCTCCTCAGGCTGATCTGGGTCATCTCCCTCACCATCGGCTCTCGGTGGATCTCTATCTGCTCTCAGCCTCTCCATCTCTCTACGTATCTCGACCATGAAAGCTCCATGATCTCGTATCTGTCGCTGCATCATCTCAAGGGAAGCTAACATGGTGTTGTTGATCGCACCCCGATCCAACACATATGTCTTCTCTGCTCTGGGACCATCGGTGCGCTACTCGATGCTGGCCATGGTCTCTGCAAAGGCAAAAGACCCAAACTTAGGTGCCGATAAATCAATTGGCTGCTGCTCTCTCTGATCTGGCACTGGTATCTCAGAATTAGTGGTAGAAAGGTGGACAAGGGGGGGCAGGGTGGAATCGAACTCCTATGTGACTCCTCACGGCATGTGGACTTGAGCCTAAATAAGCCGACTTTTTCTTGTGATTTAATTAATTAGGTCCAATTAACGATCTATAGGTTCAGGCAGATAATTAGAGTTGGGCCTTAATTAATTACGTCACAATCAAAATAAAATCCTAAGGCTAAGGCTAAATCCTTGAAAATTAGATAAGCAATATAAAATGCGGAGAAAACGAAACCGGCAAAAACCGCGGTGAGGTCCCTTGAGCACACCGGTGCTCGGTGAAATAGACCCTGACAATCACCACAAGTCTGAGTGTCATGTTGGTCATGTATTATTACAATAATAAGTCTGTTGGAAAATAAACTAAACTACAACTAATCTACGGTTATCTACGGTTATTCTATGCTCCTAAACTCACGTTCTCTTTCCTCGCGCTCTCCTGCAACTCTATGCAGAAAAGAGCCGCCTCTGACTCCCGCGGTTGCGTCGGCTTCCCGAAGAAAGCCGCCTCATTCCTCAAGTCCTCGTAAGAAAAAGAAATAGAAGTGTATCAGTCTAAATTATTATAAAAATATGAAGATAAAATAAGATGAAAAATATATACAAATATCAACAGAAAAGACGCAAAAATCCGCAAAAGAAAATCAACTACTAAGTCGTGCTCCCCGACAACGGCGTCATTCTGATGAGCCCAAAAAATGAGAGACAAAGGGCGATAGGTATCAAGGGTCGTTGCGACCTTCACCTCTCGAGTCGGACTCAACAAAAAAATCGAAGACCACCAAATATGATAAAACAACAAATCAGTCCGAATAGTGGTCTCGCTATTTTATTTAACCTGGTGTAGCGACCAGAGTCGAACTCAAGGAGCACAGATTGGCTAAAAGCCTACGAAGTAGTCAGAAATCGAAATAAAGAGAAGAAAATATTTTTGGTGGATTTTATGGGTTTTTAATTTTTTTTGTGATTTTTAATTATGAAGAAAATATAAAACAAAACCAAAAAGTCACAATCAACTAATTATTTAACAACACAAATCAAGTTAGAAAATTAAAATAAAAATATTTTTGGGTTTTATATTTTTTCAAGTGTTTTTGGTAATTTTCTCATATTTTTATGATTTTTAGTTGATTTTATAAAAATGAAATAAGATAGAAAATGGAAATCAATGTGCAACCAGAATCTAAAGGCAATTTAAAAATAACTAAATAGCTATAAGATTCTAGAGATGGTTTTATGAAAAACTACAAGTAAAAACTGAACTACAGAAAAAGAAATTATATTTTTTGGATTTTTTAGAATTTTTAATGATTTTTATGAGTTTTTTAGGGTTTTCAATTTTTAAGGTTTTTATAAGGCCAAATGCAGGAAAATTGGACTGAAGCAAGAACGCACAAAAACAAGCAAATCAAAATTTGTTTAGAATTTTTGGAGAGTTTTTAATATTTGTAGTTGATTTTTAAATTTAGACAGTAGCAAAATTAGGGGTTTTTGAATTTCTAAAAATATAAAATCAAAATAAAAATGTCCCAAAAAATCATTGAAATTTTTACACAGTGGTAGGGGCTACGTATCCAAATTTCATGAGATTTGGAGTTAATTTGCTATTTTATTCACCCAATACAACATGTACAACACATAAGGACCTCATTGCAAAGAAAGTAAGTTCCAGGGGCTTAATTATAACACGCGCGAAAAATGTAAGGGGCTTAATACAATTTTCACTTATATTAAGCACATGTTCAAATCCATTACGCACAAGGGGTATAAGTGCAAATATTAAAAGTACAACTTCAAAGCATAACATGCATTAAACCCAAGCCCTTTACACGCAAATGTCCAAGAAAGTCACGTGACGAGGCACGTGCGACATAAACAGAGGGACTAAAATGCAAATTCTAGAAGTCTAAGGTCCAAAGTGCAATTTATCCAAATTAAAAACAATGACTACACATAATTACAGGGCTGAAAAGTAAATGCTAAACAGAAAGGGCCTAAGAGAAATTTACCCCTTTAATAAAGATCCAACGGCTGAAGGAAGTCCACTCATGATCAGACGGCTGTGGTTGGTTGGTACCCCTTCGGCGATCAACGCTCCAGATCAGATCCTCATATGGATCGGATGGTTGCGCCCTCCCCGTAGATGGATGGTGGAGATGAGACTCGGCGGATGAGCTCGATCGGACGGCAGAGGAGGGCTCTGGATGAACAGGTCGCCGGCGAACTTCGTCTGGCCAATACGTGCGGTGGGGAGCTCCTCAAGGCTGCTCTGAGAGGGAAAATGATCCTGGTAGTGGTCCGCAGCTGATGGGTTGCTCCGATGAGGCCGGGAGGTCTTGGAGGACCCCGACGATGAGGTAGACCTGGAACACATGTGCTTCAAGGTTTGAACCTCCAGATGAGGCTCATTCGTCGTCGAACCTGCACAGAAAGAAAGCTGGGTCGAGGGCAAAATGCCTCGACCTGGTTACGGGCAAAATAGGCAGATGGGAGAGGCAGGGCGTAGCTCTCCGGTGAGCGACGACGGAGGAGAGCTGATGACCTGTTCCAGGGCGAACCAGGGTGGCTGAAGGGGTGGAGAAGATGGAGAGGAGTCTCACGAGGGTGAAGGGCTAATCGGAGTGAGCGATGGATGATCGGAAGATGCGGGATGATCCGATGAAGGTCGACAGTTGGAAATCGAAGAATCGGAAATTAAACTAAGCTAAAGGTTATCAGATCTACCTGATGGGTGAATGCGTCTATGCTAGAGGTGTTGGTCCTCCTGGGATCTTTGCCTCAATGGAGTGACGTCTCCAGAGGCTAGAGCTCGTCGGTGGCAGAGCACGACGACGTGACTCGTCGGATCTAAGGCTAGAGGCCTCAGTCCTCGCTGCAACACTCCCTCGACCTAGCTGTCACTCAAGGAGAAGGTATGGAGGTCCCTGGAGCTGAAGGCGATGGTCGGAGATGAGTGAAATGGCGACTGGGGGTGAAGCTTTATAGGATGAAGGGTCCTAGAAGATGGGCATAGAGGGCGCAGATCGAGGAGCGGACCCATAAGGGGAATGTCGGGCGTGAATCACGGGTTACTCCTCGACAATCAGAGCCCCGGATCAAAGCGAATGGTGGGTGGATCGCTGTGGAGAAAGTCATAGAAGGTCGGGTCGACACGAGGATCCGCGAAGCGGGTGTCTAGGGGGGGAGTTGACCGGGGGTCAACGTTCCCCCGTGGACCAATCAGAATTCAGGGAATAGAAATTATTTATAAATTAAATTAAAAATAGAAAATGATTTTATTTCAAAATATTTACAAAATAAAAAATGTTTATTATTTTTCAAATTATTTTTTTGTGATTTTTATTTATTTTTTTTAAAAGTAAATTATGTTATATACATAATATAATATTATATACATGTATAAAATACCTATGTATTTTATATTTTTATTTTTATTAGTTTATTTTTGTAAAACTATCCTAATTTTATATTTTATTTATTAATAACATAAAATTTGGGATATAAAATAATTTTTATTTTATTTTTATTGTTGATTTACAAGGGTAAAATAAATAGATATAGGTACATGTGTACATGGTATATACACGGGTGAGAAAGAATTTATCTTCTGTTTGTTTTTATTTTATTTTTCTTGTTTTTATTTTATTTTTAGAAATATATATGAGAAACACATTTTTATTTTATTTTATGAAAATAAAATATATATACCAAGAAGGAAATGTGAACAATGATGAATGGACCTATCTCTCTCTACTTATTTTATTTGGCGATCAGGCCCATGTTGGGCCCTCTCTTGGGTTCAGGTCACTCAATATTTATTCTAAATATCTCATTCTTTTTCTTTATTTCTTTATTCTTTTATTTTTACACAAAAACATGTTAATTATTGATATTTACACAAAACAAGCGATTTGATAATTTATTATATTTACAAGTATCTACATGGTGTTTTGCAAAAAAATTAGCTAAAATAAAAGAATAAAGAGTGATGAATGAGGATTCCTCAGACGGTAGACGTATATTTGTGCTCATTTAATTCTTCAGTGATCGCCTAATTAAAATTGGGACTGCTAAATATAGCTGATTTCAAATTAACCAAAAAATCAATAATTTTTGCGGAGAGTAACCTGATCATGGATGTGTTTATTTTTCTGAGTGAGCGAGAGACGACACTTAAGGCTAGAGCCAAAATCCGGATTTTCATTCAGACTACTGATTTTAAAAACGATTAGCTACTTCTCAGTGAGGAATACGGGTAGCCGGTAATCGGTCCGGACTTCCTTAGCAGAGTAGGTGGTTTAAAGGACACTATGTAAGGCTCCATCCTTAAGTAACACGGGTAGCCGTTTTACGGTCCGTACTTACACCTATACTGGTTGAAAGTAGATGCAACTAGTCGTAGGAATTTAGGACAGTCTTTAAGAAAATCTTCGGCACCTAACAGCTCGCTAATTATTTTTCAAGATTGATTTATCGCCAACTTAAAATTGAAAATATAATTGCCGAACTCTTACAGCATCATTGTGTGAGTTGGTGAACCCGAGATTTGATTTGTGTTTGCATTGGTGTGCGTGAATCGATATCGAAGATCAAAAGGTGCAACATTTGAAAAAAAAAATTTGACTATCCCGTGCAATCATCTCTCTCCTTTCTTGATTTAAACCTCATCATGGAACTTTTGTACAAAAACTCTCTGCATCCAGATCATGAAAATCATTGCAAGACCAAACCATCATTCCTTTCAGCTCTTTCACAAATGGCCGAACATTTATATGAAAATCCATCAGAGCTATGCTATGAAAATGAATTTGTCTCGGTTAGGCCCAAATCAACTACATCCTCTTCTTTCAATAATCCTCCAACATTTGCGGGAGACTTTCATCACATATGAATTCGGACCCTTCATTGAATTCCTGCTCGAATCATCCGATCGCACATGACCACCTACCATCTTGGATTGAACCGTCTTATTCTCGGTTTCTCGGTAATGAACCATTTCAAGAGCAAAATACCTTTGAGTCTCATGACCGGCCGAGAAACCAAATCCTGATGGAAAGTCCCGCACTTAATGATCATCAGTATTGGATCGGCCGCGACGATCAAATCCCTATTGACCAACCCGAATATCACTCATTTGATCAGTCTATACATACGGAGGACCACATGGATGAGATCGACACATATGCACCATGTATGACCCCATTATTTGAGGATACGATCAATCATGACCATGGAAGTAGACTCTACTCAAACCAGGATGACGTGCCCGAGTCACGACATGTTGAGTATGAGACCTACACATTCCCGCAAAATCCTTCCGCTGAGCAGCCTCCTTCCACAATTTTTGAGGAGAAATTTTCGGACAAAAATGATCATATATTGGACATTCCAAGAAACTATTCTCCAGGCACAAACAGGGGAATGGAAGATGAAAATATTGAATTGCAAAAACACGCATCAACTGCTTCAATGATTGATCATGAACAGATTTTGGAGAATGATATTTCAAGGATAAATAAAAGATTCGAATTATTGGAGGATAGATTTCAAAAATTTGCCGCTAGGAGCTCAAATTAAAAATGAATGAGGAAATGATTGGATCTCATGCTGAAAATTTTGAGGATATTAAAAAACCTAGGGATGATTCTGACATCGACACTTCTGCATATTATTCGCCTAGAAATGACTATGCTTCTGACTCTTACTCTGAACATCGGAACCCCTGCTCAATGATGAATGTGAAATTCGCCTCTTTAATGATCTAAAATAATGTTGTAGTATAGGAGGCGAATTCGGTTCAGCAAAAATCATGATCTTTGAATGTCGTGGAATATTTTTACTTGGCAAGTCTACCAAGGTCGAACACAGGGACATGGCTGCTTAATATGTTTATCGAATTTCGATTCACGAAGCACAAAGTGAGTTAATTTATATTTCAGGTCCTCATGAAGAACTATGCTCTTTACAAAGCAAAGCCATGATGCATGCAATTTTTTTAATTGATTGTTATGCAAGTTAAAGTGATGCATAAGCAAATATGCAAGAGAATTTATATGCAGATTAAAGACTACAAATATACCCTAAAATTTATGAGCAACATAATAGAAATGAAATCAGTGTCAATTTAATCACAACAATAAAAAGTGGTCATCAAATCAAAGCAAGGCAAGGAGAGCAGGGTCCCATTTTCACATAAAAAATCACTTCAATTAAAACAGTGACAAATGAGACAATTAAACATGCTAAAATGTAGAGGACAAGACAAGGATCAAAACGACACTAAAATCATGCAATTTGGACTTACGATGCTCAAGTTATGCTAAAAACAATGCAGGGGCATAATTGTAATAAAAATGCAAGAAAAATAAATGATAAATATTGCATTTAGGTCCTTAGAGGGACCTAAATGCAATTACCAAAAATCACCTGGGCCCAAGTGTAATTTTTCCATACGTACGGGGACCTCTTTGCAATTTCCAAAAAGTTGGAGGGCCTCCCTGTAAAATACCCAGGCACGCGCGTGAGGCACGTGCTTGGGGACCTAAATGTAATTCCCAAAAATAGCTGGGTCTTTCGTGCAATTTTCCCAGCACCACATGAGCTGTGCACGTGCAATGCTAGGCTCGGGAGGAAGCTCTAGCTCGGGGCACGTGGCGATGTCTGAGGCTCAGGTTTTGGCTCGGGTCACCCGAGCCGGTTGGTTTGGTTCGAGGCTTGGGCCTCCACGTGGCGTCATCACGGCCGTCCGATCGAAACGATCGGACGGCATCTGCTCTTCTGCATCCGCCGCAGGTCACTAGAGAAGGCAGGGCTCCGATGACCTGCCAATTGCTCCGTCGCGTCCCTCCTGTCGAGAAGAAGATCCGGGGAGCTCTATGGACTGCTGGCGGAGATCTTGGAGTCGTGACGAGGCTTCGGGGCTGGTCGGAGGTGAAGGTCGGTGAAGCCTCGCCGGAGGAGAAAAGCTCGACGGAGCTCCGTCGTGTACTCCGGGCAATGAAGTTCCTGCATGTGTTAGATAGCCGAAGCGTGCTCGTGCAAGTGCAGTGCGAGTGAGAGGTGGGTGAGCGAGGACCGTGGAGGCGTCGAGAGCGGTGGCCGGTGGCTTCTTCGCCGCCGGAGCGGGAGAAGAAGGGGATCGGAGCGGGGGAGGATCTGGAGAAGGGAGAGGGGGTCCGCGTGAAGGAGGGTGGCGTTGCGAAGCTGATGAAGAGGTTCGATTAGGGTGATGGTGGCGATCGGCGGAGGGAAAAATACGAGAAAAACAAGAACAAAAATCACCTCGACGGAACGAGGTGTTGGCGGGGGAAATAGCTTGGGCTGAGGCTCAAGGAGCCTCGGGTCGTCGCCCGACGAGGTCAGCCGGGCCTCGGGGCTCGGCAAAGCCTAATGGCGTCCGCTACTCAGCGAAGGAATGCCGAGGGTCAACAAAGGTAGAAACCCATTATCGCCTCTACGTTCCGCCCCTCCGCTGTCATCGGAGGGGCGGAGGAAGCTAGGATTGAAGCCAAGAATGGTGGACCATGGGTTACCAAGGCGGAGGGAGGCTATTTGTAGGCGGAATCCAGTGGAGTTGGCCGGGCGTTACAGATGGGAGAAGGCATTTTTGAGTGGAGATTTAATGGCGAATGGAGTGATGGCGGCGAGTGTTGATGGTGGCGCGAGGATGGCGGAGGGAAGGGTGACGTGGGGCGGTCGTTAGGAGAGAGAGGGATGGCTGGAGGTGGCGGCCAAAAAGGGAAGGGGGCGCTAGGTTGGTGACGCGTAACGGCAGGGGACAGGGACTTCGGAGGAAGGAGACGACCTTTTGGCCGTTGGATCGTGAGATCCAACGGCTAGGAGGAGGGTGTTAGCGGATAGATGGTATCAGATCTTAGATCTGATCTAATGGATGTGATCGAGGCGCTAGTGGACAGATAGGATCAGATCAGGAGGGGATCCAACGGTCTGGAGAAAAGGGGGAACATGGATAAATATCAGCCGTTGGATAGGAATGGGAATAGAGGGATGAGATGAAGGGTGGTCGTGGCGCGAGGAGGATCGTTGGATGATATTAAGATCGGACGGCTGATGTTAAGGCGGATGTGTGTGGTTAAGATCAGATCTGAGAGTTAGATCTAACGGCTGTGAGCGAGGCGAGATTGGACGGTGGGGATGGGAGCGGAGATGGAGTGTTCCAACGATCCAGGAGAGGCGCCGGGTGGCAGATAGAGAAGCGGGCCACGTGGGCGGCCCAGGGGGCACCACGTGGCCCAATCGGAAAAATTCAAATAAAAATACAAAGAAAAGTCTAAAAGAAATAGTTAGAGGCCGAACAAGGAAAAAGTCAAAACATGAAAGTTGCTCATCTCAACGAGATCTACGACTTTCATGTTGGTCAAAAGGCCAAAAGAGGCCATTTGTACAAAATGTATTTTTGGGGGTATTTTTAGGGGGATAAAAACACTGATTTTGTGGTTTTGAGATGTTTTTGTATTTTTTAGTGTTTTTAATGGTCAGTGAATTATAGACAATTATTCTACCTAATTTTTAGGGGTTTTTGAAGATAAAATAATTACAAGAAAAATAAAGGAATTAAAAACAATAATTTAATGGTAAATTATATACAATATAGTATAGGATAAAAATAAAGAATTAAAGGTGATTTTTATTGAGTTGTTTAAGCCAGGGTTTTAAGGTGAGATTTTTAGCATGATGAATACGAGATTCATCACTCATCTGAGGAACACACCACATCATCACACCACACAGAAAATGCCAAAAAATTAAAATATTTGAAAACCACAAAAAAATCAAAAATATCGAAAAACACATAAAAATTGAATCTGAAGAAGATCTGAAGAATTTGGATCATGGTTTACGGGAAGCACTGGAGAAAAGATTACTGTTTGAACTTCCCTTTATAAAGGCCATTGAACACTTCCCCGACCTTAAAGGATTTGAATGGACAAATTAATGATTAAAAAGTCGGACAGGATAAGAACAAAGACTGAAAAGCATATCTTGTTAATGGCCTCCTCCTTGTTGTTGAGGAGAAAAACCAAGAGCCACAAAGTGAAGCGGTTGCCCAGATTTGACTGTGAAATCAAAGACACAATTTTCACCCATGCTCGGATTGATGATGATTTACCGATCAATATCCTCCCGACATCTGTATTTCACGAACTCAAACTCAGACCGATCAGGAAGATACGAGAGATTGTACAATTGGCGGACCGATCGATAAAACGACCGAGAGGAATCATTTCTATCATCATGACATTCCAAGGTGCTCCGCTCAAAGTAGAGTTCACGATCATTGATATTGAGCATCAAGGAGAATTCACCCAGTCTACAATTATTCTCAAAAAAACATTCTTAGCATTGGCTAAGGCAATTATTAATTGTGAGACTCGGGAAATCAATTTTTCAACATTGGAAGCACTTCGATCAGACACAGTCTTTGAGGAACCACGATTTTCTAAGGCAACCCACGAAGTCCCCGACAACTGTGACCATGAAATGGTAGAAGAGACCTACCACATTGCTACACCTGAGATAGCGGTTGTTGATGAGACTATTGGTTTAGATAATCTCCACCTACCCCATTCCCAGCAGCACTCACCATGGAGAATCGAGTATATGAATCATATGATCCGGAGACTTATGCATGGGCACACCCTGGAGCAACCTATTCTGACTACATGGATCACATCAACTGGACACAGGAATGCTCCAATATCAAATCAATTGAGAATGAACATGCAGAGACTCTTCCTAGTTTTTCAATTCCCGCGGATCTCAAAATAGACGAACGTTTCATCTTATGATCCTGAGACATATGCATGGCCGCACCCTAGAGCAACCTTTTCTGAATATATTGATCAAATCATCTCAAATTGAGAGTGCACCAACATTCAGGAGACTAAGAACAAACATGCAGGCCGCACACCGACCAAGGAGAAGAATTCCAATGGCTATTCATCTGGATAATCAAGTGAACCGATACCTTCACGAAACAAGAAAAAGAAAGTCACCTTTGACCTTTCGGAAGAGGAATCAGCTGATGATCCCTCACCAGGTCCGGAAAAGGTAGTCTACATGAGTGAAGTTTGTTTGGCAGCTCTAGAGCCATATATTTGTAAGGATCCGAAATTCGATTCTCGTTGGAGAACTCCCGTTCCTAACTACTATTCATCCAAAGCTGATGCTCCTGCCCTCTTTAAGTACACTGGAATTATTTCGTATGAGCTGACTAAGACCGGTGCTTCTGAGTATTCATCCGAGGACAAACCGCTTGATCCCAAGAAGGAACGAATTCTGAGAAAACAACTGAAGAAACAAAAAGACATGAATATCTGGAGTGTGTCCACTTTCAAATACCATTCCTCCGAGGATAATTTCTATGATGGATATCTTTCATCTGACTCAAACACTTCATCTACTATCTGTCATGATTTTTCTGAGGATGACACTGATAATAGTTGGGAATCATATGCTTCATCTCCTTCTCGTCATTACGATCTCCCACCGCAGGCTCACAAAAAGATCAGTCGTAAACCGCCTTAATCATCGGCTACCCACCCTCCTTCCCAACCACATCGGTCTCCTTGTACAACTTCTTTCTCTACTTAGGCCAAGGACTAAGTATAGGGGGACCGATACCATTTGTATATATCATTTCTCTCATCACACTTTCCCTTCTCAAACACTCCATTTCTACCCTTCTCATATACTTAGGCTGACCAGAGCCTAAGTATAGGGGGAACCGACGCCCACCTCTATATACTCTCTTCATCCACATATCCCGACCGCTTCATTCTTTCCAATCTTCTTCTATATTTAGACTGTTTACAGTCTAAGTATAGGGGGGCGGACCATTGTATATCAAATTTTCACTCACTTACGCTTATCCCGAGCTATGTCTTCTTTTCGCTTCTTGTGCTCTGAGGACACAACACTCGCTAAGTATAGGGGTCTGTATATATACTTTCTACATATTTTACCCATATCTCGTACTCTCACGTAAGTCTACATGTATTTACGGGGTGGGTAATTATTTTGAAAGAAAAAAACAACAGAAAAAGAAAAAAGCATTTTGCCACTAACACTGACTGTGCCCAAAGTTTTTGAAAAAAATGTCTTCTTTTAAAAAAAACAAATAAACAAAAATACCTTCATAAAAAAATCGAAAAAATGTGTCTGCATTTCACACACTTGCACTTCATCCAGCATCGCATTCATTTGCATCTGTGAAAAGTCTTTGGGTTCTGAACCAAGTTGCAGGAACCGAGAATGGTCAGGACTTGACCGTAATCCACATAATTTTCAGAGGAACTTCACCGAGAAATAGGATTTTAGAAGCTTCAGGTCTTTTGACTTAATTCTTTGAGTTCCACATGCCAATGCGCAGCGTTTGACTCTTAGTCTAACCTGGTCTCTTCATTCTGGGTACAACTCTGGAATAGGGAATTAACTTATACTCTTGCACTATGCACTTAGCTCAACTCAGACGGGATGTTGGAAGACTGTGTGAGTTTCTTTTCTGGTAGCATGGAAATCTAAAGACCGGAGTACGGGTTGAGATAAAGCTTCAGAAAAGGGATGGACGGCTGGGCACAATTTTTCTAAGCCCCCAAAAAATGTACGGAAACAAAAATTCTATATCCGTAGCGGCGCAACAAGATCCAAGCAGAACCACCGAAAATTGTAAATAAAAAGAAGCCACTACCCAATAAATATCTGACCAAAAAGGTCCAAGCTTCAAGAAAACCTGCAAATCTTGGTGGAGACTTGGCTACACTGGCCAACTTCACAAGGAAAGGTGACTACACTGCCCAACCTTCAGTTCTTTTCTTCTTCTTCTAACTTCTCCTCCCAATTCGATTGTGAACACAATGTGACAGACCTTAGAAGGAAATACCTGACTCCCCGAGGACGAGTTACTGGAAAGGAGATGAGCATGGTAGTCCGACATTCTAGATGGGAAGAGCTAAAACCTTTCACACACATGAGTCGATTATTCAATGTTCATAGGGTATGCTTTGGGAAGAGGATTGATCTGAGATGACTTCTGAGCCGAAACTATGACAATGATGTATAGAACTTGAAGGCTGTTGATTTTTAAATTCTAAGTCCCACAGAAGTTCCGCCAAACTATTAATCCAAAGGTCGAGTCTAGTTTCATTTTCACCTTCAGCTCATGGTCTTGGTATGGAACCCAATCTCATTTCACCTCATGGCATTTCTTTTTGATGCTCAGGGACGAGCATGGTTTAAGTATAGGGAGATGATGAATCTCGGATTCATTACTCTAAATTTCATTTATTAAGCTCAAATCCCTCAAAATCAACATCATTTCTACATCTATTCTACATAATTAGCATTCATGCGTATTTTGATAAGAATTGCACTTTAGCATTAATTAAGAAGCCAAAAATCCAAGCCAAAAATGACCTGTAAATAGCCTAACTTCCCTGATTTTTAACTCATTCCGCTAACTCCGAATGACCCAAAACCACCTCCACTGTGTACATATCACTAACAAAAATAAATGAAAAATACAAAAAAAAATCACTAACCCAAATAGGTGGATCAAAAATCCAGACCCTAATTTCAGCATTTCCGGACTAAAACCCTCATATCTTCCTCATCCAATGTCCGTTTTAATCCTACTCACTTTTGAACTAATATACATTCAATTACCTTCAAAACAAGACCCAAGTTCAAGTGATTAGTAGCTCATATGTGAAAGTTGGGTTTTGGGCCTCTTTTGTAAATTTTATATTTTAGCGATTTTTGACCTATTATTTTATGTATATAACTAACCTATTTTAATTCATTTATTTTTTATTTGTCTTCTTTGATGAAAGTCTTATTAAAATGCGCAAAAATCCAAATCTAAATTGAGCTTGAAATCAAAGAAACAAATGTAGTCCAGGTCTTCACTAATCAACTTTACAAAATCAGTCTTTTTCGTATTTTATTTATTTTCTTCATTTTATTAATTAATAAAAATCCAAAAAATTATATTAATGTGTAATTATTTATCTCTAATTTTACCATATTTTTCCGGATTTTTATCTGATTTAAAAATGATATAAAAATTATAAAACCCAAAAACCAAGGTATTCTAGGTACATGGGATACCCCAAAAATTCACTTTGTGCATTTGATCGATTTTGGTTTTGATGTCTTCATGGAAGTTGTAGATCTCATCAAGACGAGCAATTTTTGTAAAGAAGCTTTTTCGATCTGAGGACATTTGCTCTTTATTTTTTATTTTACCAAGCCTTTATTTAACGAATTTTGTGGTGCTGACACGTGGCATATCCTGGAGCCGCCACGTGTCAGACATTTTTAGGATTTTTATATATTCGTTTTTATTTAAAAAAATTAAAAAGACCACACGTGCGTCGTACGTGCCTTTCGCGCACGTGCGTCGCACGTGCCTTTCGCGCACGTGCGTCGCACGTGCCTTTCGCGCACGTGCCATGGAATCCCCTTCCACCTTCCATAGCCGCCCCGATCATCCAAATCCATCTTCGATTTCACCGCCGCCTCCACAATCTCGACTTCCCCTTTCATCCCGACCTTCCAATCACTGCACTACCAATCGAATCCTCGTCGCTGATCTCACCTCGGATCTTGCATTCAATCGCCGATCCCCGTTAACCTCCTTTCCATCTCCGACCTCCTCCCTCTCTCCTATTTAAAGACCACCGCCGACCCTCGAAAACTCATCCGGCTGCTGCACCTCAGATCCCCCATCTTGGCGATGACAATGTCTCGAAGATCCCCCTCCGACGAGATCCAGTGTCCATCAATGTCGTTGCAGCGCTCCTCAGCCGTACTGCTCAGCTCCGGGCCACGTCTCCATCGAGCCAAAGGACCTCATCTTCCACGACGTCGACTTCCGTCGCACATTTTCGACATTCAACCTCCAGCTCCACACCGCCAATGACTCCGACTTCGATCGTCACCACCTCCAACTCCGACAACATCACCGTCAACGCCCTCCAGCCCCGCCGCACTCGTGGAACCTCCGTCGCTCCTCGCCGACCGGGCGGCCATCCCGATGCCCTTCCACGTGAGGAGCACGTGCGGGAGGGATCACGTGAGGCACATCCTCTTGGGGGCAATTTATAGAAATGCCCTTGAAAGTCTCTAGAATTGCAGAACCAATCTCTTCCTAGAGTCACGTGCTACACACGTGACCGTTGGGATTTTTGCAACAAAACCCTTTTGATTCCAGATTTGCACAGGAGTCCAACTACTTTCACGTCATGTGTAGAGCACGTACCAACAAAAATTTTGCAAAAAACCACCCCTAGGATCTCGATAATTACACATTAGCCCTTCTGCATTTATGTTTTATTTATATATTGCATAAATACCCCTGTATTCCCCCTTGGATTTGAACTACTACGTTACATATTTTTATTTATCCAAAAATAGCATGATGTTTGTCATTTATTTCTCTACAGTTTGATATATTGTGGATATTTTTGTGATCATTGCCTAATTGATAATTAATTGCTTTGTGGAAAATTGTGAATTTTGCCCATTCCGTGCTCTTAAATTTGCCTTCGATTAACCGTTCACGGAAAATTCCCGAAAAATCACATATTGTAGAATTAATTGTGCTTGACATTGATCCCAAAAAGAATCTCATTTGCATGCATAATTTGTCTTTTAAAATCATTTTGCATATTTCAGTATTTGATTTTTAATAGGTATTGAAACTAGTATTTTTGAGGTTTAGGATTTTTCTAAGATCAATCACCTAGGGATAGATCTTAGATAATTTTGTTCCTTGAAAATAATTAAGTTTAATATTTATTATAATTAAATATTATAATTCACTTTGTTTGCATTTAAAAATTCATAAAAAAATTATATTGCATCCCCAAATTCCAAAAAAATTACAGTGCTTTCACTTCATCATATTTTGCATTGTGGCCAAGTTTCGTATTTTTCAGAGATCGTTTGATCAAATTTTACATTTGACTCCCTAAAATAGACCAAAATTGCATTTTGCATCCTTTATTACATTAAAAATAAAAAAAAGACCGCCTCGAAAACTACGCACGAATTTTGATAGACATAATTCTAGGTTGTTTATTTGCCTCCTTGTGTTTGACCTTGGGACTTGCCCTAGTAAAATAAACATAAAACCACATTCATTATAATCGACAAATATTTTGTGTGGTTATTTTCTTAACCGATTCCGATTGCCGCCTACAATGAAACGACAAATCATCAATATTTTTTAAGCGAATGACAATAAACATAAATACACATTTTTAACAAGCGCAATTCATGAATCGTCACCAGTCAACCTCATTGCCATGTTTGAATGAAGAAGAACTCCCGTACGACGAAGAAAGTGAAGATGAAGACAATATCATAGGAGAATTTGATGATGATCAAGATTATAATTGCTTTGTACTCAGTAAAATATTGTCGCTTAAACATTTCAATTTTCTTATGTTATCTTAATCGGTACTTTGCTAATGTCATTTGTTTTAAATTTCGAGTTTCTTTCATATGCTTACATATTTTCTTGGTGATTGTTATACTTACATATTTTGTTGGTGACTACTGCCAATTATTATGTGCGCTAACATTTTTATCGAGGTACCAATATTTGATTGATTGATTATTTTGAGCTCTACTTGAAAGTCATTTTCTTATATATTTTGTTGGACCACAATTATACGTAAATTTAGTACAACTTTAGTCACTTCTGCATTTATTTATTTTTTTAGTACATGTCCGAATGCATACACATACTGCTTTCTTGAACCGTGACATATGAATATTAGGTCTATAAACATACCTATCGTATCTATTATTAGTTACAAGGATAAAACATGTTAAATGCAGAGAATCTATAAATAATAAATACTACAAGACATGTATATACCCTTATGGTATAGTCTAACTGACAACATGTTTGTCGTAGCTAAGGAGCATCAGGGTGAGGAGGGAGGTATGTACCCTACCATACTTACACACCTTAGTGCTGGTTGATGACTATTTTACATATGGATTCTTCCTGACTATTTATTTAGTTGTGATTTAATTGATAATTATTTAATATAAAAGTTCGATTTCGGTGCATTTGAGTGATCTATGAATCGGAGCGGAGGGTGGCACCTTTAGCTCAGTCGATAGTTTGAGTCCTACAAAGGGTTATATCTTCTCGATTCTCTGTGAATCAGACATATGAGACCGGAAGAATCAAATTGTATAAATCTAATCAATTAAATTATGATATTTTTTATTTATGTTATTTGTTAATAGTTAATTTTGATGGATATATTTATAGGTATATTCATATATGTTTTGACTACCCTATTATTATTTTGTATATTTTATTTTATTATTTTATTCTCTTATTTTATATATTTGTATCTTATTTTAAGTATATAAATATATATTTATTATTTTTTATGATGTTATTTGTATACTTAAATAAATAGGGTAGGGAATTTATCCGATGAGCACTGTGCCCATTAGCGTTTCGGTGAGCACCATTAGGCCACATACGTGTATTACCAATTGAGTGATTACTTATTTCAAAGGATGTCATTTTTGGAAGGAGATTAATATGCAAAGCGATTTAACAATAAGTGGTATTCCAATTATATCGCATCCTAAAAAAAGGAAGAACGTTTTGGAAAGAAAATGTTCGAATCGATGATTTCTTGCAGAAAATCGAGATCGAAATACTCAGGTCAATAATATATATACAATAGTCAAGTAAATGGTTGTTGCGAGATTAGTAATATCCAAACAACGGTCAGTAATCTACATTCATTTTATTATACGGTGCAAAATTCAGTAATATATACACACTAGTCAAGTAAGGGCTTGTTGTAAAGTCAGCAAAACCATAATAAATGGTCAGTAATCTCCATATGTATTATTACTTTGAACAGAATTCAGTAATTTAGAGATGATACTCAAGTAATATATATAGTTCTCAAGTAAATCGTTGTTGTGTGTTCAGTAATGTATATATCTTTGTCTTATATCACATGTTCAGTAACATGTGTACGATTCTCAAATAATATCTACTATAAGATCAACGATAACAAAGTAATGGTCAGTAAGTCATAGACAGTGCTCAAGTAAGAAAGTAACTATTTGTTAATGCAATGCACATTACATACACGATGGTATTACTAATCATTTCTTATGTTATTACTGATCTCACAACACACATTTTACTTGACTATTGTATACATATTACTAAATTATGAACAAGGAAACTATTTGAATGTAAATTACCGATCATTGTCTTGATACTACCGATCTCACAACAAGCATTTATTTGATTGGATTATATTTATTACTATCATAGTGTTTGGATCTTAATCATCCACATAGAATCATTTATTTGAATCGGTTCTTTCCAAAACCATCTTTCCATTTTTAAGGATGATGTATAATAGGAAATATAGTATTTGTTAAATACGTAGTAGCCTATAACTATTGCTAGTACACGTGTATGGCCCAAAATGAGTGCTCACCAAAAAGTTAATGGGCATAGGGCCCTCTAGATAAGTCCTTGGTATAGGTTGTACAAGTATAATTATAGGTATTTTCACCTATGTAGTATATATACATATTTTATTTTAATGTTTTTTTAGGGTTTTATTCTATTTTTAATGTGTACATGCATTATAAATAATATGTACAGAATTATAAAAATATGGAAATGTAAAAATAATAAAGAATGAATAAATTGAATATTTTATTCGGGTGTATTATACAATGAGGGTCCAAAAGTAACTTTCACACCTTAATTCCAAAAATTATGAAACCACCTTCATTAACTAGTTTATTACAAGCTATATACACTTCGAGATGATTTTGATACATTTTGAGTTTTTATCTGGAAGATATGGATCTGTGAAGTTGGGATTTTGGCTTTTTATTTTGTGTACAAAAAGTACACTATGTATTATTTTTCTATGAAATCAATTTTGTATTTTTATTTATATTATTATCTACAAATTTCATGTACAAATTTTCTTTATTCGATGTAAAAACAATAAAGAATAAATGGGTCGTAAAAATGAATTATTGAATGAATAAAAGAATTGGAATTTTGTTGTATTCCTGTCCCTTATCTCTCCCTACTTTATTCCTTGTCGACCAACTCGATTCTTGACTTGGTCTCAGGGTTTAGGGTCATAACGTTTGGTATTTTATTCTTTTTCTTTTCTCTCTTTATTATAAAATTTTGGCATTAAAAACAATGTAATTTACATGAAAAATGCAATAAATAATGAATGTTTTTGTACAAATTAATGTTATTTACTTGTGTTAGCTTGAATTTTTAAGGCCAAAATGATAGAATAAAGATGACGAAATGGAGATTCATCAATGCCAAATTAAGAGATCGTCGTTTTAAAAATAAAATGATCCACTTGCCACAGATGATAGAACTCATTTGAAAGATTGGATTGGTGAAGAAGTTGAAGGAGATGATGAAGTTTTCCAAGGAACGAGGCTTACATGGAACTTAGTAGCTGATGCAACTGGCGCAGAAGATTTCGTGCAACATTGAAGAAGCCAACGGCAACGCTACCAGTCAACCACACTGCCATGTTTGAATGAAGAAGAACTCCCATATGAGGAGGAAAGTGAATATGAAGACAATATCACAGGAGAATTTGATGATGATCAATATTATAATTGCTTTGTACTCAGTAGAATATTATCGCTTAAACATTTCAATTTTTTTATGTTATCTTGGTCAGTACTTTGCTAATGTTATTTGTTTTAAATTTCGAGTTTCTTTCAGATGCTTACATATTTTCTTGGTGATTGTTATACTTACATATTTTATTGGTGATTACTGCCAATTATTATGTGCGCTAACATTTTTATCGAGGTACCGATTATTAATTGATTGATTGATTATTTTGAGCTCTACTTGAAAGTCATTTTCTTATATATTCTATTGGACCACAATTATACGTAAATTTAGTACAATTGTAGTCACTTCTGCATTTAATTATTTATTTATTTAGTACCTGTCTGAATGCATACACACTGCTTTCTTGAACCGTGACATATGAATATTAGGTCTATAAACATATCTATCGTATCTATTATTAGTTACAAGGATAAAACATGTTAAATGTATAGAATCTATAAATAATAAACACTGCAAGACATGTATATACCCTTATGGTATAGTCTAACTGACAACAAGTTTTTCGCATCTAAGGAGCATCAGGGTGAGGAGGGAGTATGTACACTACCATACTTACACATAGGGTTGGGCATCAGGCCGGGTCGGGTTGGGTTTGAGTTGGCCCAGCTCAAGCCCATTTAAGTATATGGGCTAATGGGTCGGGTTGATGCCCATTTTATTTTCAAAAATTAGGCCCAAGCCCAAACCCGACCCAAACTAAAATGGATCGGGTTCGGGTCGGGCCGGCCCAATTTAACACCTATGTATACCGATATCATGTCTTCCATTCTTGTTGCATTTGTGTGGTTAATTCTTATGCATGTGTGCATGTTTAAAACCATAAGCATGCTAACTAATTTGTGATTTTAACATTAGTTGTATGTTGGAAATAGAAATGTGGTAAAAATATGGCGACTTAAACCACCACTCAATTCACCATTACATATTCTATTGTGATGCGGGCACTACGATCCAATACAGATTGGTTACTGATCGGCCAAGAAAAACACACCAAGACACGGTGAAATAAAATAGATCAAGGGTCGTTGCGACCCGGATCTCAGAAGTCAATCGGTCAATCAAGAAAAAGTAAAGCAGACCACCAAAATCAGATGAAGTCAAATAAACATGATAGCGGTCATGGCTATTTTATTAACCTGGTATAGCGACCAGGGTCGAACTCAAGGAGCACGGATTGGCCTTACGGCCTACGAAGTAGTCAAGAAGAGAAGAAAAGGTATTTTTGGTGGTTTTTAAGTCTTTTTATATTTTTTTTGGATTTTTAAGATTTTAAGAAAATAATAAAAATAAGGAAACAACACACTTCAACAATTTATTTAATGCACTAAGATTCAAGCAAAAATTCTAGAAAAAATATTCTTGTGTGTTTTGTGTTTTTTACTATTTTTGGTGAATTTTTGAGATTTTTCTGATTTTTATTTTATTTTCTAAAAATCAAAAAAGGACTGAAACTGTAGGTATTGTCCAGTCGAGCTAAAAGGACCTAAATAAAATATCGAGAAACCCCAAATTACCCTGGAGGTATTTTCCTGTATAGAGAATAAAATAAGGAAAATTTAGGCACCTAAATTATTATTTTTGGATTTTTAATTTTTTTACTAGAATTTTTAGGAGATTTTGAGTGTTTTTCAATTTTTAGGTGTTTTAAGTAATGAAAAATAGCCAAAATTTTCTAAAAAATCAAACAAGCATAAACAAATAGTAGGTAATTTTTTTGTGAATTTTAGAGGAGTTTTAATATTTTTTTGTGATTTTCAAAGCTGAACAATAAAGAAAATACGTGTTTTTGAATTTTTAAAAATACCAGACAGTGTCAAAATGTCTCCAAAATTTATAGAAAATTTTACACCATGGCAGGAGCCACGTGTCCAATTTTCCTCAAATTTGGAGTTGATTTGCTATTTTTATTAAAATCACACACAAGGGCACAGTACACAGGGACCAAAACGCAAATACCAGGAGTCTTGGGGGGTCTGGTGCAAAATACCCAAGAAATCACGTGCCAAGCACGTGTCTGGGGCACTCAGGGACCCAAATGTAATAAAAACAAGGGCCCTGGACTAAATAATAACAAGTATTAAAAGTCCAGGGGGCTTGTTGCAAAATACCCAAAAATAAGCGCACATGCACAATTAATTCACGTACAGGGGTATAAATGCAATTTTCTAAAAATTTTCATTTATTTCAGAACTAACCAGAACTACAAGGGCATCAATGCAAATGCACCAAAGAAATTCACGTGACGAAGCACGCGGTCCACGTAGATAGGGGTATAAATGCAAATAAAGAAAGTACGGGGTCCTAAGTGCAAAATGTGCGAAATAAAAAGGTTCGGCGTGAGCCTCCTCGTCAGATGGGAGTCTCCGATGACCCAGCCGAGCTCCAGGGAGCTCCGGCAAGGTCGTCGGAGCTGTAGTTGCTGGACCCAATGGTCCAAGCCCTCAGATGGGCTTGGATGCTCCTACAAAATAGACCAAACAGCTCGCGGGTCGAGGGCAAACTGAAGGATATGGAGAAATCCTCAAGCGCATCACGGAAGCGTGATCGTCGTATCGAATACGACGAAGAACGACTAGTCGTACTAGTTGTTCGGAGCAGCGGAATTTAAAAATTTTAAACCGATGAAACCACATGATCCGAGAACCATTCTCAAATCGTTTCATCTATAACCACATCAAGTATAATGCAATACCTCTTGAAGCGTGGTTGATCAAGTCTCTACGAAAAGAGACCTCCTGTCTCAAGTCCGTTCGTCGGAGTAACGGCTTGCGAGCGCGGAGATGAGTCGCGGTGTCCTCGCAATCCAAGTTGATCCAAGCGCGGTTGCTCTTGATCTCGTCGCACGAGATCAAACGTCTCCTTCGTGAGTGAAGCACTCCAAGAAGACAAAGAACCGTAGAGAGTCGAAGCGGCAGCACGATGGCGCGGGCGTCGACGTTTCTCTCCACCAAGGTGGACGGCCACCAAGAAGAGAGGGAGAGAGAGGGTTGTCGTGTATATGAGAAAGAGAGAGAGAGAGTTTGTGCTACAATAGCATGTGTAAAGAGAGAGCCAAGTATGCCTCTCTATTTATAGGGTTTTGGGATCCATGGATCTCAATCCGTGGGACACATAAAATCAATGGATGAGATTGATTTATGTTCATCCAATGGCTGAGATTGTTGTTGTCAAAAGCAACAAATTTAGGTTAAAATATATTTAACAAAATCAAATATAATTTACTCCTAAATTAACCCAACAAATAAGGAGAGAAGACACATGGAGATTTCATCTCCATGTGCCTTCCAATTGGGCGCACACCCACTCCAATTAGGAGTGGTGTGCCGTCCATGAGATGCATGGAGATTGCAATCTCATGGAAATCCATGAGATTGCATATCTCCATGAAATCTCTCTTATTTATTTGCACCAAATTTATTTGGGTTTTATTCTTCAAAAATAATTCACAATTATCTTTGAGAATATTGCAATCTTGCCATGGAAAAATTGTGAATCATATTCACAACCCAAAACAACATGTAATTCATATTGTTAATTAATTACACAATGTGTATCCAATACACATCATAATTAATCAACACATATAAATTACAATTAACTCTCTCTAATACATTATAAATCACATTTATAATATATTATGAATAATTGGATATCTCTATCCACATTATTCTTATCCAAACTAATTAAATCACATTTAATCATATTGGACAATTTCTCATACATCATGATAATTAAAACACTTTAATTATCAAATTCTCTTTGCTTAGATCTTATGGAATTGTTCTTAAACCATTTAAGAACAATGCTATTTCTCCTCAGATACTTGGAGATAAGGACAGGGCGATTGTATTGTTCCACGTATAGTGACTTGGATGTTGAGATCGTATCTCAAATCCAGATCCTATGGACCTCCCACTGATGCTTGATCAAATCAAGACCGTAGACTTAATCTTCTCATTGCATCTGAATCTCATTCAGACCAATGTCCAGTTCATGGACTAAGATTGGGTCACTTCTCTAATGAGAGGAGTCACTAAAATCCAAACCTGTTTCATCACTCCCTCGGAATGGAAGCGTCATGGTTATACAATCGTATATGATCAAATCACCCTTCAGGTATTCCTAATACCTGCACATCCTACATACTGGAAGACTCATGATCATCCTGAAGATAAAGATCACTTTTACACTGTCATCTTCAGGGTTAGATCATTAAGTTTCTCAATCTTGGTCATTGGGATTTGGTATAGATCATATGCTTTCACAAAGCATATATCTTACCTTCAAATTCATGTCATGCTTCCAAAGCACGACGACCATGCATGGAATTTGTTCAGTCCCAATACCTCATGAGTGAGCTCATGTCTCCCGGTTCACAGGTGAACCTGTATGATCCCTTTGAGAGATCGCATTACTCATATGTCCTTATATGCACACCAGCTCGCCGGTATATAGACCTTGATTAGGTCATCAACCTATTGGTCTGCCAAATGTACATACTCAGACATATAGCAATACATCTGTCTCTAGTCAGAGATGCATGCCTATGTTGTGACAGTATTCAACGTAGGTCTTTGGTTATCTCGATCTCGTCAAGTCAACCCATTGACTTGACTAACTGACACCTCTGAATCACTATTCCCATGCAGAGGACCTGCATCAAGAGGTCAGTCAGATATCAGTCATATGAGATAGGATTGCCATCTCCTACTCAAACTGGAGATCATCACTTAATGATCATTTGATGATGCTTGATGAGTCCTCTATCTAACTCCTTAGATATTCATCCAAGCATCAGCCTCTATGATCCATCCAATGAATCAACAGCTGTATGATCATCAAGTTGGCCATGGTACATAACCCTTATTGTACAGAGGGACCCTATAGTGCATTCATTCATTAATCTCAGAAAGGGAGTGAAAAAATAATCAATAATTTTCATTGATAATTTATTCATTACAATAACATTTATTGTAGAAATGGTTCGCCCGGGGCTCACATTGCTAACACAAACTGCCTCGACCCGGTTAAGCGGGGTGAAGGTGGTCGGTGGTGCGATATGGGCGAGCTCCGGCGAGGGGGGTAGACGGAGGAGCTCGAGCCCAGCTCCTGTGCGAGCTGGGTTGAATGGAGGTATGGAGAAGGTGCGCGGGAAGAAGACGAAGGTGACGGTTGATTCCGATGATCGAATCGAGCTGTGAGGTGGTCGGAATCGGCGAAACACGACGACGGCGAAATTTGGGGGAAATCGGAAATTAGCTAAAAGTGGAAAGGAAACAGGTCTACCTGGATGGAGGGATCGACTGTGGCTGAGCTTGCGAAGCTCTGGGTCGTCGCCTCACGGGTCGTCGAGGCCCGAGGCTCAAGCTCCTGCTCTGGGCGGAGCACGGCGGTGAAGACTCGCCGGATCGATGGTCCAATCACCTTCGCCTCTCTTCGACACCACCGGGCGGAGAGCTGTCACCTCAGGGAAGGTGGTGGAGGTCACGGGACTGAAAGATGGGGAGCCAAAGATGGAATGAAGGTGGCGGAGCTCGGCATATATATGGGTGCAGGTCCGACTAGGGTTGGTCGGGTAGGGTAATGGAAGGCGCGGATCCCGAGGCAAGGGCTCCGGCGAGGGTGTCGGATGCAAGGAGAAGAAGTAGGACCCGGGGTTTGCGGAGATGGCGAGCGGATCGAGCGCGGAAAAAGAGGAGAAGTCGGGTCGGGCGCGAGATCCGTTGGAGAAGAAGGTCCGCGGAGGGAGTTGACCGGAGGTCAACATCTCCGTGGACCAATGGGAAGCTACCACGTGGAAATGATTTGAAAAATCATTAGAAATAGTAAATGGCAGAATTATTAAAAAGTCAAAACATGAAATATTTTTGTTTTAATATTTTCTATTTTTTGTGATTTTTAATTAATTTTTCAAGGTAAAATAGTGTATTTACATAGTAGGTCTGTATATAGGTATATATACAATATATAAATTTTTATTTTTGATTTTTAATTTGTTATTTTTATACATTTTTATTCCCATTTTATATTTTATTTATTTATATCATAAAATTAGGAATAAAAAGATATTTTTATTTTATTTTTATTATTTATATACATAGGTGAAATAAATAGATATGTACATATATACACATGGTATATTTACAAAGTATTTTTGGATTTTTAATTTTTGTTATTTTTATTTTTTTGTTTTAATTTATTTTATTTATTTGCACTATATAATGTAGAATATTTACAAAACTTTTGGAAATTAAATTTATAAAGTAAATAAATAGGGATGAGTGGACTATATACAAGGTGACTATGTACATGAGTGATGTTTTTGTTTTCTTTTTTTAATTTTTATATTTTTATCTTGATTTTATGTTTATAAATATATACAATTATCTACAAATCGATTTGAGTCTATTTTTGTGAGAAAAATACTTTTATTTTTATTTACATAAATATTCACACACATGAGTCCCTATCTCCCTCTACTTTGGCTTTTATGCGGTCAGGCCCATGCTGAGCCCTCCCTTGGGATTAGGTCGCTCAATATTTATTCTAAATATTTCCCTATTTTTCTTTTTACTCTTTATTCTTTTATTTTTGCACAAAAACATGCTAATTATTAAACTTTATACAATGCATGCTTTTGATAATTATTTGTATTTACAGGAATATACATGCATTTGCAAAGGTTTTTGTAGCTAAAATATAAGAATAAAGAGTGATGAATGGGTATTCATCACCCCCCTATATTTAACTTTTGCTAGTCCCTTAGCAAACACTTATTTGAAAAAGAAGTGAAAAAGAAAGAAAGAAAAAGAAAAGAGGGGAATGTACATGGATCAAGGTTGAATATTAAACTTTCCTTCATTAAATTGAAATATGGAGCTCGATCAGATCTTTGGATTATTAATGTATCGGAACCTTATTTAGACTTAAGCTTAAAACTCAACAGCCTCTGAGTTCCACCAATCTATGGACGAGACTCCTCAATAAACCAGATCAGAACAAGTCTACATACACAAACTCTAATGACCATGAATCTTTCCATGCAGTGTAAGTGATATGTAGCTCCCCACCTCAGAAGTAACAAAGAAACAACCTCCCTCAACCTGGTAACTCTAATGCCTCGGTCTAGCAACTCTTTCCTCGAGAAGCGGGGTATTCCCTTCTAAGTTCAAGTGCAAACCGGCTCAAGAAGAGGGGGAAGAAGTATAGACTTTTGGAAGCTCAGCCAGTGTAGCTAAGTCTCCCGCAGCAAGCTTCATGAGATGTAACATGGATACCATAAACTTTTGCTTTATTTGACTATATACACTCCGGTGGGGTTATTAAATTTTCAATCCGACCCACCACTTTTTTTGGAGTTCTTTTTGCATTTTGCATTTTTTTCAAGTGCCTCTGTACAACATATCTACATGGTGCAGCATATATACAAGAAATTTTCCTCTTGAGCCAGTAGACTATCCCTCTTTTGAAGCTTTATTGCAACCCACGGCTTCTGTCTTTAGCCTTCATCACCACTAGACCAAGTTGAGACGCACTTCCTTCACTAGAAGAAGAAGAGAGGTTCCGCCTAGAAGTACTACCCTCATATGCTACCCCAAGCCAAAGGAAACTGCCTCCTCTCGTGGAGTAGCTATGTGTAAAGTGCAGGTGCCAAGTCAAGCCATTGTCTCTACGAGTCATGCGTGTGTTGTAAAGTGCTCTACTTAGGCTCATCAAGATGACATATGCTCATAGCCTAATGGACTCAAAGAATTAAGTCCTTATGGACCTGAAAAGCTTAACCCTAAGCCCTATAAGGTTCCTCTTAGAATTAGGTGGATTAAGATCTTAATCAAGCTCCATTTCTCAATTTAATTCCAGGCTAGTTTAATTGTCAACTCTCATCCAGGAAAAACTATATACATATATATACAAAGATGCTATTTACAAATATTTACAATCGTGCAAAATTTTGAAAAATGTTTTGAAATCATGAATGGATGGATGCATGAAGTGCGAGTTTTTGCAAAAATATTTACAAGCATTTACACAAGATTTTTGCAAACTTTTGATTTTCAAAACATTTTGGAAAAATTTTGTACTATATACATAATTTTGATAAGAAAATATTACACAAACTTTACACAAAAGATTTTTGAAAAAATTTTTACAAAAATAATTTTGTACACTAGCTATGTATGTGCAAATAAAAGAATGATTATTTACAGCAAAAATTTTTAATTTTTGTGATTTTTAGGGTTTTTAGCCATTTTATTTATTAACACACTCACACAAAGTACGAGTTATGGCTAAAGTATATATGAAATATATACACACCTCCCCTATACTTAGCTCGAACGATGTCCTCAGAGTGATCAAGAGCGATGAAGAAGACATAACTCGTGCTTAGTAAAAGGGAAGTGAAAAGGAATGGCTAGGTACAAAAATGAATAAATGAATAGAATGAGAAAAACTCGGTGGTTTCCCCCCTATACTTAGGATTAACTAATCCTAAGTATAGCAAGCTGTACATGAAGGGAAATCCGAGTGAAGAATGTACAGAGTCTGCCCCCCCCATACTTGGGTAAAATATCGCTAAGTATAGACAGCAAAACAGGGGCAAAAAGAATGAAAAGAATACCCGCAGGTCCTACATCCCCCCTATACTTAGGGTAAAGTACACCCTAAGTATAGCATAATCATAAGATGAGAAAAGGGATGTGGGACTAAAGAATAGTGTGATATATACAACTGGATCTATATAAGTCGAAGAACAGTGATAATCAGGCGTGAGATGCAATAGATGTGAATCAAGAGACCACATCTCACGCAAAGTGAATAGGGGCAACATCAACGACCCGCGGCTCATGATCTAGAAATGGCTTGAGCCGCTGGCCGTTCACTCGAAAGGTACTCTCAGAAGACAACTCGGATATATCAATGCTACCGTTGTCGTGTTCCTTTCTCACAAGATAAGGTCCCTTCCATTTTCTCTGTAGCTTCCCTGGAAATAGACGAAGCCTCGCATCAAACAACCATACTCTCTGTCCCGGCTCAAAATGCTTGTGGCTGATATGAGAATCATGCCACTCTTTCACTCTCTCCCTTTATACTGTAGGCTGTTTGAGAAGGTTGTATCTCTAAGCTCCTCCAAGGCTGCTAACTCTGCCCTCCTCTGGTCTCCTACCTATCTGGATCTAAAAGAATATCCGTGACTGCCCAAAGTGACTTGTGCCTCAACTCAACAGGTAAATGGCATGGCTTGCCATAAACTAGGCGAAAGGGAGATGTGCCCAATGGTGTCCTGAAAGACGTCAGATTATGCCCACAAGACCGAGTCTAAAAGCTGTGACCCAATCCTTTCGGTCCGGGTGGACGACTTTCTGCAAAATAAGTCTTGATCTCCCTGTTCGAGACCTCGGCTAGACCATTCGTCTGTGGATGGTATGAGTGGCAACTCGATGGTCTATGCCGAACTCACTGGCAAGTGCCTTCCACCTGGTCGTTGATGAAATGAGACCCCCCCATCTGAAATCAATACTCGAGGGTACCCCGAACCGCGTGATGATGTGCTTCCTCAAAAATCTGCAAAACAGTCTATCAGCGGCTCGGGCGGGGATAGCCTCAACCCAACGACTAACATAATCAACGGCAATAGAATGTACTCAAATCCCTGACTCTTAGGGAATGGACCCATGAAATCGATGCCCCATGCGTCAAAAACCTCACAGAAGTGAATGGGGCTGCATCGGCATCATATCACGCTGTCCACAAGTGCCCATCCTCTGACAGTCAATACACCTCTTCACGAACTCATCAGAGTCCCTTGAAGAGGGTAGGCCACCACAAGCCGGATTGGAGCACTTTCTGTGCCGTTCTCCTCCCAGAGTGATGTCCTCCTGCCTCAAGCTTGTGGTAGTAAGTGAGGACGCTATGGTGCTCATCCTGAGGGATGCACCTACGCCAGACACTATCCCCTCCTTCGTGGTAAAGATTGGGATCCTCCCAATGGTAAGACTTGGCCTTCGCGAGGAAGGTCTCAAGCCTCTGTGTGGGCCAACCTTGGTGGGGACTTTCTTAGCAACAAGAAAGTTCACAATGTCGGCATACCATGGGAGTGAGGCGATAGCAAGGATCACCTCATCTGGGAAGGTCTCACAAATGGGATCAATCTGCTCAGACTCCTCAGCCTGCTCTAAACGGGAGAGATGATCCGCCACCACATTCTTGACTCCAGGCTTATCCTTAATCTCAATGTCGAACTCCTGGAGTAGAAGGATTCATCTAGTCAGTCTGGCCTTGGCATCCTTCTTTGCCATGAGGTATCGGATGGCGGTATGATCAGTGTACAAAGTCACTCTAGATCCAATGATGTACGATCTGAATTTATCTAGGGCGAACACTACTGCTAGCATCTCCTTCTCTGTGACTGTATAATTCCGCTGGGCGGAATCCAAGGTGTGGCTAGCATAGTGGATAGCAAATGGAACTCCATCCCTCCTCTGTCCCAGCACAGCCCCCACGGCAAAATCGGAGGCGTCCTCATGATCTCGAATGGGAGAGACCAATCTGGTGGCTGGAGGACAGGAGCCTCAACAATACACTGCTTGAGAGTATCAAAGGATGAAAGACACTTGTCATCGACAAGGAACTCGGTGTCTTTCGTCAGCAGGTCAGTTAACGGTCGGGCAACTCTACTGAAATCACGGATGAACCGCCGATAGAAACCGACGTGCCCCAGGAAAGACCGTAACTGCCGCAAATTGGACGGTGGTGTGAGTTTCCTAATGACATCAACCTTGGTCGGATCAACCTCCATGCCCCTGTTGGAGATGATGTGGCCAAGCACCGTCCCCTGAGTCACCATAAAGTGACTCTTCTCCCAAGAAAGAACCAAGCGGACCTCATACATCGCTGGAGTACTCGGTCTAGGCAGTCAAGACAGGAGTCGAATCCGTCGCCGTAAACCGAGAAATCATCCATGAAGACCTCTAAGCACTCCCCTACCATGTCCGAAAGATCGACAACATGCATCTCTGAAAAGTCGCAGGGGCGTTGTATAGCCCAAATGGCATGCGTCGGAAGGCGTATGTGCCGAAGGGACAGGTAAAGGTGGCTCTCTCCTGATCCTCAGGAGCGATGGCCACCTGGTTGTAGCCCGAGTACCCATCCAGAAAACAATAATGGCTCTTCCCTGCCAGTCTCTCAATAATCTGATCAATAAAGGGTAGGGGAAATGATCCTTCTTGGTGGCCTGGTTGAGTCTCCTGTAGTCAACACAAACCCGCCAAGAAGTAGGTACTCGTGTAGCAATCTCCTCTCCAGACTCGCTAATCACTGTAGTGATGCCCGTCTTCTTGGGCACCACATGCAAAGGGCTGACCCACTTGGAGTCGGAGATGGGATAGATAAAATCGGCGCTCCACCATTTCGAAATTTCCTTCATGACAACCTCTCTCAGATTTGGGGTTCAGCCAACGCTGGAACTCACGCGACGGCTTCGCCTCATCCTCGAGATAGATATGGTGGGAGCACAGGGCCGGACTAATCCCATGGAGATCTGCTACGCTCCATCACTATTGCCTTGCGGTTCTTTTCAAGAACCCCCATCAGACGGGATTCCTGCTCTCCCAGTCAAATCGGCTGAGATAATGACTGGGTACATCTCATGCTCACCCGCAAGGAATCTCTACTTCAGCGACGAAGGAAGCGGCTTCAGCTCTGGACAACTGGGTGCTGGCAAATCTGGCTTCGAAAGAAGACGCGTGTATGCTGCCAAATCTGTCCGGGAGACTAAAAGTGTACTCTCGCAAACTGGATCTGGAGAAGGCTGCTCAACGGAACTGTCTCTGATCTGCTCGGCATCTACCTCCTCCTCAACTGTAGGCTCAGTGGAAATCAGGTCTGGCATGTAGTCATCACAATCTGCCCACTCAGACTCTGACTCCGAGGGATCTGCATCACAGAAGGTGGCATCAGTACCACCAATATCACAAAAATCCGTGTCGCGGTCGAGAACCTGCTCTGCTGCCTCTAAAGTATCCTGAACCAGGAATGTGCTCTCCAAGCTCTCCTCTGCTGTCATCTCTGCATCAGCGGTGTCTGAAGATGAGAGGATGGCCTGTGCTGCTGGGTCTGCCCAAACTGCCTCGTCATCTGTGATCACAAAGTCACAGTCCTGGTGGATGTCTAACCCTGCATCTGTCAGCTGCTCTGTATCTGTGCTGGTCTCTGAGCATGCTCTCTCTCTGGCTCTGCTGTCCTCGACCGTCTCTATTTGTACACTCTCGCCCTCGACTCGAAAGTATACCTTCCCGCCTTGGCTGTGGCCAAGAACGGGTGACCTAAAATGATGGGGGTATCGGTCACTGAATCAGGGATCTCCATGTCCAACACTACGAAGTCCATGGGGAATTGCAAACCCTGAATAGTGACGACAACCGTCTCGCAACAACCCCTTCGGCCTCTTTACCGATCTATCAGCAAACTGAAGGACTGTCCTGCTCTGTCTAAGAGTGCCCAACTCGAAGCGGTCGAGAAGGGCTGCCGGAAGGAGGTTGATAGACGATCCGCTATCCAATAGAGTACGGTCGAACCTCTGCTCTCTGATGTGACATCTGACATATGGGGCTCCTGAATCTAGCCTCTTGGCCGGCAGACGATTCTGGATCGCGAAGCACGTGGCTTTCGTCAGCACATGAATCTCTGAATGGTGGTTCCTCCTCCTCCTCCTGACTGTAGTCCTGTCTCTCAATGATCGTTGAAGGAAGGGGGATATGCTGCAAAGCCTCCTGAAGGGTCAGCTGTATGTGAAATCTGTCAATCATGCTCTGGCTGAACTCCTCCTGCTCTCTCTTTTTTGGATCTTTTTCTCTTTTCTTCCCCTTCCCCATCTGGAGGGCTCTAGGGAAGGGGATCACAGGGTCCTTCTCAGATGAAGGACTAGAAAAGGGTCCAGGCGGGTTCGACGACCGGATCCACACATACATCATGCACCACAGTGGGACCAGAAGAAAATAAACCCTTTTCTTTATTCACAGAACTGTTCAGAGATACATCAAGTGAAGGAAAAACAACAGATCTCTCTATATGAACTCTGGTGGCCTCAGTACCACCATCGGCTGGCTCAGCTGGGATACTCGCGGCCTCAGTACCGCGCTCTGGCTCGGCAACTCGGGTGGCATCAGTACCACCTCCTCGAACTGGTGAAGTGGCGGCCTCAGCACCACCTGGGGAATCAACATCCTTGGTGGCATCAGTACCACCATCATCATCATGTGCGGCCTCAGTATCGCTCTCCTCCTCCTCATCTGGCGCTCTAGGTGTATCCTCATGATGTCGCTCAGACGAGGCGCCGCCTGCTGGTGCTCTACCGCTCCTAAGTGTAACAAAATCAGCATCAAAAAGATCTGAAGACATATCATCAAACAGATCACTAGGAGTGGCATGCTCAGTGTAAACTACCTGCTCAGGCTTCCGCTTCAGGCTGTTGGGATTCGGCTCTATCTGAGCAGGGATAGCGGCCTTCCCTCTCACGATGTCCCGCATCTCCTGGCGGAACTCGTCCATCTCCCGTCTGAAAGTAGCCTGCTGGTCCGTGAGGAGGCGGGCTATGTCGTCCAGGGCGGGGCTCTCGTATGGTGAACCATGAGAGCCCGACGGGTAGCCTCTCTGGTAATGAGGCTGCTGGAACTGGTGCGGTTGCTGCTGAGAGGGGTAGGTAGGAGGGTGCTGCTGTTGGTGTGGCTGATGAGGCTGCTCTCGCCTCCAAGACTGTCCCTGCTGATAGGGACGAGGAACGAAGGAAGACTGTTGCTGTGACTGGTAAACTGGGGGCTGCTGCTGGTGGTGATCCCTCTGCAGGCTGTACTGCCCTCCCTGGCAAGATGGCTACTGCTTGGGCTGGGTACCTCCACTCCCCACCTGAATCCGGGATGGTCTCGTCGGATCCCAGGCTGAGGACGGTCATACCAAATCCCGTTGACATCCATCAACGGCTCTGCATCGTACTGGTCTGGCGGGAGTACTGCCAGAGGCTGATCCGGCTGATATACCACCATCTGCATGTCTGGAGATGGTAGTGACTGGTAGGAGGGTTGCTGCTGCTGGTACGGCTCCGCCTGTACAAGGTGAACTTGTCTAGGCTGCTGGTGTGAGCTGGAGCGCTGGAACGAGCCGCTGCTGCTGCCGGTATCGCCTCGCGGCTGAAGACGGGGCTGTGAAGCCGTCTGTGCCTCCTGGAGACACATGAGCTGGGTCTTCATGTCGCTCAGAGTCTGTGCCGTCTGCTCCATCTGAGTGATGCCCTGGCACTGCTTCTTCTCTATCAGCTCCATCCGATCCAACTTCTCACTGATGATACCCATATCCGCAGCGGATGACTCTGCCTGTGCTGCTGCTACTGCAGATGAACTGGAAGGACCGGTGTCGACCCGTGCTATCCTCTGGTACTGCACGGGTCCTGGCTGCTGGGGTCTGCCATGAGTGTACAACCTGGTCTGGGACATCACCTTGTAGTTCTCGGCCATCTCCTCCTAGATGGCTCAGACCTGGTCGTGATCCTTGGCGAAGTAAGACCCGCCACAAGAAGCATTCACCAAGCCATGGAGCTCTGGTGTCAGCCCACTGAAGAAGCTCTGCACAAGGTTGGGCTTCGAAATATCATGGTGCGGGCATCGGTCAGTCAGCTCACGAAACCTCTCCCATGCCTCATGGAATTGCTCGTTGGGGAGCATGGAGAAGTTGCTGATGAGGGCTCTCGCTGCATTGGTCCGCCCGAGTGGATAGTACTTGTTCAAGTACTCGGTGCGGAGCTGCTCCCAGGTGTAAACGAACTTCCCCAAGTGCTTCAGCCAGGTGGCTGCTCTGTCTGCCAAGGAAAAGGAGAAGGCAATCATCCTGATCGTATCCTGGTCCACCTGACGATCGTGGACAGTGCTGCATATCATCTCAAACTCCTGCAGGTGGAGATGAGGTTCCTCTGTGGCCAAACCGTGGAATCGGGGAAGAAGCTGCAAGGTGTTCGGGGGGAACTTAAAGTCCCTCACGATCGCTGGAAGTACCACCCAGCGGTGTGTCAAGGTCGACCCGGGATTGTGGTTCTCCCGCATCGATCTAAGTGGTGGTGGTGCTCCTCCTCCTGCTTCTGCTCCTCCTCCTCCCGCATCGTCGGGTCCTCCTCCTCCTCCGCGGTTCTCGCGGTTGGCTCTCATCTGCTCAAACTCTCGCCTCATGTCCATCATGAATTCTCCCTGATCCCTCAGCTGCTGCTGCACTGACTCGAGGGAGGCGATCAGGGTGGAGTTGATCGTACCCTGGTCCAGAACAAAATGCTGCTCCCCACGTGGACCTCCGGGGTGATCACCAGAACTGCCGGCCATCTTCTCTGAAAAATCAAAATAACTGAACTCAGGTGCCGATAAATCATCTGTCTGTCTCTCCTCTGGCACTGGTATCTCTGAATCAGAAGAAGGGTGGTCGAGGGGGAACAGGGCGGAGTCATACTCGGGTTCGGAGAGCGGGTCTGAGCTCCCACAAACCGACCTAGATGAATGGTCAGGAGTGTTGAAAAGCGGTGCAGCCAGAGGCTGCCTAAGAGACCTCCTACCCATCATCGTGATCTGGCGAGTAAGGCGGATGAGATCTGGAAAAACTATGATCGGCAACCAAACCCTCTTCACCAACACAACACGAGCTGAAGACCGTAAAGGCTCGATCAAATTATCTTGTAAAATTTTATTAGGTGAACAAACAATCTATCAGAGCGCTTACGTGACCTGTTGGGATTCCCGATGCTACCCCAACCGACTGGCCCGCACGGAAGAGTCGGTAGTCAGTCAGGAATAGCACCGGAGGGCTCTACCTAGTGGACGGGTCACTCTCTCGCGTAAGCAAACCAAACAATGAGGGGGTTGCTCTCCCCAAGACAAATTTTTCACTCAAGTGTCTTTTAGGGTCAATAGCTTAAATAGTCCCAATTTTATGGTTTTTCTTTTTTCAATAAAAACAACGGCCTAACGAATTTTTCGGTTCTCCTGGTTATTAAGTCCAAAACAAGGGGGAGAAGACGAAAAAGCCGATGCGCGAGAAATCAATGATGCATGCAGAGATAAAAATGCGTACCTGACTCCAGCAGACTACATGCAAGATGATCCGCGCAGAATTGAAAGACAGGAAATAAACTACCTAAATGGTGCAGGCAGAAAACCGAGTCCCTAAACAGCAGTGCTACTCGAAAGAACGGATAGCCGACCACCAGCCTCCAACCTCCTCTTCTCGACAGGTCGAGTTCAGGAGTAGCGCTTGACGGGGCGGGCTCGCGGCACGTAGGCTCGGAGGTGATGGGACGGCTATTTTATTAATTTTTTTATTATAGGTCCAATTACCGCACTATAAGAACAGGCAATTATATTAGGGTGTTTGGATCCTATGAATTACGTCACAATCAAGCAGAAAATCCTACGGCTAGGGGCTCGAAAATCCGCGTGAAACCGGAAAAGGCAGTAAGAGAAAAACCGCGTAAAAACCGCGAAAAACCGAACTAGCTAAGGGGTCCCCCGAGCACACCGGTGCTCGGCGAAACAGACCCCGAAAGTTCAAGTCTCTGAGAGTACCTGTATTATTACAATAATTCAAATGTGCGGGAAATAAATCCTAAACTAGACTCCTCTCTCACTCAGCTCCTCTCTCGCTCTCTCCAGCAGCTCCGTGCAGAAGGGAGCCGCCTCCGAATCCTGCGGTTGCGCCGGCTCCTCGAAAGTCGCCTCCGCGGTCCTCGGGCCCTCGCAAGAAAGAAAGCAAGTGTCACAAACCAAATTATTATAAAAATGTCAGAAAAATATATATATGCAGAAAGCTATACAAAAAGCCGCGAAAAGAAAAGCCGCAGAAAAACTTAAAAATCGACTACTAAGCCGTGCGCCGCGAGCCCGCCCCGGCAACGGCGCCATTCTGATCGGCCGAGAAAAACACACCAAGACATGGGTGAAATAAAATAGATCAAGGGTCGTTGCGACCCGGATCTCGGAAGTAAATCGGTCAATCAAGAAAAAGTAAAGCAGACCACCAAAATCAGATGAAGGCAAATAAACACGATAGCGGTCCTGGCTATTTTATTAACCTGGTATAGCGACCAGGGTCGAACTCAAGGAGCACGGATTGGCCTTACGGCCTACGAAGTAGTCGAGAAGAGAAGAAAAAGTATTTTTGTGGTTTTTAAGTCTTTTTATATTTTTTGGATTTTTAAGATTTTAAGAAAATAATAAAAATAAGGAAACAACACACTTCAACAATTTATTTAATGCACTAAGATTCAAGCAAAAATTCCAGAAAAAATATTTTTGCGTGTTTTGTGTTTTTTTACTATTTTTGTGAATTTTTGAGATTTTTCTGATTTTTATTTTATTTTCTAAAAATCAAACAAGGACTGAAACTGTAGGTACTGTCCAGCCGAGCTAAAAGGACCTAGATAAAATATCTAGAAACCCCAAATTAGCCGGGAGGTAATTTTCCTGTATAGAGAATAAAACAAGGAAAATTTAAGCACCTAAATTATTATTTTTGGATTTTTAATTTATTTACTAGAATTTTTAGGAGATTTTGAGTGTTTTTCAATTTATAGGTGTTTTAAGTAATGAAAAATAGCCAAAATTGGCTAGAAAATCAAACAAGCATAAACAAATAGTAGGTAATTTTTTTGTGAATTTTAGAGGAGTTTTAATATTTTTTGTGATTTTCAAAGCTGAACAGTAAAGAAAATACGTGTTTTTGAATTTTTAAAAATACCAAACAGTGTTAAAAATGTCTCCAAAATTTATAGAAAATTTTACACCATGGCAAGAGCCATGTGTCCAATTTTCCTCAAATTTGGAGTTGATTTGCTATTTTTATTAAAATCACACACAAGGGCACAGTACATAGGGACCAAAACGCAAATACCAGGAGTCCTGGGGGGTCTGGTGCAAAATACCCAAGAAATCACGTGCCAAGCACGTGTCTGGGGCACTCAGGGACCCAAATGTAATAAAAACAAGGGCCCTGGACTAAATAATAACAAGTATTAAAAGTCTAGGGGGCTTGTTGCAAAATACCCAAAAATAAGCGCACATGCACAATTAATTCACGCACAGGGGTATAAATGCAATTTTCTAAAAATTTTCATTCATTTCAGAACTAACCAGAACTACAAGGGCGTCAATGCAAATACACCAAAGAAATTCACGTGACGAAGCACGTGGTCCACATAGACATGGGTATAAATGCAAATAAAGAAAGTACGGGGTCCTAAGTGTAAAATGTGCGAAATAAAATGAACTTGATAAAATATTTACAGGACTAATTAATAAATGCTAAAAGCAGAGGGGCCTAAGAACAAATTACCCCTTATTTATTATCCGAGGATCTGGATGTGCGACGCGTGGCAGATCGGACGGGTGGAATGGCGCGCCGCACGAATGGAGAACCTCAGCTCTAATCGGACGGTGGAGGCTCTCCCACGTGGAGGATCCAATGGCTGTGGTACGACGCGGGTAAACGAGTGGCCTCTGATCGGACGGTCGGGGCAGTGTCACGTAGCGAATCTGACGTCTGTGAGGTGGTGTGGCTAACCCTCGATGATCCGACGGTTGGGATCAGTCCTCCAAAGATCGGACGGTGGCTGCTGCTCCTGGGATTGACGGCTCAGATGAGAACTGGAGCGGGAGGCTGATCGGACGGCTGCTGGAGATCCTCGAAGAACAGGTGGCCGGCAAACTTCGCCGGCCCAGTGCGCTCGCTCCGAGCCTCCTCGCGGGGCGCTGATGATCGTAAAAGGTTCGGTGTGAGCCTCCACGTCGGATGGGAGTCTCCGATGACCCAGCCGAACTCCAGGGAGCTCCGGCAAGGTCGTCGGAGCTGTAGCTGCTGGACCCAATGGTCCAAGCCCTCAGATGGGCTTGGATGCTCCTGCAAAATAGACCAAACAGCTCGCGGGTCGAGGGCAAACTGCCTCGACCCGGTTAGGCGGGGTGAAGGTGGTCGGTGGTGCGATATGGGCGAGCTCCGGCAAGGGGGGTAAACGGAGGAGCTCGAGCCCCAGCTCCTGTGCGAGCTGGGTTGAATGGAGGTATGGAGAAGGTGCGCGGGAAGAAGGCGAAGGTGACGGTTGATTCCGATGATCGAATCGAGCTGTGAGGTGGTCGGAATCGGCGAAACACAGCGACGGCGAAATTTGGGGGAAATCGGAAATTAGCTAAAAGTGAAAGGAAACAGGTCTACCTGGATGGAGGAATCGACTGTGGCTGAGCTTGCGAAGCTCTAGGTCGTCGCCTCACGGGTCGTCGAGGCCCGAGGCTCAAGCTCCTGCACTGGGCGGAGCACGGCGATGAAGACTCGCCGGATCGATGGTCCAATCACCTTCGCCTCTCTTCGACACCACCAGCGGAGAGCTGTCACCTCAGGGAAGGTGGTGGAGGTCACGAGACTGAAAGATGGGGAGCCAAAGATGGGAATGAAGGTGGCGGAGCTCGGCATATATACGGGTGCAGGTCCGACTAGGGTTGGTTGGGTAGGGCAATGGAAGGCGCGGATCCCGAGGCAAGGGCTCCGGCGAGGATGTCGGATGCAAGGAGAAGAAGTAGGACCCGGGGTTTGCGGAGATGGCGAGCGGATTGAGCACGGAAAAAGAGGAGAAGTCGGGTCGGGCGCGAGATCCGCTGGAGAAGAAGGTCTGCGGAGGGAGTTGATCGGAGGTCAACATCTTCGTGGACCAATGGGAAGCTGCCACGTGGAAATGATTTGAAAAATCATTAGAAATAGTAAATGGCAGAATTATTAAAAAGTCAAAACGTGAAATATTTTTGTTTTAATATTTTCTATTTTTTTGTGATTTTTAATTAATTTTTCAAGGTAAAATAGTGTATTTACATAGTAGGTCTGTATATAGGTATATATACAATATATAAATTTTTATTTTTGATTTTTAATTTGTTATTTTTATACATTTTTATTCCCATTTTATATTTTATTTATTTATATCATAAAATTAGGAATAAAAAGATATTTTATTTTTATTATTTGATATACATAGGTGAAATAAATAGATATGTACATATATACACATGGTATATTTACAAAGTATTTTTGGATTTTTAATTTTTGTTATTTTTATTTTTTTGTTTTAATTTATTTTATTTATTTGCACTATATAATGTAGAATATTTACAAAACTTTTGGAAATTAATTTTATAAAGCTAAATAAATAGGGATGAGTGGACTATATACAAGGTGACTATGTACATGAGTGATGTTTTTGTTTTCTTTTTTTAATTTTTATATTTTTATCTTGATTTTATGTTTATAAATATATACAATTATCTACAAACCGATTTGAGTCTATTTTTGTGAGAAAAATACTTTTATTTTATTTACATAAATATTCACACACATGAGTCCCTATCTCCCTCTACTTTGGCTTTTATGCGGTCAGTCCCATGTTGAGCCCTCCCTTGGGATTAGGTCGCTCAATATTTATTCTAAATATTTCCCTCTTTTTCTTTTTACTCTTTATTCTTTTATTTTTGCACAAAAACATGCTAATTATTAAACTTTATACAATGCATGCTTTTGATAATTATTTGTATTTACAGGAATATACATGCATTTGCAAAGGTTTTTGTAGCTAAAATATAAGAATAAAGAGTGATGAATGGGTATTCATCAGTTACTTACAGTTGTACATGCTCTAACACTTGAGGACACATATTCCATTCTTGCATATTAATGTAATAATCTTGTATATTAATGTAATAATATCCTCAATCCACGTTAATGGATATGATTATTGATGTGTCTAAGCATTTATTCTACACTCGAATAAGGATATTAAAGTTAGAACATGGTATTTGGAATGAACAAGAATATAATTTATATAATTATACCATACTAGATATGAATATACTTGCTTTAGAATGGGTCGGGCTATCGGGCTAACGGGTTTGGGCCTTCTCAGGCCCGAACCCGACCCGATAATCAATATGGGCTCATTTTAGGGCCCACGGACCGCCCACTAAATTATACGGGCCGGGTTTTGTGTCGGGTCGGGACGGCCTAGCCCAATGCCCAACCCTACTTACACACTTTAACGCTAGTTGATGACTATTTTTACATATGGATTCTTCCAGGCTATTTATTTAGTTGTGATTTAATTGATAATTATTTAATATAAAAGTTCGATTTCTTTGCATTTGAGCGATCTATGAATCGGAGCGGAGGGTGGCACCGTTAGCTCAGCCGATGGTTTGAGTCCTACAAAGGGCTATATCTTCTCGATTCTTTGTGAATCAGACTTATGAGACCGGAAGAATCAAATTGTATAAATCTAATCAATTAAATTATGATATTTTTATTTATGTTATTTATTAATAGTTAATTTTTAGGGATATATTTATAGGTATATTCATATATGTTTTGACTACCCTATTGTTATTTTGTATATTTTATTATATTATTTTATTCTCTTATTTTATATATTTGTAACTTATTTTTAGGTATATAAATATATTCTTATTATTTTTTATGATGTTATTTGTATACTTAAATAAACAGGGTAGGGAATTTATCCAATGAGCGTTGTACCCATTAGCGTTTCGGTGAGCACCATTTGTAGGATACACATGTGTATTACCAATTGGGTGGTTACCTATTTCGAAGGATGCCGTTTTTGGAAGAATATTAATATGCAAAGCGATTTAACAATAAGTGGTATTCCAATTATATCGCATCCTAAAAAAGGAAGAACGTTTTGGAAAGAAAATGTTCGAATCGATGATTTCTTGCAGAAAATCGAGATCCAAATACTCAGGTCAATAATATATATACCATAGTCAAGTAGATGGTTGTTGCAAGATCAATAATATCCAAAAAATGGTCAGTAATCTACATTCATTTTATTATATGGTGCAGAATTCAGTAATATATACATGCAAGTCAAGAAAGTGCTTGTTGGGAAGTCAGTAAAACCATAACAAATGGTCAATAATCTCCATATGTATTATTACTTTGAACAGAAATCAGTAATTTAGAGACGATACTCAAGTAATATATATTGTTCTCAAGTAAATTGTTGTTGTGTGTTCAATAATGTATATATCTTTGTCTTATATCACATGTTCAGTAACATGTGTAGGATTCTCAAGTAATATCCACTATGAGATCAGTAATAACAAAGTAATGGTCGGTAAGTCATAGACAATGCTCAAGTAAGAAAGTAACTATTTGTTAATGCAATGCACATTACATACACAATGGTAATTCTAATCATTTCTTATGTTATTATTGATCTCACAGCACACATTTACTTGACTATTGTATACATATTACTAAATTCTGTACAAGGTAATTATTCGAATATAAATCACTGATCCTTGTCTTGATACTACCGATCTCACAATAAGCATTTATTTGATTGGATTATATTTATTACTATCATAGTGTTTGGATCTTAATCATCCACATAGAATCATTTATTTGAATCGGTTCTTTCCAAAACCGTCTTTCCATTTTTAAGGACGTTGTATAATAGGAAATATAATAATTGTTAAATACGTGACAGCCTATAATTAGAAATATAACTTTTGCTAGTACACGTGTATGGCCCAGAATGAGTGCTCACCGAAACGTTAATGTGCATAGGGCCCTCTGGATAAGTCCTCGGTATAGGCTGTACAAGTATAATTATAGGTATTTTCACCTATGTACTATATATACATATTTTATTTTAATGTTTTCTTTAGGGTTTTATTATATTTTTAATGTGTACATGCATTATAAATAATATGTACAGAATTATAAAAAATATGGAAATGTGAAATAATAAAGAATGAATAAGTTGAATATTTTATTCGAGTGTATTATATAATGAGGGTCCAAAACTAACTTTCACACCTTAATTCCAAAAATTATGAAACCACCTTCATTAAATAGTTTATTACAAGTTATATATACTTAGAGATGCTTTTGATATATTTTGAGTTTTTATCTGGAAGATATGGATATGTGAAGTTGGGATTTTGGCTTTTTATTTTGTGTATAAAAAGCACGCTATGTAATGTTTTTGTACGAAATCAATTTTGTATTTTTATTTATATTATTATCTACAAATTTCATGTACAAATTTTCTTTATTCGACGTATAAATAATAAAGAATGAAATGGGTCGTAAAAATGAATTAATGAATGAATAAAAGAATTGGATTTTTATTGTATCCCTGTCCCATATCTCCCCCTACTTTATTCCATGTCGACCAATTCGATTCTTGACTTGGTCTCGGGTTTAGGGTCATAACGTTTGGTATTTTATTCTTTTTCTTTTCTTCTCTTTATTCTATAATGTTGGCATTAAAACAATGTTACATGAAAAATGCAATAAATAATGAATCTTATTTTGTACAAACTAATGTTATTTACTTGCGTTAGCTTGGATTTTTAAGGCCAAAATGATAGAATAAAACGAAATGGAGATTCATCAAAGCCAAATTGAGAGATCGTCGTCTTAAAAATAAAATTATCCACTTGCCACAAATGATAGAACTCATTTTGAAAGATTGGATTGGCGAAGAAGTCGAAGGAGATGATGAAGTTTTCCAAAGATCGAGGCTAACATGGAACTTAGTAGCTGATGCAACTGGCGCAGAAGATTTCGTGCAACATTAAAGAAGCCAAAGGCATGCTACTAGTCAACCTCATTGCCATGTTTGAATGAAGAAGAACTCCCATATGAGGAGGAAAGTGAAGATGAAGACAATATCACAGGAGAATTTGATGATGATCAAGATTATAATTGCTTTGTACTCAGTAGAATGTTGTCGCTTAAACATTCAATTTCAGTACTTTGCTAATGTTATTTGTTTTAAATTTCGAGTTTCTTTCAGATGCTTACATATTTTCTTGGTGATTGTTATACTTACATATTTTGTTGGTGATTACTGTCAATTATTATGTGCGCTAACATTTTTATCGAGGTACCGATATTTTATTGATTGATTATTTTGATCTCTACTTGAAAGTCATTTTCTTATATATTCTATTGGACCACAATTATACGTAAATTTAGTACAACTGTAGTCACTTCTGCATTTATTTATTTATTTTAGTACCTGTCCGAATGCATACACATACTGCTTTCTTGAACCGTGACATATGAATATTAGGTCTATAAACATATCTATCATATCTATTATTAGTTACAAGGATAAAACATGTTAAATGTATAGAATCTATAAATAATAAATACTACAAGACATGTATATACCCTTATGGTATAGTCTAACTGACAACAGGTTTGTCGCATCTAAGGAGCATCAGGGTGAGGAGGGAGGTATGTACACTACCATACTTACAAACCTTAATGATGGTTGATGACTTTTTTTACATATGGATTCGTCCTGACTATTTATTTAGTTGTGATTTAATTGATAATTATTTAATATAAAAGTTCGATTTCGGTGCATTTGAGCGATCTATGAATCGAAGCGGAGGGTGGCACCTTTAGCTCAGCCGATGGTTTGAGTCCTACAAAGGGCAATATCTTCTCGATTCTCTTTGAATCAGACATATGAGACCGGAAGAATCAAATTGTATAAATATAATCAATTAAATTATGATACTTTTATTTATATTATTTATTAATAGTTAATTTTTAGGGATATACTTATAGTTATATTCATATATGTTTTGACTGCCGTATTGTTATTTTGTATATTCTATTTTATTATTTTATTCTTTTATTTTATATATTTGTAACTTATTTTTAGGTATTTAAATATATTTTTATTATTTTTAATGATGTTATTTGTATACTTAAATAAACATGGCAGGGAATTTATCCAATGAGCACTGTACCCATTAGCATTTCGATGAGCACCATTTGTAGGCCACACACGTGTATTACCAATTGAGAGGTTACCTATTTCGAAGGATGTCATTTTTGGAAGGAGATTAATATGCAAAGCGATTTAACAATAAGTGCTATTCCAATTATATCGCATCATAAAAAAAGGAAGAATGTTTTGGAAAGAAAACGCTCGAATCGATGATTTCTTGCAGAAAATCGAGATCCAAATACTCAGGTCAATAATATATATATATATACAATAGTCAAGTAAATGGTTGTTGCGAGACCAGTAATATCCAAACAATGGTCAGTAATCTACATTCATTTTATTATATGGTGCAGAATTCAGTAATATATACATGCTAGTCAAGACAGTGCTTGTTGTGAAGTCAATAAAACCATAACAAATGGTCATTAATCTCCATATGTATTATTACCTTGAACAAAATTCAGTAATTTAGAGATGATACTCAAGTAATATATATAGTTCTCAAGTAAATTGTTGTTGTGTGTTCAATAATGTATATATCTTTGTCTTATATCACATGTTCAGTAACATGTGTACGATTCTCAAGTAATATCTGCTATGAGATCAGTAATAACAAAGTAATGGTCAGTAAGTCATAGACAATGCTCAAGTAAAAAAGTAACTATTTGCTAATGCAATGCACATTACATACACAATGGTAATTCTAATCATTTCTTATGTTATTACCGATCTCACAGCACACATTTAGTTGACTATTGTATACATATTACTAAATTCTGTACAAGGTAACTATTTGAATGTAAATTACTGATCATTGTCTTGATACTACCGATGTCACAACAAGAATTTATTTGATTGGATTAAATTTATTACTATAATAGTGTTTGGATCTTAATCATCCACATAGAATCATTTATTTGAATCGGTTCTTTCCAAAACCGTCTTTCCATTTTTGAGGACGTTGTATAATAGGAAATATAATATTTGTTAAATACGTGGCATCCTATAATTAGAAATATAGCTATTGCTAGTACACGTGTATGGCCCAGAATGAGTGCTCACCGAAACGTTAATGGGTGTAGGGCCCTCTAGATAAGTCCTCGGTATAGGCTGTACAAATATAATTATAGGTATTTTCACCTATGTATTATATATACATATTTTATTTTAATGTTTTCTTTAGGGTTTCATTCTAGTTTTAATGTGTACATGCAATATAAATAATATGTACAAAATTATAAAAAAATATGGAAATGTGAAAATAATAATAAATTGAATATTTTATTCGGGTGTATTATACAATGAGGGTCCAAAACTAACTTTCACATCGTAATTCCGAAAATTATGAAACCACCTTCATTAAATAGTTTATTACAAGTTATATACACTTAGAGATGATTTTGATACATTTTGAGTTTTTAAATGGAAGATATGGATATGTGAAGTTGGGATTTTGGCTTTTTATTTTGTGTATAAAAAGTACACTATGTATTATTTTTGTATGAAATTAATTTTGTATTTTTATTTATATTATTATATACAAATTTCATGTACAAATTTTCTTTATTCGATGTATAAATAATAGAGAATGAAATGGGTCGTAAAAATGAATTATTGAATGAATAAAAGAATTGGATTTTTATTGTATTCATGTCCCTTATCTCCCCCTACTTTATTCCTTGTCGACCAACTCGATTCTTCTTGACTTGGTCTCGGGTTTAGGGTCATAACATTTGGTATTTTATTCTTTTTCTTTTCTTCTCTTTATTCTATAATTTTGGCATTAAAAACAATGTTATTTACATGAAAAATGCAATAAATAATGAATGCTATTTTGTACAAACTAATGTTATTTACTTGTGTTAGCTTGGATTTTTAAGGCCAAAATGATAGAATAAAGATGAAGAAATGGAGATTCATCAACACCAAATTGAGAGATCGTCGTCTTGAAAATAAAATGATCCACTTGCCACAAATGATAGAACTCATTTTGAAAGATTGGATTGGTGAAGAAGCTGAAGGAGATGATGAAGTTTTCCAAGGATCGAGGCTAACATGGAACTTAGTAGCCGACGCAACTGGCGCAGAAGATTTCGTGCAACATTGAAGAAGCCAAAGACATGCTACCAGTCAACCTCATTGCCATGTTTGAATGAAGAAGAACTCCCATATGAGGAAGAAAGTGAAGATGAAGACAATATCACAGGAGAATTTGATGATGATCAAGATCATAATTGCTTTGTATTCAGTAGAATATTGTCGCTTAAACATTTCAATTTTCTTATGTTATCTTAATCAGTACTTTGCTAATGTTATTTGTTTTAAATTTTGAGTTTCTTTCAGATGCTTACATATTTTCTTGGTGATTGTTTATACTTACATATTTTGTTGGTGATTACTGCCAATTATTATGTGCGCTAACATTTTTATCGAGGTACCGATATTTGATTGATTGATTATTTTGAGCTCTACTTGAAAGTCATTTTCTTATATATTTTGTTGGACCACAATTATACGTAAATTTAGTACAACTGTAGTAATTTCTGCATTTATTTATTTATTTAGTACCTGTCCGAATGCATACACGTACTGCTTTCTTGAACTATGACATATGAATATTAGGTCTACAAACATATCTATCGTATCTATTATTAGTTACAATGATAAAACATGTTAAATGTATAAAATCTATAAATAATAAATACTACAAGACATGTATATACCATTATGGTATAGTCTAACTGACAACGGGTTTGTCGCATCTAAGGAGCATCAGGGTGAGAAGGGAGGTATGTACACTACCATACTTACACACCTTAATGCCGGTTGATGACTATTTTTACATATGGATTCTTCCTGACTATTTATTTAGTTGTGATTTAATTGATAATTATTTAATATAAAAGTTCGATTTCGGTGCATTTGAGCGATCTATAAATCGGAGCGGAGGGTGGCACCTTTAGCTCAGCCGATGGTTTGAGTCCTACAAAGGGCTATATCTTCTCGATTCTCTGTGAATCAGACATATGAGACTGGAAGAATCAAATTGTATAAATCTAATCAACTAAATCCATCTTGTTCTCTAATCGAATCAGAAGTTGCGTGAATCACATAACCCAATCCAAATCACAAGGGTATTTCCGAATGTAAGCTAAGCTAAGTTCCAGGTTTGGTTCAACATCTTCCAGAATAAAATTTCTAGAGAACATGTCCAGTTATACCTTAAGATCACATCAATAAAAAACAACCTCGATCGAGTTTTCAATGATACAAGTCATTGATGATTCAACAATAAGATAAACATGCTGTTGCTAGATGAATGATCCTCGTGTTACGAGGGATTGGAAAAATCATTGTTTTTGAAACCGGACTGGACCAGACCGGCCGATACAACCGGTGAACCGGGCCTAGACTGGTCCAGTTAACCAGTTTATGCCGGTTTGGTTTGATTATTCCAATTTTAATTAACTCGCCCGGTTCAACCCATTTTTTCATCCCTGTTTAACCATGTTCAATCGAAGTTGAACTACAATTAATTTTTAAATTATTTAAACATTTTGTTGACAGTGGGAGTTGAACCCATGGCCTCTGATTATCTATTTCACACTTCTAACCAACTATACTAACACAACTTTTTGTATGCATTGGGTATTAAATATAATTAAACTATGATCATGTTATAGAGTATCTAGTCCAAATAAGATATATACATACATATATATGATATGTAGGATATTTGATGGTGCATAAGAAAAATACTTTATATATAGTGTGAATTATATACATGATCTATGTATTTTATATATATTCCAAGTATATTTAAGTGTATATTATATATATTATTTCATTTCGATTTGATTAGCTGGTTTAATCACTTTTTTCACCAGTTCGGTTTAATCTGATTTTAAACAATGATGATGTCATCATCCGGTTGAATCGGTTTGATTACATGATTTGACCCGATCCGACCATTTCAGTAAGATTTCTGATTTGGTGTCCGATTCGGTTTCAAAAACTTTGAGAAAAACTCAGATCGGTGACAAAGCAAGTCAGAGACTAGGGTTGGTTGATGTCCCGGGTAAAGAGGCAAAGTGTAGGGGCATCTTTGTAATAATAGCGGGTATAGCCCACCACTAGGGATGAGCATCGGGTCGGGTCGGGCCGGGCCCAACCTAGCCCGGCCCGAGCCCGATTTCATTTTTCGGGTCAACGAGCCGGGCCTAAGCCCGCGAAATATCTGGATATGTGGCCCAAACCCGAGCCCGACCCGTATTTAAATGGGCCGGGCCGGGCTCGGGCCGGCCCGGTACGGGTTTTTGGGCCTTGGACATATGAGTTTTTTCTGGGCTTTTTTTGGCTGATCCGTGACCCGATTGGGCCTTATAGGCCCATAGGGAGGGACATGTGATTCTACTCAATCACATTCTGACTAAAAACAGAATGTTTTTTTAATCAATTAGAAAATGAAAGTTGCAAGGATATAATCACGACGTATCAGCGGATCCTACTCTAGATTTAGCGGGAAATGACATGGCCAACATTGGACCACATTTACAGTTGTATTCAACAATTTGAACTCTGTACAATGACCTAGTTGTGCAAACTGTATAGGCCATCGATTCCCTGCCAAATTTTCACATTCTAGCTGGAAACAAATTCCAATTCTCAATCAAAAAATACCAACAGGGCCAGAAATGAAGACAGCCCCTTGGCCATTCAATGGACCATTCAGTGACTTGCAGGAATATGAAAATAGCCAGGTGCTCATGTAACCCCAACATATCCCCACATTGGGAAGGAATCCACATATCTCCTAACCATATTGTCTATTCTCAATGCAATACTAAGCGGTTCAGAACATCAAGAAGCTGCAGCCTGCAAGTAGTAAATAATGATCTTAGAAAATCTGTTAAGAAAGATGTAGTCAACCAGCCCTCCAAGCCATCAACGGGACCAGTCCAATATTACTCCACAAAAGCAATTAAGATTGACAGCCAAGGTCCAAGGAACCAAAAAGCATCTACATATCCAATGATCGTCATGATAGGCATATTTAATATCCAAAATAAAAACACATTCCACCAATACAGAAAATATATTCCAGCAGGTCCACCCTCAACTTCAGTTTAAGAATGTAGGGATTTTAACACTCTCATGACAATAACACCATCTTTCTCCAAACAAGATGCCTTGCAAAATCCACCTGCAAAACCATAGATAATGGTAACTTCTAAGTCATGCTTATTTAAATTTTGAAAGATAGTGACAATGGATTTCTTACGTTTTGATCCTTTCCAAGCGTAGTCTCCAAGATGGAAGCAAATATTCAAGATAATTTTCAACTTACTCAATCATATTCGACAAACCTACAATTTTTAAAAATACAAAATATTAAAATCATTGTTGTCATCATAAGAATGTACTAAATAAATCTTGCCCAATGAATTTTTAAAGCCATCATCAACATCATCATCCTCGTCTTCATCGCCATCCAGTGCATCTACTCCACCATCACCTTCTTCGCGTATCCAATCCTCCGTGCAAATCAATGCTTCGACAGTGGCTGGATTAAGTCGGCTTCTGTAAGCATCTAGAACTCTGCCACCAGTACTAAAAGCACTTTCTGAAGCAACAGTAGAGACTGGTATTGCAAGAATGTCTCGAGCTAGGTGTGAAAGAATTCGATATTTATTTGCATTTAATTGCCACCATTTTAAAACATCGAATTGTGCATCATCCTCATTATCTGCCGAATTATCCTCTAAATATAATTGCAATTCAGACTTTCCAGTCTCCAAAGAACATATGACCTTTTTCTGTCTTAGGAATTTGCTTCTTGTGTCCTCCTTTCTTCTTCCATCCCATGAATCATTTTCTGTTGTACCTTGAACTGGTGTTGTAGCCAAATTAGTTCCCTTGTATGCAACTGCATATTCATCAAACAATCTTTGGAATACGTCCTCCACTTGTGCCACATATTGAGTCACCTCTTCCGCCGAATAAAATTCAGAATATGAGAAACGTAAAAAACTCGAACTTGTTTCGTGGATCTAGAACTGTTGCAATGGCAAGAGGCAACATGGCATCCTTGTCCCTCCAATACTTGTCAAATTTTGTATACATTTTCTCAGCCATGCTTCGAATAGACATGTCCTCATTGTTCTTTAATGAAATCAATTCTTTCTCTATGTCAAATATTAAAGAGAAGAACAAGTTTGCAGTTGAATATTTTTGACCAGAGAAGATCTTCGTTGCAATATAAAAATTCTCCAAAATTCTCTGAATTACCTCCACCTTCTTCCATTCCATAGGTGAAGGAATATCGATCCCATGGAAATCACGTGCTTTCATCCGATTGAAGACTTTTTGATATCGTGACGTTGATTCAAGCATTAGATATGTCGAGTTCCACCGAGTGCTAACATCCAGCCGTAAAGTTTTCGTCACCAAGATGCGCTCCTGTTGAGCATATTCAAGAAACTCTTGATGCCGTCGGGTAGAATATTTGATGCACTTCACCATATTGCGGGATTTTGTTCACGATTTCTTTGATCTCTTCTAGACCATCCTGCACGATGAGATTTAGTATGTGTGCCCAACATCGGATACGGAAAAACCCTCCACCAAGCAATAGTGAATTTGTTGATGAAAAATGATCAACAATATTTCTTGTGACGACATCGTTGGTGGATGCATTATCTGCAGTCAGAGTGCATAACTTCACCACATTCCACTCATTCAAACGGCTAATCAACAAATCCGCAATATTCTCTCCGGTATGTCGTGAGGCTAGTGCTGCAAAACTCAGAATTTTCTTTTTCATCCTCCATTGATCATCAATGAAATGAGCTGTCAATGACATGTATCCCAAATTTTGGACCGAAGACCACATGTCTGTTGTAATGCAAATTTTGCATTCAGACTTTTTAAGGATGCTCATTAATTTTATCTTCTCGGCATCATACATTTTCATACAATCTCTTTTTAATGTAAAACGTGAGAGGACCTTGTACTTGGGCTGTAAACTCATAACGAAATTACGAAATTTAGGATTTTCCACAATACTAAATGACATTTCACTCGAAATCACCCACTTCACAAATTCCTCGCGGCTAAACTCTTGATTAAATTTCCATGTACCAATTAGACTCCCTTGCTCTGAGGTATGCACATTTAACAAGGTTTGTGATTGGAAGCCCCCATCCCTCTTGTAATACAAACACTTATTTTCTAGGTGACGAATCAAATGACTGGTTCCGCTTTTACTTTGGCAAGATAGTAGTTTTCTACAATGATTGCATCGACCCATTTCCTTCCCATCTACAACACCAATCTTTGTCAAATGCTTCCACACCCAAGATTGAGATTGGCGTGCACGTTTACTAGACCCTTTGAGATCATCATTCAGTAGTTCCTCCTCTTTCTCTTCTTCATGTCCAATCTCATCCTCCTCTGTAGTAGGAGTAACATCGTCACCTTGATGCGTAGCCGACATTTCTGAAGGTTAACCGTAGCAAGTACATAACAATTTAGTTAATAAGTTCACAACACCAAATCAAGATGGTCCAATACATAACAAATACAGCCCACGGTTCACCAAATCGGGAGGGCTTCCAAACAAATCTCACACAAAATTTAAATAAATCTTATAAAGAATTAGATTTCATAAATTTCATTAGTGGATTCACACTATAACATTAACATGAACATTATGCAGAATGGATAAGTAGATTCAATCAGTAGTAAACCACAACATAACAGAGATTAACAACATACATTATATTCAAAACATAACAGATATCATCAGAATGAAACTAACATAGAAAGTAGATATTTTTGTTAAGTAAAACTTCTTAATAAGTAGATTCCACAAGAGAGATTGACAAAACCATCAACCACTGGATTTACAACATAAGTAGAATGTCTTGTTCTTTTTAAGATTAAAGCATAAAAACAGTAGGCCAAAGTGAAGATACAATTTAAAGGTCATTCAAGTGAGTCCATCAGAACACCATGAACATAACAGATTTAACCTCTACTTCACCAACCCATCGATCGTCAGAACAATAGATCGTTATTAGAACAAGTCAAATATTGTGCTTATACAATTCACAACATAACAATATCCAGAATGAGTAGTTCTTTCTTAGATTATAAAATAAAAAGAGTATGCTAAGGTAAAGATTCTTTATAAAAGGCATTCAAGTATAATCTGAATATGCATAGGAGTCCATCAGAACACCACTGATATCACATATTTAACCAAAGCTTCAGGGAGCCATAGAACATCAAAACACAAAATCAGTAGGTTTAAAACATAACATCACCATCCAAAGACAGAACACTAACCCGATCCACAGGACAGGAAGTCCCTCTCGACGATGCTCTCGAGCACGGACGGTTCCCTAGCCAACGAGGAGGCGAGGACTTGGAGTCGTGAACTCGCGGTGCTAGATCCTAGGGGAGAGGGCTAGCCGCCAGAGGCCGTCGCACAAGCCGCAAGCCGTAGAAGATGATCGCACAGGCCACCGCTTGCGGGGAGAGGGCCAGCCGCCGGTGGGGATTTGGGAATTTTCATGAGCGGGATTGTGAATGGGAAGTGGGAACTAGAAGTCTAGAACCGGCAGGGGTATGCTAGACCATTTCAGTAAGATTTCCGATTTGGTGTCCGATTCGGTTTCAAAAACTTTGAGAAAAACTCAGATCGGTGACAAAGCAAGTCAGAGACTAGGGTTGGTTGATGTCCCAGGTAAAGAGGCAAAGTGTAGGGGCATCTTTGTAATAATAGCGGGTATAGCCCACCAGGCCACCACCCATTCCAAATGGGGGCACCGATTGTTTCGGGTCAACACATTGCTGGTTATCCAAGCTAGACTTCCACAATGGATACCATCCGATCCGGCTCAGGTGAACCCCTAAACCCCACTCCCATTCTTCCCTTCTTCCCCAGTCTTCCTTCACCCTCCGTTCTCTTCTTCGCCTTTTCACGTCCTTTTTCTCAGCAAACGAAAACCCCACCGCCGTTCTCTTCTTCGTCGCCGACGCCAACCCATATCCTCCCCGATTCATCCACACTGTCCACGGCCTTCCAACCACAGCCCCGCCTCCGTCGAACCCTGCCGACCCTCACCTCCGCCAACTCATGATTGGCCTTGCAGACGGCCATAAACTTGTCACACCCTTTATATATGGGTAAACCACAACCAGTCCAACATTCTAGGGCTCAAGCAGTTGTGCTCATTCATCCATCTGTCTTGAGAAATTGATCTCATAATAGTTATTCCAAATGGGATTTATTATTCACGTGGAAGAGGGGGTTTGAGTAGGATGAATGACATCTGTTTAAGCGGACAATAGGTTTATAGTATTCAATAGCAGAAAGTTTAATTTAAAAAATTTTCAGCATGTCATGCTTATGGTCTGTTGATGAAGAAAGTTGTGTCTATGAAACCATCCGCTTCTATACAGTATTTGGATCTTAGGAATTGTACTGATATTGAATAATGAATACACACATTTGTTTATGTAACTTCAACTTTTTGGATTGTTTTTGAACCATTACTTTTGTTACAGAGCGTTGTCTCTTTGTCCTGGTTATTTTATAGCCACACTCAAATTTAAGGTGAATGTGCTAGATTGCTTGAAAATCAGAAAGATGCCCCCCAAGAGACTCATTTCAAACCCGAGCAAATCCATTTCCTCAACGGGAATGATAGATTGTGCTATGCAGACAAAGAGGTCGATCGAGAAGGTTATGCATTATTTGTTGTGGTTTCAAAACAATGTTCCCGTCAATTTCTCAACATGTTATTTTGTTGCATACGCCTGACTCCTCATATGCAGGGAGGTGGGATGCAAAATCAAGCGAAGTTTGGAGGTCTGATTGATGATCCAAATAGAATCGAGGTCATGACTGTAAAGGAACTCCGGGAAGTAATGAAGTACAAAAATATCTTTGAATGCATCCTTATTGATGACTATTTCTCATATATCAGATACTGACCTTACTTCATATCTACACCACTGGATTGGCTAGTATGATACCTGCTTGGAATAGAGCTTTTACTTTGATGCTGTCTATCTCCATTTTGGCATTCTCTATAACGGGTAGAACAATTCATTTCCATCTATCTTATTTTTGTAGGGATGCTGGTCTCCCCATCAAAGGTTCTAAACACGAACTGTTGTCAACTTTAAGATCATACTTAAACAGAAATGATACTGGTACGTAGTTTCTGATGCTGTGAATTTGATTATCCAATCTCATAGATGAGAACAATTATAAATTATAGGCTCAGAAGATCCACCACCCGCTGAAATGCAACGAAACCAGAATAAATCCAAAAAAAGAAAGTCACCAGTTTCTTCATCTGCTGGAGATGTGTACGTTTCGGATACAACAGAAAGTAAACAAAAGAGAAACAGAAGCAATAGACAATCTTCCGCCAGCATCAGTCTTACCGAAAGTGTCATGATAGAAGAAAAGTTGCCAGTTGAATCAGAGGTTGCAGGCAAGTTTTCTGTTATCAGTTCAATGTTGCGCCAAATTAGTCACTCTAGACTTAAGGTTCCGAGAGAAGCTTACTATCAACTATCTATTATTCTCTGGTAACATTTACTCTATCAGGTTTGAAGAAACCTCACTCTGGTAAAAAGGCCGCCTTGAAAGTTGAATATAGTGGTGACCCAGTGGTCAGTGAACCTTGGACTGTTTTAACGCACAAAAAAGCACAGCCTGGCTGGGTTCCTTACAATCCTAAGATCATAAGGCCACCACCACTTGCAGATGACACAAAATTCGTGAAATTGATGTCATGGAATGTTAATGGTTTGAGAGCACTCCTCAAATCTGATGCATTTTTTGTATTGCAACAGAAGGAAAATTTCGATGTATTGTGCTTACAAGAAACAAAAATGCAGGCAAGGGTCTCTAAGCATCGTAGGCTTTATATTTTTTATTTTCTTTTGATTATTCAATATGACTGTTTATGTTTTCTTCATGTCATGCTATCTTTGTATCCTACACCCATATCATATATTTTGAAATTTTACTTACATGCTCATATAATCACTTACCTAATCTGAGAAATTGCAAATTATCTCCTTAAACTTGCATCATTTTACATGTATGTGCTTCATCATTTTTTTCGTCTGCATTAATCATACACCTTACAAGGAAATTGGAAAGTTTACATGAAAGGCCGTGCATGCATATATCCATTGTATATTTCTTCCTTACCATCTCACGATTCACTCATATTATGGACAGGAAAAAGATGTTGATGCAATTAAAAAAAGTCTCTTTGATGGCTATGATAATAGTTTTTGGACATGCAGCATCACAAAATTGGGTTATTCAGGCACTGCTATTATCTCACGGGTATGCAGCACCTGTAGGAGTTTTGTTTATTGGCAGTAATATTTTCCAATTTGAAATAATATCACGCGGCTGATTGCAGTGTCATATTGGTTATAAATCTTCAAAGTTTTTTTTATGAATTCTTTGTCCTTTCCACAAATTATCAACTATAGTTCCAATGTAAACATGGTACATTCTCAACAGAGTTATAGATTTTTATAACACCCTAATGTCGTTCAAACAAAATTGTTGTTGAGGCTTCCCATAAGTTGTAATTTTGGAACTTGTAGAGAGAAATGAAAGGCGTATTCTTCTTGATAATCTACTTCTCTATTTATAGTATAGAGAGGTCCAACACCTTAAAATTTGGATTTCGATTTCGTTTCACTAAGTCCGGAAAGAAAAATTATGAAGAAATTCGGTGGAATTTCGTTGAAATTGTCGGAAATCTTGGAAATGACTCCAATTTGATTTTTCCCAAAAACTAAAGTTTTTAATATTCCTAAGTCAATAAATAAAATAGAAACGCATACTTTTATGTAAAATAAAATTGTAAATATAAGTTCTGGAATAGTATTATCGTCACAATCATCACACACGCTGATATGTAGAGCAACATGTTGTCTCGAATGAGAACTGTATGCTAAACTGAAGCAAAAACCATGATAGTCACCTCTTTAATAAAAATGAGGTGAAACATATAAAACTACTAATCAATATATATATAAATCAAAATAAATAAAGAACAAAAAAAGGTCTTTAGTTAAAACCTGAATTTAACTTTTAATTCTTGTGTCTAAGTGATTTGGTTGGATGTAGATCTAAAATTTAGAAACTTACTAAAGAAACTTCTTCAAACAATGTAAAACACTCTAACTGCCCAAATCATCGACGAATAAATAAGTGAAAATGCTTTCACGTATGCAAATTTGATGAAAGTGAATGGTATATTCTCTTATTTTTGTTGTTTCGGCGAAACAACATACAATTTGGATGAAATTTCGTTGACATTTCGCTGATATTTCGTTGAAATCTTGAATAAAGAAATAAGGCAGTGTTTCAATTTTTGTGACCTAAAGAAAGGGAAATTTCAGAGAAATTCAGTGAAATTTTGTTGAAATTTGAGGGCATGGAGAGGTCAAAATAGATATATGCATAACCATAGAATGAAATCAAAATAGAATAATAAAGACCTCATAATATCTTATAGATTGTCCCAAGGATTTTCTAGGATCTCCCGAGATTAAGTATTTATGAGATCACTTTTGTAGATGTCAGTTTCCCTCCACACATCGGCATGAGAAACAATTCCCAGCATTGCTTTTAGTTGTCACTACTCCATCTCCCTTAGAGTTGTTCAACTGGCCTTTAATGCCAAACAAGGCCACCGATGTAATGTTGCAGAGTGGAGGCATCGACACAACTAGCATTGGTTCCAAGCATCGCTACGTGAACTCTACATATAACCCTAATATCTCATGTTGTTCGAGCTCAATGATAGGTTATCCTCGAGCATAGAAAGAGGGAAAATGGTATGAAGACCCATATATAAGTCTTCATCTAGAATATCTAAAGGAGTGAAAGTATTCATTGAAAGACCAAAACTTAAGAAATTATGAAAATGCCCTTGATAGAAATTGTAGATTAACCATTGAATACTTAAACTTGTAGACAACGTGATCGGTAGTCGGTATTCAGTCGGTTGGATCACTGACTAAGGATTAATCAATAGTCTACACAGATTTAGTCATCCATTAGTCAATTTTGAAATTTTAGGTATTTCAAATATACAAATCATTTTTATACATATATTCTTATATATTTGCATAAATTTGTACATTTTCTATACTACTATAATGAAACAAAAGAAGTAATTGACTTTAAATATAACATAAGCATGTTAGAATAAGTTTGCTTTTAAAAAGGCAAAAAATTTTGAAAATAAAAAAGCTTTATGTAAAAGCGCGTAATTAGTCGGGTTGACTGACTAATGACCAACTAGATCTAGTCGAGTCGTCTATCCCCCCCTCTCCCCCCAAAAAAAACCCGACTAATCGGACCGACTAGTTGGTCTAGTTGACCGACTTTTACAACAATGCTAACAACAATAATAAACCCTCTTCCTACTTTATCTGATGCCAACTACATGGAATCTTTGCTTCTAAATAGATCGAACTTAGGTTATACGATTTTTAAATCTAAGAAAACTATATCCTTCTTGATAGTTTCCTTCGAACACTTTCGAGTGTTGGCAAAATACACCTTAAATAATTGTTAATAATATTTTATAATTATCAATAGGCACTCATGATTATTAGTCTTTGTAGCTTGCATGATTGATCACGCTATGCATGTCAAGCTTCAATTAAAGCACTCAAGTTTCGACCAAAGGGTCTCAAGAGGCTCATTGTTTTACTTGTAATATTGATTTGTAAAGGCTCACAGATATACAAAAATATATGTATTTAAGCATGCTATTTTCCAAAACAAAATCATCATTTACACATACACCTTGGCTAGGTCGATCACCCCATACCTGGTTGATCAGTTGAGCTTATTGTTTTAATTCTAATCGATTACCTCCTATTAAGTAATCGAGCACGCCGAAATATTATATGATATGATCAAATAAAAACAACTAATACCGATTACACAATTGATTTTTAGGTGGAAACTCCATTAGATAAAAACTACGATCCAAGTCTCGACTCTGGATTCTTTATCTACCGAGTTGATTAAACAATTACTATATTCGAGCTACGGCGTCGACAACTTAGCTATTCTACATATGCTTTGGATCATACATTGAAGTCTCCTTTCAACTTGATTACACATCATGTTATAGTATAATAATTCAAATGTTTTAAATCACACAACAATCTTTTCTTCATCTTGGATTGTTAATGAACGAGTTGTTTCTTCCTGTGAACCCTAGGCTCTCTTATATAGAAAGATAAACTTATGGGTAAATTACATAAGATAGATATAATAAAAGATAAATAGAGAAACTATACATAAGACATAAAATATCTCCACACTCCCCCTCAAGATGGAGCATAGATGTTGATCATGCTCATCTTGGATAAACACTTCTGAAAAGGTCCTCTGAGCAAAGCCTTGGTAAAGATATCTGTTGTTTGATCTCTTGAACTGACATGAGTGATATTGATAAAACCATTCTGGATCATATCCCACGTATAATGACAACCCACCTCAATATGTTTGGTTCGCTCATGAAATGCAGGATTGTTGGCAATTAATAGTGCAGCTTGGTTATCACATTGTAATTGCATTGGAAGAGGACATATATATGTAAATATGCAAGTACAACTCTAACTCACATCATCTCTGTGCTTGAATGAGCCATAGCCCTATATTCAGATTCAACACTTGACCTGGCAACCACAATTTGCTTCTTGCTCTTCCAAGATACAAGAGAACCAACAAATACAGCAAAACCTAACGTGAACTTTCTGTCCTTGGGTCACCCTACATAGTCTGCATCTGCATAGGCTGAAATGGTAAGATCTGCCCCTTTTTTGAATATCAATCTTGCACCTGGAGAGGATTTTAGGTATCTCAGTATCATATATACACCATCCATATGTACCTGCCGGGATTGCTCCATGGACTGTCTCACTCGAGTAACTGCAAAGGAGATATCATGCCTAGTAATAGTGACATAAAGAAGTTTTCCCACCAATTCTCTGTATCCCCTCTTGTCTACTTCATTTGTATCATCCTCATATAGTCTTATACTAGGATCCATAGGAGTAGTAGCATGTCTACACCCTATTATACTTGTCTCAACAAGCATATCTGTGACGTACTTCCTTGGGTCATCACAGGACCCTGCTGATTCCTGGCATACTCTAATCCCAAGAATTACCTTAGAGTCCTTGGTGACAAATTGTCGTCCCAGAAACTCCTTTGCTCTTCTTATCCCCTGCACAACATCTCCTGTGACAAGTATGTCATCAACATAGACCATAATAATGACAATACCTGTAGATGCTCTCTGAACAAATAGAGAATGGTCTGCGTTTGACCTTCTAAATCTCTCCTCAAATAAATCTGAGAGCTTCTGAAACCATGCCCTCGGGCTCTGCTTCATGCCGTATATTTCCTTGTGAAGTTTACATATCTGCTGACACTCCCCCTTAGCAGCAAACCCCAGAGGTTGCTGCATGTAGACTTCTTCTTGGAGATCACCATACAAGAATGCATTCTTGACATCAAGCTGAAATAAAGGCCAAACACGTTTCACTGTAACAGAGAGAAGAACCCGTAGAGTAGAATGGCGAGCAACATGTGAAAAAGTGTCCATATAATCCACTCCATGTGTCTGAGCAACTAATCTAGCCTTGTAACGATCAATGCTCCCATCTGCATTGTGTTTTAATGTAAACACCCATTTGCTACTTACAATAGAAGCCGCAGTTGGAGCAGGGACCAGGCTCTGCGTACCACGTGATTGTAGGGCTGCCATCTTCTCTTCCATAGCTAGATGCCTTCAATGCCTCCTGATAAGTTCGTGGTATAGCCTAGACAGATAGTACAACGGTAAATTTCTTGAAATCTCTTGTTAGGCGATCAAAGGAAACCTGAGAAGCAAGTGGATATGAAGCGCATGTACGCCAGTGATCACGAAATCGGCCGCACGGGCTGCATATGCGGCCGCATATGCCCGTGCGGCATGCAGATCGCGCCGATTACTTGAATCAGTGCATTATGCGCCGCCCCCGCATATGCATCCCGTATATGCCCCGCATATCCCGCATATGCCCTGCATACTGTTCCAGCAGTTCCAACTTTTCAATCTTCTCATTCAGGTCCTTAATTCCATAACTCGGCCTCTTCATTCAATTGTTAGAATATGACATGCATTTCTATACATTTGCAATGCATTATACCATGTATATGCAGTGTTTTATGTTTTTCTCATGTATTGTTTTCACGAGTATATGCAATGTATCGTCGTATATTTTTATATATACCGATTGAGATTTTGCTAATGTAGTGCATGCATGTGCATTGAAGTTTTGTTATTACGAATTATATAGTGTGAAGTTTTTATGATACATGTTTTTTTGTGATTAAATATGAGGCAGTTAAAAGTATATATACTCACCCATCTAACATGAATCATTTTTCTTAGATCTTCTTTAACTCCACTTAGATACGTAACTTCAGTGGTAATATTATTCATAGATATTTTTTATTTTTAAATTAAAAATTAGAAAACCGCTTAGAACCGCATATACCCCGCATATGCCCCCGCATACCTCTTAGTCAGTATTCGGTGACCCGTCCGAACGTATACGCGTATCGCTTTCCTGAACCTTGATGTACGCTTTTGCTTTCTAAAGGCGATTGGAACATCCAGGTCAAAATGTAACTCTTTAGAATGAGAACTAGCCTCTTGCAAAGAATCCTGCTCAGACATATCTCCAGGACCATCGTTTGAAACCTCGTTGTCAGTACATACTTGAGGCGTTCTGGATGACGGGCGTTGACCATGGGCAAACAATGGTCGACGAGTATAGAAATGTGGGAATGGTGGAACAACTGTTAGCAATGCGAGCCTGAGGCGAACCATTCCTGCAATAAATGTTATTGTAATGAATGATTTATCAATACAAGTTATTGATTATTTTCACTCCCTTTCTGAGATCGAATGAACGAATGCACTATAAGATCCCTCTGTACAATAAGGGTTATGTACCATGGCCAACTTGATAATCATACAGCTGTTGATTCATTAATTGAATCATAGAGGCTGATGCTTGGTTGAATATCTAAGGAGTTAGATAGAGGACTCATCAAGCATCATCAAATGATTGTTAAGTGATGATCTCTAGTCTGAGTAGGAGATGGCAATCCTTTCTCATATGGCTGATATCTGACCGATCTCTTGATGCAGGTCCTCTGCATGAGAATAGTGATTCAGAGGTGCCAGATTAGTTGACTCAATGGGTTGACTTAACGAGATCGAGATAACCAAAGATCTATGTTGAATACTGTCACATCATAGGCATGCATCCTCTGATCAGAGATAGATGTATTGCTATATGTCTATGTGTGTACATTTGGCAGACCAATAGGTTGATGACCTAATCAAGGTCTATACACCGGCGAGCTGGTGTGCATGTAAGGACATATGAGTAATACGATCTCTTAAAGGGATCATACAGGTTCACATGTGAATCGGAAGACATGAGCTCACTCATGAGGTATTGGGACTGATCAAATTCCATGCATGGTCGTCATGCTTTGTAAGCATGACATGAATTTGGAGGTAAGATATATGCTTTGGGAAAGCATATGATCTATACCAATTCCCAATGACCAAGATTGAGAAACTTAGTGATCAAACCCTAAAGATGACAATGTAAAAGTGATATATATCTTCAGGATGATCATATGTCTTCCAGTATGCAGGATGTACAGGTGTTGGGAATACCTGAGGGTGATGTGATCATAAACGATTATATAACCATGACGCTTCCATTCCAAGGGAGTGATGAAACATGTTTAGATTTTAGTGACTCCTCTCAGTAGAGAAGTGATCTAATCTTAGTCCATGTATTGGACATTGATCTGAATGAGATTCAGATGCAATGAGAAGATTAGGTCTACGGTCTTGATTTAATCAAGCATATGTGGGAGGTCCATGAGATCTGGATTTGAGATGTGATCTCAACATCCAAGTCACTATACATGGAACAATGCAATCGCCCTGTCCTTATCTCCAAGTATCTGCGGAGAAATCGCATTATTCTTGAAAGGGTTCAAGAATAATTCCATAGATCTAAGCATTAAGAAATTGATAATTAAATGTGATTTAATTATCTTGATGTATGTGGAAATTATCCAATATAATTAAATGTGATTTAATTATTATGGATAAGAATAATGTGGATAGCAATATTCAATTATTCATAATATATTATAAATGTGATTTATAATGTATTAGAGAGAGTTAATTATAATTTATATTTGTTGATTAATTATTAATGTGTATTGGATACACATTGTGTAATTAATTGAAAATGTAAATTATATTTTGTTTTGGGTTGTGAATGTGATTCACAAATATCCAATAGTAAGATTGCAATATTCTTAAAATTAATTATGAATTATTTTTGAAGAATAAATCACAACAAAAGTTGTTGGATTAAATAATTGAGATTTCCATGGAGATATGCAATCTCATGAGATTTCATGAGATTGCTCCCCACTTGGAAACAAGTGGACGGCCACCATAACCAATATGAAAATTGGTGGCCGTCCACCATGATCCATGGGAGATGCAATCTCCATGTTGGTTAATCTTCTTATTTGATTGATTTAATTTAGGATTGATGTATATTTGATTTATCAAATATATTTGATCTAAATTAAATCATAAGTTGTTGGCTTTTACCAACAACAATCTTAACCATTGGATTAAACTTAAATCAGTGTCATCCATTGATTTTAAGTGTCCATGGATTGAGATCCATGGATCCCAAAACCCTATAAATAGAGAGGCATACCGTGCTCTCTAAGGTAATGCTTTTGAAGCACATCTCTCTTCTCTCTCTTATTCCACACGTCAGCCCTCTCCCTCTTTCTTTGGTGGCCGACCACCAAAACCCTAGAGGAGAGCTTCGTCGTCGCCTTTGCCACCACGCCGCAGCTTCGACGTTCTTTGGTTCTCCGTCTTCTTTGGAGTGCTACGCTCTCACAAATTTCATATAAAAAGAGAATATTCTGAACTTCATTAATAAAAGTTTTGATAACATCCCTTGCTTCAGATTTATTCTTCAAAAGAAACACCCATGACAAACGAGAGAAATCATCAACTGCGACAAGGTAAAACATGTCCCTTGGTGATCAGGAACACGACTCAGATCCCAAATATCAATATGAAATAACTCAAAAGTGAGCGACTTCTCTGACTTAGACGACTAGGAAAAGCAGATATATAATGCTTTCCCAACTAACAAGCCTCGCACTGGAAGGAAGAGCGAGGGAAGATTTGAGGCATGACATGATACTTCTTCTGTAAAGGGAGATCACCAAAGCGTAGGTGCCATGTGAAAGGAGAGATTGATCCAGAAGACTGAGAAGATATGCTAGCATAGGGGGTTCGGACCAGTCGATAGAGGCCGACCTGCTTACGGCCGCAACCAATCACCTTGCCCGTATGTATATCCTGAAAAACAAGAGACGATGGATCAAAAATAGCCCGACATTGGTATTTTTTTGTAATCTGACTGATAGATAATAAATTCAGAGAAAAGTCAGGCGCACACATTCTGCATACGTATTGACGGTGTCAAATTGATCTCCCCCCGTCTTGTAACCGGGGAATGGGTCCCATCTGCTATAACAACAGTTCTCCTTGGATGTACCTGTCTGTAAGCTGCAAGTTGATCTCTACCACTACATATATGATGTGTTGCTCCAGAGTCCATAATCCATTCTTTAGTAGCAAGACCATGACAAGTAGTAAGAGCATAGGTGCTACCTAAGGTACTGGAGGAGGCAGAGGCTTCAACATCTGAGTGGCCTCTTGGAGTATATGAAAAGTCAATGGAACTCCCCGAAGACATAATATCCTGCAGTTGAGCAACAAGGTCATCATACTTCTGATCTGAAGAAGCAACAACGTAAGAATATGTTTGCTCCGCTACACGGGCAGATGCAGGAAAACCATGCTTGGAGTAGCATGTATCTTCTGTATGGCCAGGATGATGATAAAAAGTGCATGGCTGTCGAACATAACCTCCTCTACCATGAGGTCCACGTCCACGGAATTGAGAAGAGCCCCCACCACAAGAGGCTACCATCGTAGAAGAAGTCTGACTCGAGGTAGGAGATGGAACAGTAATCCTATTGAGTCATCTGAAAGCCTCCTCCATAGGAGGAATGGTAGCATCCGCTAGGATGTGTGATCGAGCCGCCTCAGACTCAGGGTATAAGACAAAATATCTCTACATAGATTACACACCAAGTTATAACAATACACGTTATAGTAAAAATGAATTTTTTGAGTTAAAAGAGAAACACACGTAGGTGTCCTAACTAGAAGCTTTATGAATAAAAAGGAGCAACAAAAAAACTACATCAACTAAAACTCGAAGAGAGTCTTATCATGGAATAATAACGTTTTCTACATTTTGGATAAAAAACATTTTCCACAAAGTAGCGCTTCGCAAGGAAGATAATTCCACTGTGATCGAGCCAGAGCGCCCAAATCACTGCAAAAGGCAAATCTCTCACTAAAAATGAGAGTTGAAAAGAGATCCCCAAAAGTTGGATTGATGGGCTGTGATGACTCAATCCGAACCCACTGCAAGCCACACCTCTTTCTCCTTTCCGCACTCCAAGAAAAGGTGATTGGTAAACTCCGCGCCTTAATTGCATAAAATGTACGAGCTTCTATTGAAAATTCTGGACAAAAGATCCCTAATACGTAATCTACCTTCTATTAGAAACCATATGAACACGTAGATCCGATATGGAATTTTCAATCCCCAAAATGATTGCAGTCTCTAATCAAATCTATTGACGAGGCAACCACCCGAGCATTTAGCATTCATGAGCTTTTTTCATAGAGTAAATGTTGTCCCTCCAAGCCCAGTGATCCTTCCCTTTAGTTGGGTCATCAAGCGTGTTGATCTCCTCCAATAAGCTAACTAAATCCTAGTACTGTTGCTCAGAAAAGTTAAAGACGAAAGTTGGCAGCTGGAGGCCATCCTCCCAAACTTCAACCACACGGGGAAATCTTTTTTTTTTAGGCTAAAAGAGGGTAGAGTCCCAAGGTGGAACCCGCTACAAGATACAACAACAAAGCCTTTTTCCCGTAATTATGGTCAGATGTATGAAATTTTGCCTTCATTCAACTTTCTGGTCATTATTGAGCTTACATTTAAATAACTAAGATCCATTCACGTAGTTTCTTTCCAACACTTTTTGGACCTTCCTTGCCCTCTCTTAACCGGCTCAACATCCCAAATCTCGCGTCTTCTAACCTGTGCAACAGCCGACCTCATTTGTAGACAATCAAATCATTTTAAGTGGTTTTCTCTCGTCGTATCCTCTATCAGAGCTACATAAACTTTCCTTCTGATCGTATCATTTCGAATCCGATCTTTTCTTGTATAGCCACACATCCACCTTTGCATTTTCATTTCCACCATCGCCATTCTCTATGCATGTCTATGGTTCACAGCATGTCTCACGTCTGATCCGTAAAGTATAGCATGTCTCACGTCTGCTTTGTAATATTTTTCATGTCTCACATCTGCCTTGTAATATTTCCTTTGACTTTCAAAGGGATTTTCAAAGGGACTCACCCTAAGATAAATAACAAATAAATAAATAAATATATACATAGTTACAAATTTAGTGGGAGAGGGCTTACTACATTTATACAAAGTTACAAATTACAAATTGAAATTATTGTGCCAAGAACTATACAATGCCCTTCCATGTTCCAAAACATTCTTTGCGAGCAATCTTATCATAAACTAAAGTAAATAGACGAGAAAAACGTGCTTCCAGCAAACCATTTCAATAGTAGGGCATGATTCATTTCTTCTAGATTTGGGACATCGAGCCCACCACTCTCCTCTGAGCATCACTGTATCTGAATCTACAAGATGTATACCATCACCCCTTGACTTGACTTGGCCCAAATAAACCTCTTTACAATCCGCTCCAAATGCTGCCGAATTCCCACATGAAGCAACCTTGTAGACATAGAAAACACCGGAGTTACAACAATGACAACATCCACCATTACCACCAACCACTGCATGACACCAAGGATCCTTTCCAATCGGCAAGCTTCTGCTCTAATTTTCTACAACAGGTAACCGATCCGCCTCTTGCAAGTGAATATTGTACCCACTTAATGGTCTAGTGGTAGTAGAGTGTGTCTACCACACAGAAGACTAGGGTTTAAATCCCACTCTTGTAAGGGTTGCATTAGGTAGTCGACGACCATCGTAAAAAAAGTCGAATCTTTTGACATGGATTTGTGCAAGAATTCATGTAGCCGACCCTACTTATAGTGGGAGAAGTCTTAGTACATTTAGGTAACGGATCCACCAAGAGAGTTTGGCCACTACAAAGAGGAGGCTGTGACATCCAGATCCGAATAATCCGAATCCAACCCGATTAAGGGTCTACATGATTAATTTATATTCAATTAATATTGAATAAATCCATATTAATCCATTGATTACAAATAAAAATTCGTTTGGTCGCAATCGATCAAAAGTCGATCGCATTGTAATGCGTGCCATTAGAAAAGCCGCAACACAATTGGAAATCGCAAAACAGACCAAGACCACCAGAAAATCCGATTCGACGAAATAAGACTAACAAAATCAACCGTTCATCGATCGTAGGTCATTTGATATTTTAAAATCACAAAATTCAAACCGTTAATCCAGATCGTATTTCGGCAATTTCTAATTTTATCTCAAATCAAAATATGTGATTATTATACTCATTTTGATCATCATTCACGTGGTCAAATTGAGCTATTGTGCACTTGAATCCGGCATTCGAGGCGTGAGTACATATGACTTCGGATTTTGCAAAAAGAATAAATAAAAGTATTATATAGTATAATATTATTCTGACATCAGCAAGCTGACGTCAGCTTGTTGACGTCATTCCAAAAAAAATATTCCACTTGTCGACACCACCCTCTTTTCTTTTTCTCTACTTTTCTCCACGGAAGGAGCTGCTCTCCCTCCTTGTTTCTCATGGCTGATCTCACGCACCTGCTGTTCAAGTAGCTGGGCTGTTGTTGTTTCCAGCAATTAGTGTTGCTCTCCCTTCTTACTACGAAGGCTGCTCCTTGCAGCTATAATTGCAGGCCGACCTGCTGGAAGCTGCTCTTATAAGAGCAGCTACTACTGCCTAATAAGCCAAAAAGGAGCTGCTGTTTCCCCAAGCAGTTCCCTGCTGTTGCTCCTCGCTATACAGCCACTACATACAAAATTTTGATCTCTAAATTGTGGAGATCCAATGTACAATCCTTCTCTCTTTCCACTTGCTGCCATGCATGTAGAATCTTCCCCTCTTCTTGCTGCCATCCATGTTCTTGTACAAGCCAAATCATGCTTTATAGTCTTTCAGGTGTGTAATAATTGAGTTTCCAGGGGTTCCTTATTGTACATGTGAATCTTCTTAGATTTTTTAGAACTTGAATGTTCCTGTTGCTTTCTGGTTAACCACGTGTGCCATGCATATCAGAAATGCTTTGAGATAGTCAATTACATGAAGGTCCCTTAGATTTTTTAGAGATTTGAGAGCCTATTTTTAAGCCTTTCACCGGTTGAAGCTGGACAGAGTGCTTTGATAATGTTTTCTTGCCGTGCTGCTTCATGCAACTACTGGCAGAACAATGACTCATAAATTAGTTCAAGCTTGTAACTTTGAACTGCGCCAAATTATCGAACGGTAATATTTTTTTTCTATTCATAGTTCACATAAATTATGGTAGAAACATGCCGTGGAGGCTTGGAGTTTCTGGTTATGATGCATGTATTAAAGGGTCAAATATTAGGTTGGAGTCACAGTCGGGGATGGGCATGGGCCGGGCTGGGCCCTAAAGATCCCAGGCTCAAGCCCGTCTAAAAAATTCGGGATTTGGGCTGGGCTTCGGCCCACAAATTTTTTTGTGGTCCGACCCAAGCCCAAGCCCAACTCATCCTCAATTGTGGCATGCTTCTCTGTCATTGTTCTTGTTGTTGATGCACATTTTCTAGTTGTTCCTATTCATGCAATAGATAAGTCCTCTGTTATTCCTCAATTGAAGCTCTTCTAAAACATCATCAAGCAATACAAGCACATGAAATGGAGTCTAATCGGGCTAAAAGAGGGAAGGGGAGGCATGAGTGGTCTGTCTAAAGCTCAAGCTTAAGACACAACTAATTTTTGGCTGGGTATTGGGCTACATATCGGGCCACCATTCGGGCCTTATATCGGGCCCCCAAATGGGCCGGGCCTTGGGCCGGGTTGGACCGAGCCAAGCTCGAGCCCGGCCCAAAGAAATTTTGGGCCTAACACAGGCTCGACCCAATGATCTTTTGGGCTTGGTTTGTGCCGGCCATGGACTGAAATTTCGCGATATTTCGTCGAAATATCGGTTTCGACAGGTCCGGGCTTTCAAAACCACTATATATCGATTTCCACGGTTTCGGGCGAAATATCGCGAGATATCGACGATATTTCGGCTCGACTCGAGATCTCGACCGACATATGGAATCTTTCATTAAAAAATACACCGATATGTCGAGATATGCTGAAATTTCGATCGAAAGCATCCCATTTTGACCGACTTCGGGCAGAACCGTCTCCTTCCTCTTCCAAGGTCTTCTTCCTTCGAGGTAAGCCAAATTAGGCTAATTCTTCTTCAAATTCATAAATTTTTTTAGGGGTTTCACTGTTAGGATGTTGATATAGCTTGCCATGGTGTTTTTTTTGAGAGATTTCCCAAACATAGCTTCTTATTTGGGGACGAAAACTAGGGCTTTTGTTTTTTTATTGCACAATAGTGTTAGCTATGAACATGGTATCTCGGATCTGAAGTTAACATGAACTAAAATATAGTTGGAGAACATTTTGTTGTATCTATGTTAGAGGAAATTGGGGCTTTTGAGGTTTAATGTGCAACGATAATAAGTTGGGGTATTATATATTCGGATCTAAGTTTGGAAGCAGAAATCATAATAAGGAATTTTTTTATTAATAAAATTTAAAAATATAGAAAATCCGAAAATCGATTGTTAAATATTTAGGTTTTTGTTCATATTTTGTGTCACTTAGGTAGTCTTTCTTGAAAATGGTCCCCTAATTGGTAGATTTAAGACCCTGATGTATAGATCTAAGGTACTTTTTCTGTAAATCGGAATAGTAGGTGTTACAAAAATTAAATATATAATAATTCCGAAATTTAAAACATAAAATAATTTAATATTCATAAGCGATCGCATTGTATACCAACTTAATGATCGTCCTTGAATTTCCTCGTAGATTTCGACGATCATCACCATGGAACATTCTGGTTCCAGTTCTGGATCTGACAGTTCTGATGATCAGAGGGGCGATTTCAGTGGGGACATTGGCTGGAGGTATGCTTCCGCTCCTGATGGAAATAAGGCGAAGCCACAATGCAATTTCTGTGGGAAGAAGTTGGGAGGGGACGGGATCACAAGGATGAAGCAACATCTTGTTGGCAACAACAAGAATGTTGCCAAGTGCACGCGTTGTCCCAAAGATGTGATGGACAAGGTCAAGGCGAGCTTGGAAGGAAAGAAGGAAAAGGAGATGGAAAGGGCAAGAAGGGAAGAACAAATGAAGGAGTTCATGTTCGAGAAAGAATTCAACGTCATTTCTAATTCAGACGAAGATGATTTTGTGTACCCTGCTGACATTCAGACTGTAGCGGAGAGGAGGGCATACAGAAGGGCTACACAAGAATCATTGAGGAGCGAGTTCGAGAGGAGAGAACTCGGTGGTACACGGGGCGGCGTCTATGGTGCAGGTGGGAGTAGGAGTGGTTCTGGAGGTGCACCAGTACCACCACCCACCAAGAAACACAAGGAGAAGGGAATTGAGCCCTTCTTGACGAGGAGCAGATCAATGCAATACAAGGCAAGCAAGGATGCGAGGCAGAAAACGGTGACGGGAATGTCCACCAATGTCCGAGAAAGGGTGGGAAAAGCCATCAACAAGCTCTTCTTTGGGGAGAGCATTCCTGCCAACATTGCAGGTGGACCATTTCTTCAGCATGCCATTGATGAGATCGTTGCAGCAGGAACGGGAGTGAAGGCTCCTACATCCTACGAGATCATGAACAAATACCTGGGGATGGAGAAAGAGGAGATGAATGATGATGCAAACACGATTCGGCGCGTTGATGATAAATAAAATAATTTGGGCGGTGGAATTTCGGTGGAGAAAAGGAGGGGTTGAGAAGAAGAAAACTTGTCGGGAACGAGGGGTTGAGAAGAAGAAAACTCGTCGGGAACGAGGGGTTGAGAAGAAGAAAATCGCGGAGATCGCGTAGGGGAGGAGAGAGACGAGAGAGGAATAAATTGGAGGGGTTGAGAGGAGAAGCTCGTCAGGAACACGAGGGGATGGAGAAAAGAAATGTGAAGACCACATGAGGGGAGAGAGAGGGGGGAGAGAGAGATAGAGAATAAAATCTCAATTTTTCATATCACTGAACTTACTAAACAACTAGTCTATCATCCCTTTATATAGGAGGGATGAGATTACAAAAATAGAAACTCAAATTCAAATTCAAACTCAAACTAATTATCCTAATTTGACTCTAACCGAATAATTTGAAATTCAAATTGAAACTAACTACTTTAGAGACCACACACGATCTCTTATTTTAAAATAAAATTACGACGACTCAAAATAAACGTAAATAAAATTAACGGATAAAAAGTAGATAAAAATGCGTCCCTATTTCTCCAGTTCACGCTGCATCAAATGAGTACATCGCCGAGTTGAGGAAATGGCCAGAGTACGGGGTGACATTGATGTGCGATGGGTGGACGAGCTACACGAGGAAGCGGATCATCAACTTCCTTGTCTAATGCGATGGGAAGACAATCTTCTTGAAATCTGTCGATGCATCTGAGCATGTGAAGGACCACAAGTACCTTCTGAAGTTGATGAAGGACGTTATAAAAGAGGTTGGGAAAGAGCACATTGTGCAAATTGTGACGGATTACGGCAACAACTTCAAGAAGGCTGGTGAAACAATAATGAAGTCCGGCGGCTACGGAATTTTTTGGACACCGTGTGCTGCGCATTGCATTGATTTGATCCTTAAGGATTTCAGCAAAACGAAGCTCGTCTCAATGGTGATGGAGAAAGCACGAATGATCACCACATTCATTTACAACCACGGCAAAGTGCTGGCACTGATGAGGCGGATGTGCAATGGGGAGTTGGTGAGGCCTGGCATCACACGCTTTGCAACCAATTTTATAGCGTTGCAAAGCCTCAAGCGACATAAGACAGGTTTGAAAACCATGTGTTGCCAGGGTGAGTGGTTTAAGATACCTGAAGCTCGAACTGAAGGAGGACGGAAGGTGGAGATATTGATCAATAATATCTCCTTTTGGGATGACGTGACTCGGGTCACGAGGATCATGGATCCAGTTGTTTCTGCATTGCGGATCTTGGATGGCGACAAGAAGCCCACCATGGGAGTCATCTACGAGGCAATGCGCTGCATGGGAGAGAAGGTCACAGAAGCGGTTGGAAAGGGATCGAAAGCATGGTTGGACATCATAGATGAGCGATAGTCCAAGATGCTCTCACATCCTCTTCACAAGGCCAGTATGTTTTATGTAAAAATGGATTTCTTTTTATTTTTTAAATTTCTATGGTTGGACATCATAAATGAGCATCTCTACCGACTGGTGTGACTGGATCTGCTTTTGTGTTTCAGGACATTCTTGCGGGCAGAGTGACTGGATCTGGTAGTGAGGAAGAGGATCTCTACCGACTGGTGCAATCTCCTTATGCTGGTGCCTCTTCTCTTCACACTGGATCTGCGTCTCCCTATATGTATCATCTTCGATTTGGTCATCTTCCTCTATAAAAGCTGTGCCACATTCTTCCACAAATTTCTTCTCGTGCTACCTTTCAGTGCAAGGCCTACCAGCTTGGGAAGCATCATTGGTCCACTTTCCAGAGTTGTCAGGGTCGGAGTAGTCATAGTCTGTTTGAATTAATTCATTTTGATATTTAGAGTCGCAGTAGTGTCCTAGATCATAAGGGGCATAGATTTTATCTTGTTGCAGTTGATGAATTTTCAAGATTGTCTTGGGTCTTTCTTCTTAAGAACAAGTTTGATGCTGGTCCTATTATTCGGTCCTTTATTAATGAAATAAGGAACATTTTTCAGCAAAAGTTAAGTTTATACGTTCAGACAATGCACTACAATTTTGCAACACTCAACTTTCCCAGTTTCTTACGTCCCATGGTATTGTGCATCGGACATCTTGTGCGTATACTTCCCAACAGAATGGGCTGGTTGAACGACATCGCCATCTTTTGGATGTTACCATGACTCATTTGATTCAGAACCATGCTCCTCATTCATACTGGGGGGACGTGGTTTTAACTGCTTGTCACCCGGTAAATCGTATGCCTTCTTCTGTTATGGGGGAAAAGATCTCGTTCTTGATTGCATTTCCCGAGACGGATCACTTACGCCTCGTGTCTTTTGTTCAATGGCTTTTGTTCATCAAATTTTTCGTGGTCTTGACAAGCTCTCTCCTAGAGCTGTCAAATATGTGTTTGTTGGGTATTCCAAGACCCAAAAGTGATATCGTTGCTTCGACCCTGTTCGACGAAGGTACTATGTTAGTGCAGATTCTCTCCTACAGGTGACAATCTCATTCCTTCAGAGGATGGAGAAGAGGTCTACATGTGTCTACCTTCGATCTCCACGACACCATCATCGTCACCACCACCACATTTTCCTCCACTGCCACCGCTACCTCCTCCACCACCACCTCCATCACCACCACCTACCATACCTACTTTCTTTCCCCAGGTTCACCAGTGTCGACCTCATGCTCATGTGCCTCATCCATCATCCAGCATGCCCAAGGTATGTTTGAGCATTTGAGTTCTTCTAATGGCACTAGTGATTTGCATGTGTAGCTTGAGGTGCAGGATGTCCCGAATAATACATCTTCTGCGAGTACTGAGGACCTAGGTGTACCTATTGCTCTACGGAGGCAGAGGCGTGCATGCACTGTGCATCCTCTTACTTCCCATGTTTCCTTGGAACGTCTCTCCGAAGATTTTTAGAGGTTTGTTGTGGGACTGTCAACTGTGGAGATACCACAATCTTATCAGGAGGCGTTGCAGAGTAGTCAGTGGCATCTGGTGATGGAGGAGGAGATGACAACTTTACAGTCTCGTGGTACGTAGAGTGTTGTACAGGCTCCTTCGGTTACGTTTGTTGTTGGCAACAAATAGGTGTTTATTGTGAAACATTGAGCTGATGGTACTGTGGACAGATATAAGGCCATATTGGTTGCTCGTGGGTTCACCTAAACCTATGGGGTAGATTACTAGGATACTTTTTCTCCCATTGCACGCCACTCTACGCTGCAGATTCTTATTGTTGTTGTTGTGGTATGTGACTGGTCACTTTTCCAATTAGATGTCAAGAATGCTTTCTTGTATGGAGATATGCAAGAGAAAGTTTACATGCAACAACCACCAGGGTTTGCTGCTGAAGGGGAGTCCAGTATGGTATGCCATCTTCACAAGGCCATATATGGTCTTAAGCAGAGTCCGAGGGCTTGGTTTCATAAGCTCTCAAAGTTGATTGAACAGAAGGGGTTTGTCAGATCTATTGTAGATTATTCTCTCTTTGTTAAGAGAACTCAGTGAGGTACTGTTGTTGTTCTAGTTTATGTTGTTGACATCATTGTTACTGGCAGTGATGAACATGGCATTTAGGCAACTAAGGATTTCCTTGGACGACAGTTTGTGACCAAGGACCTTGACAAGCTATGTTACTTCCTTGCCTTGGAGTTTGCACGAAATCAACAGTGTTTGGTTATGATGCAAAGGAAGTATGTTACTGATGTTCTATCTGAGACAAGCATGACAGGATGTAGACCTGCCGCCGCACTAATGGATCCCAATGCTAGGTTTTATGATGATGAATATGAGGAGGTGGATAAGAGACGGTACACAGAGCTAGCATGGAAGTTGTTATATATGTTAATGTTAGAGTATTGTTATGTGCGCCCACATTGAGTTGTAGCAGGGTAAATGGATCCTGGAGAAGATCCATTTACCCCATTCAGTGTTTAGTCCCACATCGTCCAGTGGTGGGACTTGGAGGCTCTGGAGAGGCTATATAAGGAGCCCCAGACCTCCTGTATCCATTGAGAAAAAGCAATGAAGCATATGCCCCTTTGAGGGCTTCTCCCGTGGTTTCATCCCGCTCCTCACGGAGTAGGGTTCCACGTTAAAATCCCGCATTCTTATTGTTTCTTTATCTTTTTCCATGTTTGCTTCCGCATTCTTCATATTTTATAACATGGTATCAGAGCGGGTTCGTTCCTCGAGGATTTCATGTTTAACTTTGTTCGAGATTCGATTTTGAGAAGTGTTTGTAAAGATTATTTCAATATTCAGAGTTGCGATTCATCATAGGATTTCTCTTTTGTTTTCTAAGGTTTCGTTGGAAACCCTAATCACAATTTGTTTGTGAAGATCTGGCCTGGTATAATATTTTTGAGGTGCATCTCCTCCATTGCGAGATCTTCTTCCAGGCAATGAATAGGTCGGTAGCAGCCCTGCTCCAGCTTCTTCGTGCGATAGCGCATCTCCAGTCCTCACGGAAGCCCCAAGCGCTCCAGATGATACCACGCCCAGGTCGACAACTCCTTCCTCACGGAAGCCCCCTCGCGCGCCTCTCCAGTCCTCCAGGCGATGAAGCCCTGTATTCCAGCCCTCGGTGACGCGCGACACTAGGCATCAGGTGGCGCACTGCTTCAAGCGGTGCATCTTGACCACGCGCATGCGGCGCGATGCAAGACCACGCAACCAGCGGCTCCTCCAGGCGGCTGATTCCATCGCCCTTTCAAGCATCTGGGCTTCTCCAGTTGACGAGCCCTAGTTCTTCCTCGCGCGAGTGTAGGTGGCGTACTCCTCCAGCCGCCATAGCAGCGGGCTCCGCCTCCCTTTGGGTGGCTCACGCCTCCCCTCCCGACTCGCCTCCAGCCCAGGCGGGATTCTCGACGCAAGGCGGCGCTTCCTCCACAAGCGGCGACGCGCGCAGTGTCCCAAGCGCCTCCAAGTCCAAGGTCTCCTTCTTGCGGTGGCATATGAGGGGTTCCCCGATGGGAACCCTAAAGGGATTTCCTATTTTGCCCAAGAGAATGGGCCCACGTTTATATAAAAAAATGTGTCTGTTGCTTAATTTGGGCCCAACGGGTCTGCTGTGCTGTATAAAAAAAAGAAGGGGAGGGGAGAGATGAAAAAAAAGAGAGAGCAATGTTAAAGAAAAAAATGGAAAGGAAAGTCGTGTACAAAAAAAGGTCGTACGCAGTTGAAAAAAAAAAGATCGAAAAAAAGGCGCGTACAAAATGAAGAGCCATATGCAAGGTAAAAAAAGGAAGATATTTGCGAAAGCCGTAAAAAAAAGGAACGGTTTAAAAAAAAGGAAAAAAAAGAAGAGAATGACGGCTTAAAAAAAAAGAAAAGCCGCAAGTTTTTGGTTGTTCTTGTTTACCCCCAAATTATCTTGTCTTCTCCCAACTTGGTCGACGTTCATATTTTCCGACAAGTATGGGAGAAAGGGGGAGTATATGTAGAGTCACAAGTATAGATCCATATTCCATATTCAGTCTCCAGACCTGCCAGATGTTCAGACTCTACATTTCGGTTTCAGACTCGATGATTGATTCCGAGTCCAGTTTCAGACACGCACATGGATGCGATCAATTTCAAATGAGCATATGTTGCCATCTTTTGTTTTGTGGTCCCCATAATCCTTGTTGTTCGGCCAGAGTTTTCATGTGAGCCATAGAGACTCCAGAGTAGAGGACCATTCCCTATGCCATGTTGGCAAGGGTTTTCATGTGGTATCATAGGTACACCAGAGCAGTGCACCATTCTCTGAGCCAGATGAGAGAGACCCAGTTCTCTGAGGAGGAGACTTTTCGACTCCATTCTCCAACGATCGTTGACTCCGACGAGGATTGCACAGCCACGACCTTTTCAGTTCGACCCTTTTCAGAGATGGAGCAGTTGTTCACATTATTGTGGCGGGCCAGAGTACTCCGATGAGGAGACTCATTCCAGTTGCAGTGACTCTGACAGGCGCAGTTTAGAGCACATGCTCTCCGATGAGGAGATTCAGAAGACTCACACTCCAGCCCGTTCGTCCTCCTCACCTGCACGGCATGAGAAGCAACGTCCTCGACTGCAGCAATGTGCGCGTTGGGTTGATATTGTCCGTAGTGTCCTGTAGCGTTGAGTTGAGTTTCTTTCTGTTTGTCCAAGCTGAGCATTGCATGCTCCAGCTTGAGGGGGAGTGTTAGAGTATTGTTATGTGCGCCCACATTGAGTTGTAGCAGGGTAAATGGATCCTGGAGAAGATCCATTTACCCCATCCAGTGTTTAGTCGCACATCGTCTAGTGGTGGGACTTGGAGGCTCTGGAGAGGCTATATAAGGAGCCCCAGACCTCCTGTATCCATTGAGAAAAAGCAATGAAGCATATGCCCCTTTGAGGGATTCTCCTGTGGTTTCATCCCGCTCCTCACGGAGTAGGGTTCCACGTTAAATTCCCGTGTTCTTATTGTTTCTTTATCTTTTTCCATGTTTGCTTCCGCATTCTTTATATTTTATAACAGTTACTATTACCAGGCCTAATATATCATTTGGAGTGAGCAGAGTTAGCCAATTTACGGAGCAACCTAGACATGCCCATATGGATGCAGTTTGCATGATCTTGAGATATCTGAAGTCTTCTCCAGGTGCATGCCTTTTTTCAGAAGAGATACATCTCTTACAGTTACTGGATATGAATATGCAGATTCTGTTGGGTGTCCCAAGGACAGGTAGTCCACTTCAAGCTTCACTGTATTTGTTGGCAGCTCGCTGGTTTCATGGAAGAGTAAGAAACATACCATTGTTGCTCGATCCAACACTGAATCAGAATACAAGGACATGGGCCAAGGGGGCACGTAAATGATGTCGGTCAAGTCTGTCCCGACTGATCTAACTATTGAGGTGCATCTTTCTATGCATATCAAATGTGATAATCAAACAACTTTGTTCATAGCCAATAATCCAACCTTCCATGAGAGAACGAAGCACATTGAAGTAGATTGTCATTGCACCCGTGATTTGATCCAAAAGGGGCTTATTTCCACTTCTCATTTTGCATCAGGTGATCGGATTGCGGACATGTTTACCAAAGCTCTTGCTAGGGGTCCTTTTCACCGTTGTTCTAAACTGAGTATGAAAAAGTATATGCTCCAGCTTAAGGGGGAGTGCTGAGATACTGATATCTCTTCGTCTTTATTTATGTTTTTATTTTTCCAGTCTACTTTATGTAATTTTCCCTTTGAGCTTTTCTTCTATATAAGAGAGCTATAGGTTTATGAGGAATACAATTTTTCATTTCCACTCTTTCCACAAGAATGTAATTTAATTATGTGATCAAGTGCATGATATCTTTCAGTCGGATCCTTCATTTTATGATAGGAATCTGAGTGAATGTTGAGAATCATATCACATTAGGGAAACATTGAATATCCAATAGACGGAAGGAACATCATCATTATTCTTATATTTATGGAGATTGAATAAAGTAATAGAATATAATGGTGAATCCATGATGATATTTTATTGTGTCGGTCATGATGACCCGTACATCTAACGTCCCGGGCCCTACCGGTCCACCCGGTCCGTTATCGAGAATTATTGGCCCGTTCAACATGTTGGGCTTGAGCCCAACTAGAGCCTTCAATCACAGCTCAAAATTCTTAAGGTCATCTCGAAGATTTCATTCTGAAGGATGGAGCATTAAAATTTCGAGGGAGATTGTGTGTACCTAACGATGAAGGGATAAAGAGAGAGCTGCTGTCAGAAGCTCATTGCACGAGGTTAACGATCCATCCTGGAAGCACTAAAATGTATCAAGATTTGAAGAAAGATTTTTGTTGGTATGGTATGAAGAGAGATGTTGCTGAATTCGTTAAACTTGTTGTTTAATTTGCCAACAAGTTAAGGCTGAACACCAAAGACCTTCAGGATTGTTGCAACCACTTCCAATCCCTGAGTGGAAGTGGGAAAGTATATCTATGAATTTTCTAGTTGGTTTACCTCGTACACGGCTGGGTCATGATGTTGTTTGGGTTATAGTGAATCGACTAACCAAATCAGCACACTTCCTTCTTATCAAGCTTACTTATACACTTTCAAAACTTGCGAGCTTGTATATCAAGGAGATTGTTCGCCTGCATGGGGTTCCAAAGGAGATCATATCTGATAGAGATCATTGTTTTACCTCTAAATTTTGGAAAGAATTACATAAGGCTCTCGGAACAAGATTAAATATCAGCACTGCCTATCATCCTCAAACGTATAGTTAAACTGAGAGAGCTATCCAAACATTAGAAGATTTGTTCCGTCCTTGTATGTTAGAATGGAAAGGAGTATGGGACATGCACATTCTATTGATTGAATTCACTTACAACAATAGCCACCATTCTAGTATACGAGTGGCACCATATGAAGTTATATGGTAGGAGATGTACATCTCCCTTGTGTTGGACTAAAATAAGAGAAAGGAAGATGTGGGGATCAGAGATGGTTCAAGAGACCACTGATGTAATAATGAAGATCAAGAAAAAGTTATTAGAAACTCAGAGCTGCCAAAAGAGTTACCGTGACAACAACAGGTGAGACGTAGAATTTAGTGCTAGAGATTCGGTGTTCGTCAAAGTATCTCCTATGAAAGGCACTCAAAAAGGAAAGCTAAAATCAAGATACATTGTCCTTTTGAGATATTCGAACGTGTAGGACCAGTGGCTTATAGGATAGCTCTCACACCGCACTTATCTGAGGTGTATAATGTCTTTCACATATCAAACCAAAGAAAATATATTTCAGATAGTGGTCATGTGATTCAATATGAAGATTTACAGTTGGAGTATAATCTTACTTTTGAAGAGCATGCTGTTGAGATCATTAGATAGAATGGGGAAGAAACTTCACAGAAAGACGTTGCATCTAGTAAAAATTCTTTGGAGAGACAAAAAAAGTGGCAAAGTTACATGGAAACTTGAGGATGAGATGCGCACAAAGTAGTCATCATTGTTTATCATCAAAGGCATGACAAAATTCGAGGACAAAAATTCTTAAGGGGGTAGAATGTTAGAACAAAAAACATTTGATTGGGGGGAAATTGCAAGGGCATCCTTGCAATATTTCCACCCAAATGAAAAAGAGGAAGTGCTGGACTCGACATCCCATTCCTATCGCCATTTCCTATGGCTTCGTCCAGTCCGCCAACAATGAAGAAAAGAGGAAAAAGGGGGAAAAGGAGGAAGAAAGAAGAGGAGATGAAGAGAAGAAAGAAGAGGAGAAGAGTGGGGTAAGATCCTACTTCCAACCTTCTTCCTATTTCCTTTTCCTTGTATTGAGTTTGATTTAGGGGATATTAAATTTTTGATGTGATGTTAGGGTTAAGATAAAATAGAGAAATAAAATTTCAAATTTTTATGGTTTGGTATTATGAGATGGGTTTATAATCTTGTTTAAATGTGAAAAATGTGATAGAGGGATGAAACTTGAAGAAAAATCTGTGGTGAAAATATAATGGTGGTGTAAGAACATGAGGCTTATCCTTGCATGCAACAAATCCATGTGGGCGTTTGTGTTATTAAGGCAAAAGAATGGATGATAATGTGGATATGATGTCTTTGTAGTGGATAGTTGATTGTGGGGATAATGTGATTAATGATATTAGAATTTGATTTAGTTTTCCATGTGAAAGATATGAAAATTAATTATTTCCTTTAAAAGGAATGTGGACAACATGCTGAAATTAAATTGCATGCACGTTTTTCTTAGTTTTTGTAAGTGAATGATGGTGGAATAAGCATACATTCTTGTTGATTATGTGATAGTCATAAGATTATGTTAATGTTGTTGAGTATAATACTTTAAACAATGAATAATGGCCTATTTGGATGATAGAATTGGAGATGTAAGGGAGATGTATCATGATAAAAAGATACCACACGTAAGGGAATAATGTGGGGATGCGTGTATGAATGTGGGAGTTCTTTGAGAATTAGGAGTTTGATGATTGAGATAAAAAATTGATGAGATGAATAATGTTTTGAGAATTGCAGAAAATATCATTGGAGTATACTCATTGAAATAGATGGGAAAAATGTTAGATGGGAAGTGGTAATGATTATAGAAGACATAGGTATATGTATGTAAATATCGATGAAAAACTAGATTTAACTTTGGTGTGGATTTTAAAAAGACAATCTTGAATTTGAAGATTTTTCCACCATAGATCATATTTGTTTTAAGTCTGTGGAAGAATATATGTTTTACGAAAAGTAGTGGAGGGAGGACTCTCAATAGTATGGCTTTGAAATCTTGGAAATGAAAGGGTTGTTAGGAGGGTATATATAACTCATATTGGATTTTCCAAAAAAAAATATGATGAAAGGTGAATGATCGAGGATAAGGGATTAAGATCCCACGTAGAGTTTTTAATCTTTAATTTTCCGTTCTCCAACGGTTTGGTCTATCATAACATAGTTATAATTAATACTTGCAGTAAAATCGAACTCGGTCGGTTCGAGAGATTGAAGAACACTACTTATACCCGAGGTGAGGTTTTCCTTGAATTAAATATATTTTTACTTCTCCTCTTGCTGAGTTGATTGTTCATTAGGTTGTTGTAATTTTTTTTCATAAGGATACCTAAATGTTAAGTTAATATCAGGACATATGGGAAAAATCCATGGGAATCATCTACATTGGGAGATGTATTTGATTTTAGAATAGAACCTTGGGATGCTAAAATTTGAAAAACATATGATGAAAGGAAATAAGAGTGAAATAAGAGAAACTTGGGACTTCGCTCCCTATTGGCCAGGGTAGATCATTCGAATCGAAACTCGTAGTATAGCACAAAATGTTACAAGAAAATTTCAGGACCGAAAAACAAATGAGGAGTGACTCTGGGGATAGTCACTCAAGAAGTGACGCGTTCTCACTCCGTCCAAGTAATGGGTAAGTGCTATACACTCGAGGGTTAACAAATAAAGGGACTGCTAGTAGGTTAGGGTACCTGCTAGTTACAAGTTATCTTAACCACTAGGGAATTCCTGAGATGTGTTATACTTATCTAAATAACAATCATAACCAATATTATGAAGATTTGTAATGGAAGAAAAGTGGATACATGCTGATTAAATACCATAGAAGGAAAAAGAGAAGAAAAAAGGAAAGAAAAGAAAACCTCCACCAAACGGTAAATTATAAAACTGCTACTTTTTATCCTATTATATCTCTTATATGTCCTCGCTGAGCCTTTGCTCACCTCCTTAGTTGACAATCCAACTCAGGTGATGGCCAAAACCCGCATTACGACATGGAAGTCTAACTGACCGCCTCGATGCCAACTCTACCCACATTCTGCGTCGGTGCACCGAAATCACCTTTCAACTATCATGTTAGCGACCCCTCAAGAGATTAGCGAGCCAAGCGTTACCTCCCGTACCTTATTCAGAGGGATGAAGAAGGGATACTGGTCATGCTTTGGGAGAGCATGACAGTGATGACCAACCTCATTTTGAGGTTGGAGATGATGATTCGCTACCATCGTTAGCTCTTGCCACCTAATGATGACTGACATGAAGATGCTGACTTCGTAGAAGAGTTTCTTTTTGTTGGCCTTTTGTGATTGTAGTTGGGATGTAAATTTTGAATCCTTGTCATTATGGACAAGTTTTTTTTTGAATCCCAATATCCTTAGATGAGAGGTGGAATTAGTGGCAAACTTGCAAAATTTCATTTTTGTACAACCTTGTAAGATCAACTAGTATGGAAAGTTTATGGCAATTCATGATGATAGTTCCGTGGTACATTATATTCATAGCATTTTTGTCCTTGTAGTATTGTTAGAATATTTGATAGTCAATTTTTTCTGCTTTATTGCATTTTCTTTCATTGGTAAATTGTTGGGCATACACGTAAAGATCGGATTCGGAATGATGCAATCAAAAAGAAAGTTGGTGTAGCTCCGATCGAGGATAAGATGCGAGAAAACCGCTTAAGATGGTTTGGACATTTGCAAAGAAGATCAGCTGATGCACCAGTTAGGAGATGCGAGTGTTGGGATGTTGAGCCGGCTAAGAGAGGGCGAGGACGACCTAAGAAGTGTTAGAAAGAGACCATACGAAGGGATCTTAGTTTTGTGGATATAAGCCCGGGATTTTCCCAAGATAAATCTGAATGGAGGCGAAGAATCCATGTATCCGACCCTACTTAATTGTGGGAAAAGGCTTTGTTGTTGTTGTGGTAAATTGTTGGGCAGCAGGTTATAAGTATCATGTTTCGATCAAACCCGGCCGTGTCGGTCATAGGGGATTTGGGCGTGACACGTATTGACTGATCTTGTTGTTGAGGTACCTCTTCCCATGCAGCTTTTATCTGACAATCAAGTGGATTTGTTTATTGCCAATAATCGTGCATTCCATGAACGAACCAAGTATATAGAGGTGAATTGCCACTATACCAAGACATGATTCAGAAGGGTCTCATCCACCTCCCATGTTTTTTCTCGAGATCAGACTTTTGATATATTCACCAAAGCCCTTGCTAGAGGTCCATTTCAGAGATGTTGTTCGAAGTTTAGCATGATAGACATATATGCTCCAGCTTGAGGAGGAGTGTTGAGATGTTTGTATCTCTTTATATTCATTTCTCATTTTTATTTTCTCCATGTATCTCTTATGTAATTAACTCGTTACTTTTATCCTATATAAGAGAGCCCTAGGGTCTCTGGTCTGCGCTCCATAGGAGGGGCTTTCCCTCCACCTGGATCACGTGGATGAGGAGATGTGTTTCGACCTCCTCTATGACCGTGCTGGTGAATGGTCACTCGGAGGGGGGGTTTTTTCAACCTCAAAGGGGCGTCCGACATGGCTGCCCTCTTGCCCCTCTTCTTTTCGTCATTGCTGTGGATGTTCTGGCACGTATGCTCGAGGGGGTGCTCCGGACGGGCATCTCGCGTGGTTTCTCAAAGCAGGACATCCAAATCCCGCTGCTACAATACGCTGACGACACAATTTTCTTTATTGAGGGAGGACCAGACGAGGCCAGGGCTATGGCCGCTGTCCTCGAACTTTTCAGCGAGTTGTTCGGTCTTCGGCTGAACCTGTCCAAATCTAAGTTGGTTCCTTTCTTCATGGTAGACGAAGAATCCGAGGTGTGCATCACCTTTTTGAGAACGTCCCGTTCGGCTCTCCCCATTCACTACTTGGGACTTCCACTGTCCACTGGGAGATCGAGACTTTCGGATTGGCTCCTCCTGATTGAGAAAGTGGAGGGCAGACTTGCGGGCTGGAAGGCGACGCTGCTCTCTAAGGGTGGCAGACTAGTACTCCTGAAATCCGTTCTCTCCGCAATCCCGGTCTACTACTCCTCCACGAGATTACTACCTTCAGGCATCAGAAAAAGATTGGAGAGCCTCATGCGGAGATTCCTTTGGTGCAAGAATGGCCGGGCGGGCTTGCACCTTGTTGGCTGGGATGACATCACTCTCTCGAAGGATGAGGGCGGTCTGGGGGTTCGCCGTCTTGCGGCCCTCAGTGAGGCCTTGCTTCTCAAGTGGGTGGCCAGGATTTGGGGTGTCGGCAACGACCTTTGCACCAGTCTCCTCCGGCAGGTCTACTCCACTTCAGGGGCGTTACCCGCCTCCTCTTCAGGTACTGCTTCACCCTCCCTCTTCTGGAGGGGTATCCTCAAGGTCGCCCCCAGATTTCAGTCCTTCTTCAGACCTGTCTTGGGCAACGACGATAGCTTTGCATTCTGGCGCGACAGCTTTGCATTCTCGCTTTCCGTGTCTTTTCTCTCTGGCCCTCGACCCGGACGCGCGGGTTTCAGCTTGCTGGGACAACGGTAACTGGATGCCTCTATTCTGCTCCAACTTCTCCGATAGGCGTTTGGATGAATTTTTAGGTCTACTTGATGCGCTGAGAGACGCGACCCGCCCCTCTGAGGGGCGCGACCACTGGGTTTGGCGCAACAAGGATTTTACGGTGCGCAGGGCCTATTCGGCTATCATCAGCAGGCCCCCTCCCTCCAACTCCACTACACTGGTCCGTGATTGTGCCTTCTTTTGGAGCTTGCGCCTTCCGGAGAAGATTGGGTTCTTCCTTTGGCTCTTCAGATGTAAAAGACTGATGACGAGGGACAGATGCTTCAGGCTGCTAGGTCACCCCTCCAACAGTTTCCCTTTTTGCCGCACAGAGATCGAATCGACGGAGCACCTCTTCTTCTCCTGCTCCTGGGTGCTCCCTCTCTGGGAAAACCCTTCCTTGAACTGGGTCAACCTCTCTAGCGTGGAAGCTTTCTGCGGCAGCCTAGTGGATTCGGAGCTCGCGAGGTCTGTCTTGCTGTGGCCATTGGCTATTCTTTGGGCCATTTGGCTTGCCAGGAACGCTCTTCTTTTTTCGGGCAAAGATTCTATTTGGAAAATATCAAGATTCATGTCTCTAGCTTACTAAAAGACTGGACTTTTTAGCACTCCGCGTGCTTTCTTGTACCTTCTCCCTCTATTTTCAATAAATCTTTGGGGCGAACACCTCAGAGTGTCTCCCCCTTTCTTGGCTTAAAAAAATGGATATGCTATTATATTTTCTCCCCACCAAGATTGCTTATTTGGTGTTTGGTTCCCCATTTTCTTGTCTTCTCCCAATTTTGTCAATGTCATTGTTTTCCGACTAGTATGGGAGAAAGGGGGAGTATTGTGTAGAGTTACATGACTGTTCCGGATTCTCCAGGCCAGATTTTTCAGACTCTTAGATGTTCAAACTTGACGATCAGATTCCGAGTCTTCAGTTTGATTCGCACAAGTTTGCGATCATTATTCGTGTGGTCCACGTATTTTGTTTTGTCAGAGTTTTCATGTCGTTCAATAAAGAGTGGAGATCACATTCCCTATATCATGTGGATTAGGGTTTTCATGTGGTTTCATAAGGACTCTAGAGTAGAGATCCAATTCTCTAAGCCAGTATGGGAGACTCAGTTCTCCAATAAGACTTTTCAAACTCCATTCTCCAACGACCGTGGACTCCGATGTCCTTTTCAATTCGACCCTTTCAGAGATGGAGCAATTGTCCTCATGATGTGGCGGGATAGAGTTCTCAAGGTGGAGACTCATTCAGTTGCAACAACTCCGACGTTCGCAATACAGAGCATATGCTCTCCGACGAGGAGATTCAGTTTGACTCACTCTCCAGCCCGTCTGTTCTTCCTCATTTGCACGACATGAGAATCAACGTCCTCGACAACAACCGACAGTTGTGTTTGCGTTGATTTGATATTTTCTGTAGTGTCTTGTAGTGTGAGTTTGAGTTTCTTTTTGTTTGTCCAAGTTGAGCATTTCATGCTCCAGCTTGAGGGGGAGTGTTAGAGTATGCGTCACTTATATGTGTAGATAGATAAATGGATCCTCCCAAGATCCATTTATTACATCCAGACTTTAGTTCCACATCTACCAGTCGTCGGACTTGGAGAGTCTGTGGAGGCTATATAAGAAGCCCCAGACCTCTTGTAACAGATGAGAAAGTCAATAGACACATCATCCCTTTGAGGTGTTCTCCCGTGGTTTCATCCCGCTCCTTGGGAGTAGGGTTCTACATTAAAATCCCACATTGTTCCTTTCTTTATTCTCTATTTCTGATACGATTCCGCATCTTATTTCCTAACAATGTGCAGTTATAATACAAAATCTTTACCTATTTTATAAAATTGATGGTATTTTTTTACAAAATGGAGTCAGTCTTCCTGAATTCCCCACGAAGGACCATGTCCTATAGGATCGACTGAATAATCACATCAGATGCGATAGGAATATAATCCAATAGAACAAAATGTCAGATCATGAACTCCAGGTCATGATATTTTCCACGAGGATTAAACCACAATTGGTTCACACAACGAAGAAAATAGTCTCAACGGCTTCAAAATTAGGAAAAGAATATGCAAACTGAGGGCATCACAGATCTGGACAGCCAATATTTTGGGGCTCTGAGATTCAGTAAGGGACACTGGTAATCGGTGAAGGCACTAGGAAGGGCTGGAAGTGGCTGTTGGTGGCAGAGGTGGATATGCGGAGCTCCAACGACTGTTTCTGTAGATTGGTGATGGTGCTGGAGGTGGAGAAAGTGTTGGCGAAGGCAGGCATATCTCATTGAATATGACTCCCTGATATAAAAGGGAGTTTAGGGTTTAACGGAACAAATACAGATTCACCCTCACATTACTGAATAATGTTTGTACAACCAAAAAACCAAAATACTTCAATAGCATCAAACGTGGGAATCTTAACGTATGTTGCTGCCCTCTCTCTATATCTATCTTGGATCTTATTCATTGTTATGTGCTGAACTTATTAGTGCTATTTGACAGATCATTTTAAACTTCATTTTTTATGAACTTGGCAGATAAAGCCAGTCTCTGTAAGTTATGGGCTTGGGAATGAGGATCATGATGGTGAAGGGCGTCTTGTTACAGCAGAATTTGAAAATTTCTACTTGCTAAGTGGATATGTGCCTAATTCTGGAGATGGACTGCGAAGACTGGTATTAGAGAATAATTCTGTCTTATTATACTTGAGTTGGTTCTCTTACTGTACTTTTAGTGACAGCCTTCTTTTGCTAGTCATACAGAATTAATGAATGGGATCCATCACTTGGGAACTATATGAAGGCAAGTCAAGTTTATTGTTTTCTAGTCAAAATGTAGACAGTTTTGTTACACGAATCTGGTTTCTTGTTGAGAAATTTTCCGTTTAGTTTTTCTTTCTCCAACATTTATATCCTTGAAGTTGATTACATGATAACTTGGTTGCTTGACAAATGTTATTTTTTCTTTTGAGATTGACCAACTAAGAGTCTACAATGGTATTTTACCTTTTCTATCAGGGTCTCCATACCTGGTTCCTTTTAGGTTTGTGAAAGCCTTCAATTTGTCCCTTCATCCTTATTGAACTTTGGATTATTTCTCTGATGGGGTCCAAAAGTTTCTTATGCAGCCGTGTTCCTGTATCTTGACCTCGGCTGCTAGATATACATTGGCAACGGTTGATGGTTCTTTCCTTGGCCCTTCCACGTGCCTCCTTTACCAAGGCACATGTCTTTTAGGCTTTATTTCGTTTACCAGCTTTTTATTTCATTTTCTCTTTTGCAATTCAAGCTCTTATTGTTTTTGAAAGGAAAAACTGAAAAAGGTCATCCTTATTGTCAGTATGAAGTGTTTGTTTAGTGTGTTATATAGATTGATCTTGGTTTCTCCTTCACAAGGAATCATGTTGCTCTACTTTGATCTTTCTTGCTGTCATGAATTTTGCCAAAGCCGTTTTAGTTAATGAGAATATCTCAAAATTGTTTGAGATTGTTGCTTGATTATGCTCGTGTGCTCGGCTTACTCCACAAGTTTTTTTGACGAAAAAGATGGTAAGAAGACAAGAAGATGCCTATCCTGGAACTTCTATATATTTAGATATAAATAAAACATTTACAAGACCAAAATGTCCACAATCTATTTGCAATCTCAATCACATTTTCCACATATATTTGCTCCCCTCTGAAGACAATCATTCTGAGCTAGCCACACGTACCAAGGTTGCAAAAGTCGGTAGTCGGTACTCGGTACTCGGTCGGTTGGGTCACTGACTAAGGATTAATCGGCAGTCGGACGACTAATCGGATTTAGTCGGACTTTAATCGGCTTTGAATTTTATGATTATTTTAAATATATAACTCACTTTTATACATATATTTACATAGAATTTGTACATTTTTATAATACTATAATAAAATAAAAGAAGTAATTGAATTTAATAAAAGATTAAGCATATTATAATAAGTTTGTTTATAAAAAAAGCAAAACATTAAAAAATAAAGTATCTCCAAGCAAAAATTGGTCGATTAGTGTACCTAGTCGGAATTAGTCGATACTCGGTCGGCCACCCCACTGCTAGACTAGTCGGACCTACTAGTCTGGCCAGTCGGGCGACTTTTACAACAATGACACATACCATCGGATAACTGCTACCTACACTTTGGTTGGACTATTACCACTTCCAAACGTCCATGGACTTCCAAAAATCACCCCAATCCACTGCCACAACCCTCTCTACGCTTGCCGCATCCCACACCTCCCTAGCGACATAGCATCCCAAAGAATAAATGCTCACCACTATCCTCTATCGCTGCAACGCAAACAAGTACCATCACACTCTAGAAAGAACCACACTCTTCTATTTTCCGTCATAAGATGGTTCTTTCACAACAACCAAATGGAAATCCATATGTATAATGGTTTCTTCCAGCTCACAAGTCAGTGAACCGATTCGAGATCTTATAGGTTTTCCCTACATTGAAATGTCCATCAGTCTAGGACCAATGATCAACATGCCCATCCACCCCTCTCCAGCTAGCAGTGCCTCAAGCAGTAACAAGAATTCCACGAACCACTGATTAGACAATTCAATATAAAAGGGAGGTATCCAACTACTGCTCTACCAACAATCTCTGATGGAAACCTTCATGTCTATTGCTCAAGTGTAAAGATGTAGAAAATGACCCCTCAAGTGACTTTGCCCAGCACAACAATCTCTCCAAAAGATGAACCCATAACCATCACTTAAAACATGCTTCATAAGAGGCATTACACATTGAAGCACTTAGTAAATCCCCTTCCAGAAGTTGGAAGGAAACAAAACACCAACATCTGACACTGAGGGTCAAGCTAATTCCTGTGATAGAGCGTAAAGTCCTGCAAAGTAAATCAACTCCTCCCAAATTCAGGTAACCCAGTTTACTAGTAGAGAATGATTCGTTGTCTTTTTTCTCAGATTCCAGATCTCTAGCCCTCCATCATCCTTTGGCAACACTATAGTTTTCCAACCAACTAGAGGCATCCCCTTCAACTCCCTAGTCGAAGCCTAGAAAAATTCTCATAATCGCTTCCAGTTTTCCCGTTACCCCTACGAGCAGGAGGTGCAAGGTAGGAAAAATATCGGGATAGCCAAGAGGACCACCTTCAACAGAATAAGGCGACCACCTCTTGAGAGACACATAGCATACCTGCTCGCCAACTTCTTTAGCTTCTCAATATTAGTCTCAGTCAGACCACCACAACCTACTGCTCACCAGCGACAAACCAAGATACATGATAGGGAGAGCCCCTCTATGCATTTGCAAGGCATTCTCAGTGCATGCCACCTCCTCTTTATCCAAATGAAACGGCACAAAATCGGACTCAGCATAATTAATCTTTGAATCGAAGACCAACCCAAAAAGTTCAAGAACGGTGGGCATCCCCTCCGCTATTGCTAAACCTCCCCCACAAAAAAAACATTGTTTGCATATTGAAGTACGGAAACTGAAATCCTACTTGCATGGAAACCCGCAAGGAAACTACCGTCAGCAACCCTCACCACCTTCCTTACTAGAGCATTTGCCACCACCACAAAAAGTAAGGGAGACAACAGACACCCTTGCTTATCATCCTGCTGTGGCTGAAAGAAGCCACCCTCCTATCTACCATTCACCAACACCACAAAGGAGGCAATCACGCACATGGCCTTAAAAGAAAACCGCCTCAGGGCTAGTCTCAATATGGACATCAGAGGCTTAAGCCTCATAGACTAGAGATAGGCACTGCCTTGGTCCACTTTCAATTGTTTGGGAAAAAAATAAGTAATAAATCATAAAAAGCTATAATTTTGTGATTATTAAAACTAAGAATATTTTAGTCACAAACACAGGAGTCATAATCACAATATATAATTTTCTTGTACACGTCTCTAGTAACAAACGTCATATATTGAATGAAACCTATATGTCAGGTAGTACACATATTTATATGTTAGTCACATTTCCTCGTATGTGTGTGTATATATCTATTACTCATAAACCTCAATATTATGATATCATTATATATTAGCCCCGAAATATATTATTTCATAGACATATTATGCATTTATATTACAGTCATCATTGCGTCAAAGAAATCATGCAATTGTACAATGGTTGTTTCTAATTAGTACGAAAAATTTTCCATGAACAAACTATTCTATTTCTTGTATTATTACTGTTGAGATAATTATTTTTATTTATTCTTTATTCATATTTCTTATTTCTCTGTCTACTTTATGTAATTTTCCTATAGGGCTTTTCTCCTATATTAGAGAGCCCCAGGGTCCAATGAATCAATCATTTCTATTTTTCCGTTCCACTTGGTATAAGAGCGACAATGTCAATGGAAATGGTCAATGATATTCTGAGTCAGTCCACAACGAAGGCGATGTGGGACATCCTCACTGCTACTTATTCGCAGACGAAGAATTAGTTGAAGATACTACGATTTCAACGTGATATCTTCACATCTAAGCATAACTGACTCCTCTGCATACCCTTTACACTTCTCTCAAGGGTATATTTGAGAAGCTTCATGGTTTCATTCCCTTGACTGCTTCATTAGAACAACTCAAGGCTTATAGCGATTCAATGATGATTAAAGTTTTTCTAGCAGCTCTTGATCATGAATATGATGCAACTCGATCACAGATTCTTACTGATGCCACTATATCTCCAATGGAGGAGGCATACCACATATTGAGTGGGCTATGTTGGGAAAAATGGAGAACTTATTTATTCCAGTAACCCTAGGCTCTCTTATATAAATGAGACACCTATGGGTAAATAACATGAAAGAGACATAAAGAAATAAAATAGCCGACAAGGTACATAGAAGCTTATAAATATCTTTTTACTCCTCCTCAAGATGGAACATAGATGTCGATCTTGCTCAACTTGGACGAACACTTTTGAAATGGCCCCCAGAGTAATGCCTTGGTAAAGATATCTGTTGTTTGCTCTCCTGAACTGTCATGAGAGGTAGAGATCATCCCCTTTTGGATCATATCTCTAGTATAATGGCAGTCTACCTCAATATGTTTAGTTCACTCGTGAAATGCAGGATTGTTTGTGTTGGAGAAAAATAAGAGCCTTGTTATTTCTGAGAACCCTAGGCTCTCTTATATAGTAGAGAGGCCTATGGGTAAATTACATAAAGTGGAAAACAGAAATAGAGAATAAGAAAGAGATACATATGAAATATGAAAATATAAATATCTTCACACTCCCCCTCAAGCTGGAGCATAGATATCGATCATGCTCAGCTTGGATGAACACTTCTGAAATGATCCTCTAGGCAGTGGCTTGGTGAAGATGTCCGCGTTTTGCTCTCCAGAGATGACATGGGAAGTAGAAATCAGGCCCTTCTGAATCATGTCTCTGTTGTAGTGACAATCTACCTCAATATGTTTTGTTCTCTCATGGAACGCAGGATTGTTTGCAATGAATAGAGCAGCCTGGTTATCACAGTGTAACTCCATGGGTAGAGGAACCTCTACATGTAGATCACATAGTATTGCTCGGACCCACATCATTTCTGTACTTGCTTGAGCCATAGCCCTGTATTCGGACTCGGCACTTGATCTTGCTACAACAGTTTGTTTCTTGCTTTTCCAAGAAACGAGAGAAGTGCCAACGAATATTGCAAATCCGAAGTCGATTTTCTATCCTTAGGACAACCTGCATAATATGCGTCAGCATATGCGGATATAGAGAGTGTTTCTCCTTTCTTGAATAGTAATCCTGAGCCTGGAGATGATTTTAGATATCTCAATATCATACATATTGCATCCATATGTACCTGTCGAGGTTGCTCCATGAATTGACTCACTCGACTCTCTGCAAATGCAATATCCGGTCTGTTAATTGTAACATAAATGAGTTTTCCAACCATCTCTCTGTATCTTCTCTTATCGATTTCATCTGTATCATCATCATATAGCTTCATGCTAGGATCCATAGGAGTAGTGGAAGGTCGACATCCAATCATGCTTATCTCTGCAAGCATATCTGTAACATACTTTCTTTGGGTCATCACAAGACCCTGTGCATTTCTAGCAAATTCCAACCCCAAGAAATACCTTAGAATGCCCAGATCCTTAGTCACAAATTGACTGCCCAGAGATTCTTTCGCCATCTTGATTCCCTGCTCATCATCTCCTGTAACAACAATATCATCAACATACACCATGATAGCAACAGTACCTATAGACGTCTTCTGCACAAATAAGGAATGGTCTGCATTTGACCTCTTGAATCCCTGTCGTTTAATCAGATCTGAAAGCTTTTGAAACCACGCTCTAGGACTCTGTTTAAGGCCATATATTGCCTTATGGAAACCTTTTGACACTCCCTCTCAGCAGCAAACCTCGGAGGCTGTTGCATATAGACCTCTTCTTGTAGATCTCCATATAGAAATGCATTTTTCACGTCAAGCTGGAATAACAGCCAATCACGTGCTACAACAACTGAAAGGACACGTAAAGTAGAATGGCGAGCAACCAGAGAAAACTTATTCAAGTAATCAACTCCATAGGTCTGAGTAAAACCACGTGCCACGAGCCGTGCCTTGTAACGAACAAGACTTCCATCTGCATGGTATTTAACAGTAAACACCTACTTTCAGCTAACAATAGGCGCTCCAGGAGGAGGAGAAACAAGTGTCCAAGTTCCACGGGACTGCAATGCGACCATTTCTTCTTCCATAGCAAGACGACAGTTGCTATCTTGTAGTGCCTCCTGGTAATTGCGTGGAACTTCTACTGCAGATAGAGCTACTGCAAATCTCTGGAAATCGCCTGTAAGACGATGAAAAGAGACCTGTGATGCAAGTGGATATGATGCACAAGTACGCCTCAGCTTCCTAATAGCGATAGTCATGTCCAAATCTCCATGATCGTCATCCTGCTGTGTTCCCTGTATCAATAGATCTTCAGACTCTTTATTAGAAATCAAGTTATCAGAACCAACCTGAGGCCTGCTGGATGACAGACCATGACCTTGAGCAGAGGAGGACCGGCGAGTATGGTACTTTGGTAACGGGGGGACAATGGTTACTGGAGGTGGTAAAGGTGGAGGTGAAGGTATGACAGGAGGTGGTGGTGGAGATGGTGTAGAAGGTAACTGACTCATAGGAGGAGGTGACATGAAGACCTCAGTATCAGAATGGGAAGTAGTCATTCTGTCACATGTAGTAGAGAAAAACATCACAGATTCAAAGAATGTGACATCGACGCTAACAAAATATTTTCGACGCAACGGATCAAAGCAACGATATCCCTTCTGTGTCCTGGAGTGTCCCACAAACACACATTTGACAGCCCTGGGAGAGAGCTTATCAAGACCTGGCACCAACTGATGGACAAAAACAACATAGCCAAAGACACGTGGTGTAAGAGAGAACTACTCCTTCTCAGGAAAGGCTATAAAGAAAGGAGTTTTCTCACCCAAGACAGACGAGGGCATGCGATTCACTAAGTAGCAAGAAGTGAGAACCACATCACCCTTGAACGAGTGTGGAGCATGACTCTGAGTAAGTAGGGTTCTAGTGATATCCAATAGATGACAATGTTTCCGCTCTGCAACACCATTTTGTTGTGAGGTGTAAGCACACGAAGTTTTATGAATTATACCACGGGATGAAAAGAACAAGGACAGAGCCCTAGTACAAAACTCCAATGCATTGTCAGAATGCACAATTTTCACAGAAGAAGAGAAAATATTTTGAACTTCATTGATAAACATTTGAATCACATCTCCTGCTTCAGATTTATTCTTCAATAAAAACACTCAAGACAAGCGAGAAAAATCATCTACTGCAACCAGATAGAATCTGTGTCCCTGGTGGTCAGGAACACGACTAGGACCCCAAATATCAATATGGACTAACTCGAACAAGGAGCTACTGCTCCGACTCTGACGACTCAGGAAAGTCGACCGATGATGCTTTCCCAACTGACACGCTTCACATTGGAAGGATGACTTCGGAGAAATCTGGGGCAAAACACGACACATCTTCTGAAGAGGGAGATGACCAAAACGGAGATGCTAGGTATATGGAGAGTCTGATCCTGTAGACTGGAGAGATGCACCGACATAATGAGTATAGACCAGACGATAGAGACCATTCTGCTCACGGCCATAGCCAATCACCTTGCCCGAGGGTATGTCCTGAAAAACAAGAGATGATGAGTCAAAAAAAGCTCGACAATTCAAATCCTTTGTAATTTGGCTAATGGACAGTAAATTCATAGAGAAATCGGGAGCATATAATACATTCTGCAGTCTCATGGAAGGTGTTTAGTTAATCTCCCTTTGTCATGTGATCGGGGAATGTGTCCCATTGGCTATCACCACAGTTCGTCCTGAAGAGAGCGATCTATATGAAGTGAGCTGCTCTTTGTCCCCACAAAGATGATGTATCACTCCAGAATCCATAATCCAGTTTGTAATCATAGATCCATCACAAGAGGTGAGATCATAAGAACTACCTGAGGTACTGGCTGTGGCAGGTGAACTGGCAGAGGCAGAGACGACCACATTTAACTGACCTCCAGGAGATGTATCAGGAGGCATGATATTCCTCAGTCTGGCAACAAGATCATCGAATCGTTGGTCCAACGAGGAAGGTTTTTTTTTGAAATCCAGACGCAAGGGGGATACACTCGATGGTGCACACCCCAAAAATTTTATTCAATAAAAGCAGCGAACAGTGATGACAACGACGAGAAAAGCAACAACAACAACACTAACACCCCTTTACGACGCCCAATCCCTCACCAGGTGTTTTGCAAAAGCTAACACATTCTCCTTGTAGAACCTTTGGCCCGAGAACAACATATCATTTCTCCCCCGCCACACCGCCCTATAGCACGGCAATCGGATAAAGCACCTCCAGCCTCGGCCTCCCTTGCGAAGACCAGAACGAGTGCAAGTCAACAATGCTACACCAAACCAAATCAACCCCCTGCCAAATCTCAACCACCGAGGGGCATAAGAAAAATAGGTGCTCCACAGACTTGACAGCCGCATCGCAGAGAAGACACCTATCCGACAACACGCCTAAAAGACGAGCACAACGATCTCTCGTCATCAACCTCTTCCTTCTCATCAGCCATAAGAAGAAGCCAACCCGCTCCGGAAGCTTCAGAGCCCAAAGAAAGGCACAATCAAGAGTGATACCCTCCGAAAGCGACGGAAGCGGCCTAGCGATAGCGCCAAAAGCCTTCTTAACCGTGAAGGGGGACTCCCTCCAACACCAGTGATCGCGCCCCCAGGCGGGCATCCAACCTCCCTCACGGCCTCGAGCAACGCCAAAAATTCCTTCAACCTCTGATCCGAGAAATTCACCGCGAAAGTTGGACACCAGACCCCATCCAACCAGCAAGTCGCAACCGAACAATTTTTATCATCAGCCAACGCAAAAAGGCACGGGAAATGGAAGCAGAGGGGTCCCCCCCGCCCCAATCGTCCAACCAGAAGGAGAATGACTCCCCCCACCAAGCACCGTCCTGAAAAGCCCAACGTTCTTCAAAAACACCTCTACCACCCCCCTCCAAAACATAGTTGGGGAAGCAATATGGCAAACCTGCGACGGCAAGCCTCCCCCCACATCATAAATCCTCCGTAGGGCAGTGATGCAGAGATCCTCCCCCGGCCCCCAAATCCTGCATGCCCACTTGAGGAGCAATGCCTCGTTCATATGTGCAAGCGACTTGACCCCCAGCCCCCCTGCTCCTTCCCGAAGGTAATATCATCCCACCCAACCAAATGAATCCCCCTCGCCCCCTCCCCTCTCTTCCTCCACAAGAAGGCGTGCATGCGCTTCTCTAGCCGAGCCTTTATCCCCTTGGGCATCTTACGGTTGGACAAGAAATAAATCGGAATCGCCGAAAGGACCGCCATAAGTAAAACAAGCCTGCCGCCTCTCGACAAAATCGCGGACTTGCAGCCCGCCAATCTCGCCTCCACTTTCTCCACCACTTTCAGCCAGTCCCTCAGCCGCGTCCTCCCCACTTTCAACAGCATCCCCAAGTAATCCATCGGTAGCGAAGAACACGCCGACCCTAAAGCCACCGCATAATCGTCACGGTCCAGGAGCGCATGGCCGAAAGGCACGAACATGGACTTGGCCTCGTTCTTGACCAACCCAGACAGCTCGCCGAAGATCTCCAAAGCCACGACCATACTCCTAGCCTTCGCCACACCCCCTCCAAGAGAAATAACGTATACTCCGCGTACTGCAAGATAGGAATATGCACATCCCCCCTGAAGAAACCCCGCGAGAGGCCGCTGCTAACCAAATTTGCTGCAAAATCAGAAAGAACATCGGCCGCCATAATAAATAACAACGGAGCAAGAGGGCAACCCTGCCGGACCCCCCTCCTCGGCTGGATCCAACCCCCCTCCGGACGACCCTTGATCAAGACAGACATCGAGGCGGTGGTGATACAACGCCTCACCCACGTTACCCACAGTTTCGGGAACCCCTTCCTTCTAAGCACTGACCAGAGAAACCTCCAATCAAGGCAATCATAGGCCTTTCTGAAGTCCACTTTCCACAGGATGCCATGTACCTCCCTCCTTTTCCAATCCGCAATGACCTTCGACGCCAACGTAAGACAATTAGCAATCTGTCGGCCCGTGATGAAGGCCGATTGCGACGAGGAGATAATACCGCTAACAATGCCAACCAATCGAGTAGCGCGAACCTTCCCAATAATGAGATAAATGGCATTTGAGACCGAAATAGGGCGAAACTCATCATTGGAGAGCGGCGCCGACGACTTCGGCAGCAAAATAACGAGAGCTCGGTTGATCCTGTCGAACCCCACGTTCCCCCTACAGAACTCCATAGCCACCTCAAGCACCTCGTGGCCCACGAGATCCCAAAAATCCTTGTAGAACGCCACTGGGAACCCATCCGGGCCAGGAGCCGCATCAACATCTAGCTCCCACACCGCATCCTTAATCTCCTCCAAAACCAGTCGCGAACAAGGTGCTCGACCTGATCTTGCGCCACCAAACGCGTTCCCGAGCCCAACCATCGCCACCGCCTGGGGATAGTCGACGAAGCCACACCCTTGAAGTACTCCGCAATAGCCCGCCCCATCTCTCTATTCCCCTCGACGCGCGTCCCCCCAATAACGATGGACCGCAAAGCATTCGCTCTGTGCCTCCCACTAGCCACACGATGAAAGAAGGAGGTATTTGCGTCCCCCTCCCTTAGCCACCTGCTTCTCGAGCGCTGCCTCCATTCCGTCACATGCATCTTGTCCTCCCGAGCGACCACCATTTAGGCAGCGGCACGATCGGCAAGCTCCAGTACCAGAAGATCCCTGCTGTCCCCAACCGCATCAAGGCGACGGATAATCTCCTCCGCGTCCACCCTGGTCGCACGTCTAGCCGCTCTAGACTCCCTCTTGAAAGCAGCTAACCGGACCCGCAACGAATCAAGCTTCTGAGCAAAACGAGAGGCCGCGGAGCCCGAAACGATCGACTCCGACCAATGCGATTCCACCAGGCCCCTAAAATTTTCCTCGAGCAGCCAATACTTCTCATATCTGAATAGCCCCCGCTGCTCCGGCGCCTCCCCCGAGAACCATATGATAGGGTTATGATCCGAGCATCCTCGCGGCTTCGCCTCCACCGAGGCAAGATCAAAGGCTTCCAGAAGCGCGCCGAAAGCAAGGAACCGATCCAGACGCGACCGAGAATTGGAGCTCCTCCAAGTATACGCGGTGTTCACCGCATCCATCACCTTGAGGTCCAAAGAATCCACAGAGTCAGCGAAGGCGAGAGAGCCCGGGTCCTGGCCACCCCTTCCCCCAGGCCTGTCTGACGAAAACAAGGTGACATTGAAATCTCCCCCGATCAGCCACGGATTACCACCCACAGCCCTACCCACCTCCATCAAATCATCCCAAAGCTGCACCCGCTCCGCCCCATAGCACGGACCGTAAACAGAGGAGACCGCCAGACGCACGGAGGGAGCAGAACAATTGAGCACCACCGTCAACACGTGCCTCCCGCGGCTCACCGACTCCAAAGAGAAACATGAAGACTTCCACGCCACCAGCAAACCTCCCGCAGACCCCGTCGCGTCAAGAGCACAAAACTGATCTAAGGCGCCCGCCCCAAAGGACCTCCAAGCATCATCCGCCATAGACTGAAGCTTCGTCTCCTGAAACATGGCGATGTCGCATCCCCATTCGATACACCTGGATCCCACTGTTCTCCGCTTATCTGGGTCTCCAAGACCACGAACATTCCAAGAGAGAACCTTCATTTGGAAACTCCGGAGCTTCCCATAATCCTGACCACTCCTGCGGTCTCCGCAACAAGCCTCTTCGAGGGAGGACATGACCCTACCTCCGGCCTCGCCGTCCTAGCTCTGTTGCTCCTTCTATATCTTTTAGCGCTCCTCCTGTCGGCCGCCCCCTCGCCGTCTGAGACCACCAAAAAAGAGCCACCCACATCGCCCCGACCGGAGTTACCGGAGGAAGAGAGGCCAGTGTCCGACGAAGAAGGCGCGACAACCCCCCCTACCGCAGCCGGAACTCGAGGATACCCCGCCACCGGGCCTTGATCGAGAAAGGAGAAAGGGATCATCTTCGAAGCTTCCCCCCGCGCACGAAGGATCTCCCAGGACGGAATAAAGCATCTCGCGGAGCTGTCGGATGTCGTAATAGGAACATGCAGAGCCGGATCCAGCCACGACCAATCGCGACCTGATTCACAAAGAGTCTCCAAACCCGCCTTTGAGTTATCGCGGCCCGCTTCACTAAGAGTCTCCAAACCCGCCTTTGAGTTCGAACCAATATACAGACCATGTTGCCGGTCCAAGTCTTCAACCCTACGTACCTTGCATGTTGCACCTTCCTTAACGAACCCTACGACCATCCTTGGAAGAGAAAGCACGACCGGCTCCCAAGAAAAAGCCACGAACCCAGCGAGACGCCATGCATGAAGCCTGACGATGACCCACCTTCCCACAAGAGAAGCACCTTGGGGGGGAAGGACAAAGCGAAGCCACATGCCCCCTCTCCCTGCAACGAAAACACCTTCGACCAGGCTTCCGGTGCGAGACCGAAACCTACCCCCTCGCCACCTTCCTCCAACAGACCCTCTTCGCATTCATGCACCACTTCTCGCTCCCCCTCCTCTCCGCGACTGTTCACCGCCTTCCCTTTCGCTCTTGCACTCACACTCACCGCCTGCGCACACGCGGTCCTCTCGTCGTCCGACGAGGAAGGTGCAGGGGACTCAACTTGTTCTGCTACCCGAGCCGATGCAGGAAAGCCATGCTTAGAGTAGCATGTATCCTCGGAATGACCAGGGCGACGTCAATAATTGCATGGTTAACAATTCCGACCCCCACGACCCCGGGGGCCATGGCCACGAAAGGTAGAGGAGTCACCTCTTCCTCTGGAGGCTGCCATCGCTGAAGGTGTCTGGCTGACTGTCGAGCTTGGGACAGTAATTCGACTCAGTCGGCGAAAAGCTTCCTCCATAGGAGGAATAGTGGCGTCAGCAAGAATCTGAGACCGGGCAGCATCGTACTCTGGATCAAGGGCAGCCAGGAATACACCTACCATGATAGCATTCCTGTACGTCTTCTGCTGCTCAGGAGTGACCATCAACGACATGAAGCTATGGAGCTTCTCAAACATCCCTCATAAGGATGTGTACAGTGAGTGAAGGGGGCGCCCATTCTGTTTGACTGTAAAAATACCATGTTGCAACTGAAGTATCTTTGTCTCGTTCCGCGCCTGCGAATATGTCGACGCTAAAATATCCCACATAACCTTAGTCGTGAGCTGATGCAGTACATCGTTGGCGATCTCTATCGTCAACGTCCCAGATAGCCAGACTTTGACATGCGCATCATCCGCCTCCCATGAGGCATTCATCCCAGTCTTCTCAACCAGCTCCTCTTCGGTAAGAATATGTTTCTTACCATTCGACTTTATCAGGCTCATGAACTGCATAGCCCAGAGCTCATAATTTGTCCCGTCCATTTTCACAATAGACGCTGGAACTCTAAATGCGCCAGTGGCACGTACATCAACCTTGTTCTCAGACATAGTGCCGAAAGAAGACTTCTACGGGTGCAAGAAATCAAAGTTTGTTTGTCTACACAGACATATATGGGTTTGGGTGCACGTGTAGACTCATGCACACCAACCCATTATCCAACTGACGAAGCTGATAAGCGTGGAACTTGCTAGGGTGCCGCGTACGGAAGACAAGCCATGCACGTGTGCTGTGAGCGCGAGGCAGCACGTGGGGCGAGACAACGCTGTGCGCGCGAGGCATGCGGTGCACGCGAGACAAGCATGCGGTGCGCGCGGGACGAGCGCGCGGTGCGTGCGAGGTGAGGAGGCCACGATGCACTCGGCGGTGGCGTGCGCGAGGCGAGCAAGCGGCGACGCGCAAGGAGAGGGCTGGAGGTAAGGTTAGGGTTTTTCGGGAATCGAGAGCTCCGGTCTAGGACCGCCGCTCTGATACCATGTTGGAGAAAAATAAGAGCCTTGTTATTTCTTAGAACCCTAGGATCTCTTATATAGTAGAGAGGCCTATGGGTAAATTACATAAAGTGAAAAACATAAATAGAGAATAAGAAAGAGATACATATGAAATATGAAAATATAAATATCTTCACAGTTTGTAATGAACAAGGCAACCTTATTATCACATTGTAGCTGCATGGGTATATGAACATCTACATTCAAATATGCTAATCCTGTTCGAACCCACATCATTTCTGTGCTTGCTTGTGCCATAGCTCTATACTCAGATTCGACACTTAATCAAGCCACAACTGTTTGTTTCTTGCTTTTCCAAGAAACAAGAGAACTACTGACAAATATTGTAAATCCTGTCGTGGACTTCCTATCCTTAGGACACCCTGCATAGTCAACATCAACACATGCAGATACCTTGAGAGTTGATCCTTTCTTAAAGAGTAATCCTGCACCTGGAGAAGACTTTAGATATCTCAATATCATGTATATAGCATCCATATGTACTTGCCGAGATTGTTCCATGAACTGACTTACTCGACTCACTGCAAATGAGATATCTGGTTCGATAATGGTGACATATAAGAGCTTTCCCACAATCTCTCTGTATCTTCCCTTATCCACTTCATCTATATCATCATCGTATAATTTCATACTAGGATCCATAGGAGTAGTAGAGGACCGACACCCATGAAGGATATGGAATTTATCCTCAAGCGCATCACAGAAGTGTGATCGTCGTATCGGATACGACGAAGAACGACTAGTCGTACTAGTTGTTCTGTGCAACAGAATTTAAAAAATTTTATGTGATGAAATCACATGATCCAAGAACGGTTCTCGGATCCTTTCATCTATAACCACAACAAGTATAAGGAATACCTCTTGAAGCGTGGTTGATCAAGTCTCTAAGAGAAGAGACCTCCCGTCTCAAGTTCGATCGTCGGAGAGATTGCTTGCGAGCGCGGGGATGAACTGCGTTGTCCTCGCAATCCAAGAAGATGATCCAAGCACGGTTACTCCTGATCTCGTCGCACGAGATCGAACGTCTCCTTCGTGAGCGTAGCACTCCAAGAAGACGGAGAACCGAAGAAAAAGCGGTGGCGCGGTGGCGAGAGCGTAGACGAGTCTCTCCTCTAGGGTTTGGTGGACGGCCACCAAGAAGAGGGAGAGATGGTTGACGTGTATGAAGAAAGAGAGAGAGAGCTTCAATATTGCATGTACCTAGAGAGCATGGTATGCCTCTCTATTTATAGGGTTTTGGGATCCATGGATCTCAATGCATGTGACATATAAAATCAATGGATGAGATTGATTTATGTCAATCCAATGGTCAAGATTGTTGTTGGTGAAACCAACAAATTATGATCTAATTTAGATTAAAATATACTTGACAAAATCAAATATAAATCAATCCTAAATTACACCAATAAATAAGGAGAGAATATACATGGAGATTATATCTCCATGTACATTCCATGTGGACGACCACCCATTCCAATTAGGAATTGGATGCCGCCCACCCTTTCCATATGGAGGGCAATCTCATGATATTTCATGAGATTGCACATCTCCATGGAAATCTCTTTATTTATTTCCAGCCACTTTTGTTGGGTTTTATTCTTCAAAAATAATTCACAATTATATTTGAGAATATTGCAATCTTGCCATTGAAAAATTGTGAATCATATTCCAACCCAAAACAACATATAATTTACATTGTCAATTAATTACACAATGTGTATCTAATACACATAATAATTAATTAACAAATATAAATTATAATTAGCTCTCTCTAATACATTATAAATCATATTTATAATGTATTATGAATAATTGGATATTTCTATCCACATTATTCTTATCCATGATAATTAAATCATATTTAAATATATTGGATAATTTCTTCACACATCAAAATGATTAAATCACATTTGATCATCATTTCTTCATTGCTTAGATATTATGGAATTATTCTCGAACCCTTCAAGAATAATGCGATTTCTCCGCAGATACTTGGAGATAAGGATAGGGCGATTGTATTGTTCCACGTATAGTGACTTGGATGTTGAGATCATATCTCAAATCCAGATCCCATGGACCTCTCATTGATGCTTGATCAAGTCAAGACCGTAGACCTAATCTTCTCGTTGCATCTGAATCTCATTCAGATCAATGTCTACTTCATGGACTAAGATTAGGTTACTTCTCTAATGAGAGGAGTCACTAAAATCTAAACTTGTTTTATCACTCCTTCAGAATCGAAGCGTCATGGTTATACAATCGTTTATAATCACATCACCCTCAGGTATTCCCAATACCTGTACATCCTGCATACCTGGAAGACCTATGTTCATTCTGAAGATAAAGATCACTTTTTCACTGTCGTCTTCAGGGTTTGATCATTAAGTTTCTCAATCTTGGTCTCTGGGAATTGGTATAGAGATCATATGCTTTCCCAAAGCATATATCTTACCTTCAAATTCATGTCATGCTTCCAAAGCATGACGACCATGCATGGAATTTGATCAGTCCCAATACCTCATGAGTGAGCTTATGTCTCCCGATTCACAAGTGAACCTGTATGATCCCTTTGAGAGATCGTATTACTCATATGTCCTTACATGCACACCAGCTCGCCGGTGTATAGACCTTGGTTAGGTCATCAAGCTATTGGTCTGCCAAATGTACACACTCAGACATATAGTAACACATCTGTCTCTGATCAGAGGATGCATGCCTATGCTGTGACAGTATTCAACATAGGTCTTTGGTTATCTCGATCTCGTTAAGTCAACCCATTGACTCAACTAATCCGACACCTCCGAATCACTATTCCCATGCAGAGGACCTGCATCAAGAGGTCAATCAGATATCAACCTTTTGAGAAAGGATTGCCATCTCCTACTCAGGCTGGAGATCATCACTTAATAATCATTTGACGATGCTTGATGAGTCCTCTATCTAACTCCTTAGATATTCATCCAAGCATCAACCTCTATGATTCATTCAGTGAATCAACAGCTTATGATCATTAAGTTAGCCATGGTACATAACCCTTATTATATAAAGGGACCTTATAGTGCATTCATTCATTCAATCTCAGAAAGGGAGTGAAAATAATCAATAACTTTTATTGATAAATCATTTATTACAATAACATTTATTGTAGGAATGGTTCGCTCGGGGCTCACATTGCTAACAATCTCCCACTAGCCCTCAGAACCATTCAGGTATAATCCTTAAACCCATACTCATTACGTGATGGTCAAAGATCTTCTGTGTCAGAGGTTTGGTAAGAGGATCAGCAACGTTCTCGGCAGAGGCCACCTTGGTGATGATAATGTCACCACGCTTTTGTATCTTCCGAATGATGTGGTATTTCCTTTCCACGTGCTTGCTCTTCTGATGCCATCTGGGTTCCTTTGCCTGGGCAATGGCTCCCGTGTTATCGCAGAGTAACGGGATGGGAGTATCAGAGGAAACTACGCCAAGCTCCAGGACGAACTTGCACAACCACACCGCCTCCTTTGCAGCATCCGATGCGGCAATGTATTCGGCTTCTGTTGTCGAATCTGCAGTAGTGTCCTGCTTCTTACTTCTCCAGCTCACAGCACCACTATTCAACAAGAACACAAACCCCGATGTCGACTTTCGATCATCTACATCCGACTGGAAGTCAGAATCTGTATATCCCAAGACTTGAAGATTACCATCTCCATAGACCAAGATGTAATCTTGTGTCCGTCTTAGATATTTGAATATGTTCTTTACTGCATTCCAGTATTGCTCTCCATAGCAGGATTGGTAACGACTTACCACTCCCACTGCATGGCAGATATCTGGCCTAGTACACATCATAGCATACATTAAGCTTCCTACGGCTGATGCATAAGGACATCCAGCCATGGCCTTCTTTTCCTCAACAGTTTGAGGAGCCATTCCTTTAGACAGGTGGATACCATGTCTTAAGGGTATGAATCCTTTCTTAGAACTATCCATACGCAATCGTTCAAGAATCTTCTTAATGTATCCATGTTGTGACAATCCCAAAATCCTCTTTTCTTGTTTTCTGAACAACTTCAGGCCTAAGATGTAAGATGCTTCTCCAAGATCCTTCATCTCAAAGGTATGGGACAACCAAATCTTTACACTGGTCATCATCCCTGTATCATTCCCAATGATAAGGATGTCATCTACGTAAAGCACGATGAACACAATGGCGCTCCCACTAGTCTTCTTGTATACACAAGGTTCATCAGGATTTTGCACAAAATCATAACTCTTTATGGTTTCGTCAAATCTGATGTTCCAGCTACGAGAAGCTTGCTTGAGCCCATAGATGGATTTCTTCAGCTTGCATACTTTACCATCCTCAGTCATGAAGCCCTGGGGCTGCTCCATCTAGATATCCTCCTCGAGGTATCCATTGAGGAAAGCCGTCTTGACGTCCATCTGCCAGATGTCGTAGTCAAGATATACTGCTATAGCTAGCAGTGTCCTGATGGATTTAAGCATAGCCACATGAGAGAATGTCTCATCGTAATCGATGCCTTCTCTCTGTGTGTAGCCCTTGGCCACTAGCCGTGCTTTGAAAGTCTCTACTTTCCCATCAGGTCCCCTCTTTCTCTTGAAGATCCATTTACACCCAATGGGTTTTACCCCTTTAGTTGGATCCTTTAGGGTCCATACACCATTCTTATGCATTGAGGCAATCCCTGACTTCATTGCTAGCATTCATCTATCCATGTCATGATCCGCGAGTGCTTCATCAAATGAAGTAGGATCAATATCAGTCTCACTTAACACATATAATCCATACCTTTCAGGTGGTGCAACCACCCTCGAACTCCTTCGAAGAGGTATGGGTGTTTCATCTTTATTTATCTCTTAAGTTTATGGTGTAGAAAGCTCAGAATCCTCATGGGATTCAATGAGTTCCTCTACTTCATTATTGTCTTGACCTTTAAGGAAATCATTCTCCAGAAACTTCACATCTCTAGAAAAAAAACCTTTTGGGTCTCAGGGTCATAAAGTTGGTATCCAATACCATCTTTAACATACCCATTGAAGTAACACTCACGAGAGCGAGATTCTAGCTTACTTGCATCCACGTTCTTCGAATGAACCAAGCAACTCCAAACCCTCAAGTGATTAACATTAGGTTTGGTTCCATACCAGAGCTCATGAGGAGTCTTAGGTACAGATTTGCTAGGAATCTTATTCAGGATATAAATTGCAGTCTCTACTGCATATCCCCAGAAACTAAGAGGTAAATGTGCTTTGCTCATCATTGAACGGACCATGTCCATGATGGTCCTGTTGCGTCTTTCAGCAACACCATTAAGTTGGGGAGTTTCAGGAGGAGTGAGATTGGAAACAATTCCATTCTCCTTAAGGTATTCCTTGAATTCATCCAAGAGGTACTCGCCTCCTCGATCAGATCGAATCCGCTTAATCTTTCTATCGGTTTGGTTCTCAACCAAAGCCTTGAATTCTTTGAACTTATCGAAGGTTTCAGACTTATGAAGTAATAAGAAGACAAACCCGTATCACAAATGGTCATCAATAAACGTCAAATAATATCAATATCCATTTCGAGTCGCGGTACTGAAGGGACCACACACATCGGTATGTATTAGGTCAATAATACCTTCGCATCTCGTAACCTTGTTACGGAAAGGCATCCTAGTCATTTTACCCTTAATGCAATGTTTGCAAGTGGGCAAATGTTGAACATTTAGAAAATCTAGAGGTCCATCCTTTGTCAATCTATTGATCCTATCAACAGATAAATGACCAAGCCTTTGATGCCAAATCTCATTTGAGATGTTTTTATCCTCCCTGGATCTTATAGGGTTTTTATTAGTGATTGTAACATTCATGATACATTTATCAATGCACAACTCATAGAGTCCATCAGAAGTCAAAACACCATCCGCAATATATTTATCATAATGATTTATGACTAATTTATTACAGAAAAGGAATGAATATCCGCTTCTAACAAACTTAGATACAGATATCAAGTTCCTTCTGACTTCGGGTACATAAAGACACTCTTTAAGAATAAGGACTCTACCACTATATAATGATAGTCGACAAGTCCCGACGGCTACTGCTGCAACACTTGCATCAGATCCCATCTGGATGACTATCTCCCCTTCCTCAAGATTTCTAGTTTCCTGAAACAAATGCAACAAATTGCATACATGAACAAAAGCACCAGAATATACAACCCAAATTCCTTCTCGATCGACGAGAAAGCTAGTTTCAATGATGAAAGTAGAATTCATACCTGCTGGGGCTTTACCTTTGTCTGACGACTTCAGGTATTCGGGGTAGTTACGCCTCCAGTGCCCTGGCTTTTTGCAATGGTGACAGACGTCGGTTTTCTTCGACGCCATTAGAGTGGATGCATTGGAAGAAGAGCCAACACTTTGTCCCTTCTTCTTTCTCTTCTGGGCCGGGCTCTTCCGAGAACCTTTCTTCCGACCGCGCTTCCCTCTGACCTGTGCAACCATTGCACTGCCAGCGGGACCGTCTTTCTTCATTACGTCTTCTGCAGACTTTAATGCAGCAAGAAGACCAACGCTTGTCAATTCCAGTTTATTCATGTGGAATGACACTACAAAGTTATTGAAAGACTTGGGCAACGACAACAGAATGAAGTCAGCTTGCATGTCTGCATCCATGGTTGCCCCAAGACTCTCCAGCTCCGACAAGTACCCAAACATTTTGAGTACATGTTCACGGACCGAAGTCCCTTCCTGCATCTTGCAGCGAATGAGTTCTTTCATAATATTGTACCGCTGGGTGCGGTTAATGTCACCAAACATATCTTTAAGATTCTGCTTTATCTCCTGGCATGTGCTCATCTCCACATGTTGCTTCTGCAACACATTGGAGAGAGAACCCAGGATATAGCATCTAGCCAAGACATGATCTTCATCATACTTGTCATTGTATGCTTTTTCTTCCTCGGATTTAGGGTTCTCATGCTTGTCCTCGGAGAGCACATAACTTATGCGCTCTGCAGAGAGAATAAGCTCCAAATTACGGATCCAATCCGAATAATTTGGGCCGGTCAATTGGTTGACCTCAAGAAGCCTACTAAGTGGGTTCAAGGACTTCATTTTCTGAAATTAAGAATGCACTATATTAGAATATATAAACATATATTCAAATGTATGATATTTGATTAAGGTATTTTAAATCAAATTATTCTTGCATTGTCGACTTTGAAAGTTCATTCCCTTAATTACTTTCAAAGTAGGAGATATACTTACCGTTATATCTCTAGCAAGAATTGGGATCTCCTCTTTATCTTTGTCACATCCCAATAATATGAGAATCTGCGATTCCAATAAAGAGAAGCGGGAACACATTCTGCCTTGCAAGTCCAACTTGCATTTCCCAATTCGGTCTTTAACACCGGGCCCACTACCCCTAAGGCGATGTTGACCCGTTGTTAATTGAACCAACCGTCAACAAGAATAGTACTCGCTATGCGCAATCCAATATCGCCCCAATAATATGAGGATCCGATATTGGGGTCACTACGCATACGGCTTTACTTTTTCGAGAAGCAAAGAGCCCGATCCAGATGCGCTTGCATACAGGAGCTGTCACTTCGGACATGCGTCTCCCACATGCAATCCCTGGCGACGGAACCCTTCGCCTTGATGGGAGACCATGTATGTCACTTATGTGATCCTCCATCTCATATTCAAATTTTAATTAATTATCATGAATCACATTCATATAATTAATTCTTTCAAGGGAAATAATAACTCTATTCATAATAGAGTGTCTCAATTGGACATAATCAATTTAATCATATTAAATTAATTATCAATCCAATTCAATAAAGAAACTTGATTATTTTTACTTGAATATAAATATGGTAATATCTCAAAGTACGTGTTAATTCGAATTTTAATAATTAGAAAATACACCTTGATTTTCTCCGGCATTATACAATCCCTACCCGTTGTCGTGACCAGTATCGACGAAAGTGGGACGGACCACATATGTTGCAACCCGCAACCCCAATGCTCTCCGACTAGTCACCATATCCACCTCGAAAAAGCATAATGCCAAATATATCAATTTGTACATGAGATGATCATCGGTTTTTCAATCGAAATTATACCATATATTAATAATCAAAACATTTTTGATTATAAGGAAATTTGCTACACGAATTCCCAATCCTATTCAAGCATCAAGTTTGATGATTGTGTTTCCAATTAAGATTTAGACCAAATCTTGAGATGATCATCGGTTTTTCAATCGAAATTATACCATATATTAATGCCAAATATATCAATTTGTACTTGAGATGATTATCGGTTTTTCAATCGAAATTATACCATATATTAATAATCAAAACATTTTTGATTATAAGGAAATTTGCTACACGTATTCCCAATCCTATTCAAGCATCAAGTTTGATGATTGTGTTTCCAATTAAGATTTAGATCAAATCCAATCAATTAATTAGTTGAGGCCAAGTCAATTAGGTAAATAATCATCTTCCAATATTTTACAAATATTTTTCATTATTATTTCACGAAATTAACAATTAGTGTCACTAACTGACAATCACATGGTTCTTAATTAGGACTGCAATTTCAGTAGTGACCCCTACTCACTAAAATTAACATATATCAATCAATTTAAATCCAAATTAGACAAACTCAATTTTCAAAGATTGCTAACTTGATTTAGACAAAATCCAAGTGATGTTTCATGCATTTCGAGGCGGATTATAACAATAATTAACTCTTTAATCATGTTAAGATCTACAGTTCCCGCAACAGTGCATACATGTTCATTAAAACAGCCATATCTCGAGCATACGAAATCCGATTTACGCAAACTCAGATCCTATGGTTTTCTTATTTAATGGGGAGCAAAATACAAGTAAATAATTCGTGCTTAAACATTTTAAACATGGCCGAAATTATTTACTAAACAGATCTGCGAAATCAAATGCGACAAAAACTTTCGCGACCTTAACGAACCCAAGTCGTCCTCGGTTTGCGAATCATATTCGAAACCGTCGACCTAAGGCTCTGATACCACTTGAAGGATATGGAATTTATCCTCAAGCGCATCACGGAAGCGTGATCGTCGTTTCAGATACGATGAAGAACGACTAGTCGTACTAGTTGTTCTGTGCAGCGGAATTTAAAAAATTTTATGTGATGAAAGCATATTATCCCAAGAACGTTTCTCGGATCGTTTCATCTATAAACACAACAAGTATAAGGAATACCTCTTGAAGCGTGGTTGATCGAGTCTCTAAGAGAAGAGACCTCCCGTCTCAAGTCCGATCGTCGGAGAGATTGCTTGCGAGCGTGGGGATGAACCACGTTGTCCTCGCAATCCAAGAAGATGATCCAAGCACGGTTGCTCCCGATCTCATCGCACAAGATCGAACCTCTCCTTCGTGAGCATAGCACTCCAAGAAGACGGAGAACCGAATAACGTCGAAGCGGCGACGCAGTGGTGAGAGCGTCGACGAGTCTCTCCTATAGGGTTTGGTGGACGACCACCAAGAAGGGGGAGAGATGGTTGACGTGTATGAAGAAAGAGAGATAGAGAGCTTTAATATTGCATGTACCTAGAGAGCATGGTATGCCTCTCTATATATAGGGTTTTGGGATCCATGGATCTCAATCCATGTGACATATAAAGTCAATGGATGAGTTTTATTTATGTCAATCCAATGGTCAAGATTGTTGTTGGTGAAACCAACAAATTATGATCTAATTGAGATTAAAATATACTTGACAAAATCAAATATAATTCAATCCTAAATTACACCAATAAATAAGGAGAGAATTTACATGGAGATTCATCTCCATGTACATTCCATTTGGACGGCCACCCATTCCAATTAGGAATTGGGTGCCGCCCACCCTTTCCATATGGAGGGCAATCTCATGATATTTCATGAGATTGCATATCTCCATGGAAATCTCTTTATTTATTTCCAGCAACTTTTGTTGGGTTTTATTCTTCAAAAATAATTCACACTTATATTTAAGAATATTACAATCTTGCCATTGAAAAATTGTGAATCATATTCCAACCCAAAACAACATATAATTTACATTGTCAATTAATTACACAATGTGTATCCAATACACATAATAATTAATCAACAGATATAAATTATAATTAGCTCTCTCTAATACATTATAAATCATATTTATAATATATTATGAATAATTGGATATTTCTATCCACATTATTCTTATCAATGATAATTAAATCATATTTAATTATGATGGATAATTTCTTCACACATCAAATGATTAAATCTCATTTGATCATTATTTCTTCATTGCTTAGATCTTATGGAATTATTCTCGAACCCTTCAAGAATAATGCGATTTCTCCGCAGATACTTGGAGATAAGGACAGATCGATTGTATTGTTTTACATATAGTGACTTGGATGTTGAGATCATATCTCAAATCCAGATCCATGGACCTCTCACTGATGCTTGATCAAATCAAGGCCGTAGACTTAATCTTCTCATTGCATCTGAATCTCATTCAGATCAATGTCTAGTTCATGGACTAAGATTAGGTTACTTCTCTAAGGAGAGGAGTCACTAAAATCCAAACCTGTTTCATCACTCCCTCGGAATGGAAGCATCATGGTTATACAATCGTTTATGATCACATCACCTCAGGTATTCCCAATACCTGTATATCCTGCATACTGGAAGACCTATGATCATTCTGAAGATAAAGGCCACTTTTTCACTGTCGTCTTTAGGGTTTGATCATTAAGTTTCTCAATCTTGATCACTGGGAATTGGTATAGATCATATGCTTTCCCAATGCATATATCTTACCTTCAAATTCATGTCATGCTTCCAAAGCATGACGACCATGCATGGAATTTGATCAGTCCCAATACCTCATGAGTGAGCTCATGTCTCCCGATTCACAAGTGAACCTGTATGATCCCTTTGAGAGATTGTATTACTCATATGTCCTTACATGCACACTAGCTCGCCAGTGTATAGACCTTGGTTAGGTCATCAACCTATTGGTATGCCAAATGTACACACTCAGACATATAGCAACACATCTATCTCCGGTCAGAGGATGTATGCCTATGCTGTGACAGTATTTAACATAGGTCTTTGGTTATCTCGATCTCGTTAAGTCAACCAATTGACTCAACTAATTCGACACCTCCGAATCACTATTCCCATGCAGAGGACCTGCATCAAGAGGTCAGTCAGATATCAACCTTTTGAGAAAGGATTGCCATCTCCTACTCAGGCTGGAGATCATCACTTAATAATCATTTGACGATGCTTGATGAGTCCTCTATCTAACTCCTTAGATATTCATCAAGCATCAACCTCTATGATTCATTCAGTGAATCAACAACTGTATGATCATTAAGTTGGCCATGGTACATAACCCTTATTGTACAGAGGGACCTTATAGTGCATTCATTCATTCAATCTCAGAAAGGGAGTGAAAATAATCAATAACTTTTATTGATAAATCATCTATTACAATAACATTTATTGTAGGAATGGTTTGTCTGGGGCTCACATTGCTAACAACCCAATCATACCCGTCTCAACAAGCATGTCTGTAACATATTTTCTTTGGGTCATCACAAGACCTTGCGCATTCCTAGCAAAATCCAACCCTAAGAAGTACCTTAGGTTGCCCAGATCCTTAGTAACAAACTGACGACCTTGATACTCTTTTGCCATCTTTATCCCCTGTATATCATCTCCTGTAACAAGAATATCATGATTATCATCAATGTAGACCATTATGACAACAATACCTCTAAGTGCCCTCTGCAAAAAAAGTGAATGGTTTGCATTAGACCTCTTGAACCCTTAGTTCTCCATCAAATCTGAGAGCTTCTAAAATCACGGTATTGGACTTGGCTTAAGGCCATATATAGCTTTATGGAGTCTACAGACCTGAAACCCAAGAGGTCGCTGCTTGTAGACTTCCTCCTATAGATCCCCGTACAGAAATGCATTTTTAACATCCAACTGAAATAAAAGCCAATCACATACCACTGTTACATAAAGTAGGATACGCAGTGTAGAATGACGAGCCACGGGAGAGAAAGTGTCTGAGTAATCCACGCCGTAGGTCTGAGTGAAGCCATGTGCCACTAACGTTTCCTTGTAGCAATCAAGGCTGCCATCTGCGTGACGCTTAACAACAAACACCCATTTGCAATTGACTACAGACACCCAGGAGGAGCATCCACCAAGCTCCAAGTACCACGTGATTGCAATGCGACCATCTCTTCCTCCATGGCCAATCGTGAACGACTATCCTTCAATGCTTCTTGATAATTCCATGGAATCTCCACGGCAGATAAGGCAACATTGAATCTCTGGAAGTCCTCTGTGAGACGATGGAAGGAAACCTGAGAAGCAAAGAGGTATGATGCACAAGACCCGCCTCTGCTTGCGATTAGCAATAGGAATATCCAAGTCATAGGAAACCTCGTCTATATGTTGGCTATTCTAATGCATAGAAACATCTTCAGATCCATCATTAGATATCACTTTATCAAAACAAACTTGGGGCACATCGAATGACTGGCGATGACCATGAGCAGAGACAGGTCGACGAGTATAGAATTTTGGTAAAGGAGGAACAATGTGTGACTGGCTAGATGGCGGAAATGGTGGAGGAGGTGGTGGAGGAGGTGATGGTGATGGGACGATAGACACAAGTAGAGAAAAAGATGGAGCTATGGGAGGAGGTGGCAAAGCCTCATCATCAGAATTCGACGAAGCCATTCTGTCACCTGTAGGAGAGAAATACATTACAGACTCAAAAAAATGTAACATCAGCACTTATATAATATTTTCTGCGCAAAGGATCATAACATCGATATCCCTTCTGAGTCTTGGAGTACCCAACAAACACACATTTGATAGCCCTATGTGAGAGCTTATTAAGACCTGGAGCCATCTGGTGTACAAATGCAACCGAACCAAAGACACAAGGAGTAAGTGAGAATAACTCCTTCTCAGGAAAGGCAATGGAAAAAGGAGTTTTCTCACCCAATAACATGCCGTAAGGAACGCATCACCCTGGGATGACATTGCGAATGTGTTCGGTCCATATGGGATGACATTGCCTGGGTAAATCTCTCGTCCATGGAATCTTTTTGGGCTAGCCTTGCGGCTGCTGCGTCTCGTCCGAGATCGGAGAAACTAATCCCCTTTGCGCGCTTATGGAGCATCTGGATGGGAAGAAACAAAGCTATTTTCGCGGGACAGCGATTCTATATCGAAAATATCATCATCGACGCAAATCGCTTTTGTATGGACTGGTCCTCTGTGTAACTGTTTGTATTTATGGGCCTCGGATATCACTATTGATATCTGCTCGCCTATCTTCTCTTCCCTTTTCCCGCTGTAAGTATCTTTTTTCATAAACCTTAATAATATGGGGCGAACACCTACGGGTGTCTCCCCCTTTTTGGAGTGTCAAAAAAAAAAAAAGGAACGCATCACCCTAAAACGAATGTGGGGCACAACTGTGAATAGGAAGTGTTCGAGTGATATCAAGTAATGACGATGCTTTCTCTCTGCAATGCCATTTTGCTGAGAAGTATAAGGACATGTTGTTTGATGAATAATGCCATGAGAAGATAAGAAATGGGATAGAGTACGTGTGCGGAATTCCAAGGCTTTATCCGTTCTCATAAATTTCACAGACAAAGAGAAAACATTCTGGATTTCATTGATAAAAATTTTGATATTTTCCCTGGCTTCAGATTTATTTATCATTAAGAAAACCCATGATAAACGAGAGAAATTATCAACAACAACAAGATAAAACATGTGCCCTTGATGACCAGTAACATGATTAGGACCCCAAATCTCAACATGAAACAACTCAAAAAAGGAGCTACTGCTCCGAGTCTGATGACTAGGGAAAGACGAACGATGATGCTTTCCCAACTGACAAGCTTCGCACTGGAATGTAGATCTTGGAGATATCTGCGGCAAAATATGCCTCATCTTCTGGAGAGGGTGATGACCAAAATGTAGGTGCCAAGTAAAAGGAGAGACTGGTCTTGTCGAGATAGAAGACGCGCCTGCATCGGGAGTTTGAACCAGTCGATAGAGACCACCCTGCTCACGGCCACACCCAATCACCCTACCTGTAAGAATGTCCTAATAAAAAAGAGACGATGGGTCAAATATTGCTCGACAATGCAAATCCTTTGTAATACGGCTGATGGATTACAAATTCATAGAGAAATCAGGGGCATGTTGCACATTCTGCAGACGCATTGAAGGTGTAAGGGTAATCTCCCCTTCTCCGGGGAATGAGTACTATCGGCTATCACTATAGTTCTTCCTGGAGAAATCTGTCTGTAGGATGTAAGCTATCCTTTATCTCCGTATAAGTGATGTGTTGCCCCAGAGTCCATAATCCACTTTGGAATCTGAGATCCATAACATGAGGTAAAGGCGAAAGTGCTACATGAAGTGCTTGCTGTAGCAGAGGTACTGGCGAAGGCAGAAGCTGCAACATCTGAATGGCCTCCAGGAGATGATGAGGAAGAAGGCATGATATCGCGCAGTCTGGCCACTAGGTCGTTAAACCTCGCATCTGAAGTAGGAGCAACGGGAGACTCAACCTGCTCCGCTACACGGACTGATGCTGGGAAACCATGCTTAGAATAGCATGTCTCCTCAGTTTGATCTGGACGACAACAGAACGTATAGGGCTGACGAATGCGTCCTCATCTATCATGAGGTCCGCGTCCATGAGAGAAAGAACAACCTCTGCCACGAGAGGCCACCATAGCCGAAGAAGTCTGACTGATGACAGTAGATGGTACAATGATCCTTCTTAGCCTACGGAAAGCTTCCTCCGTGGAAGGGATAGTCGCATCTGCAAGAATCTGGGAGCGAGCGGCATCATATTCAGGATCCAGGGTTGCTAGGAATACACCGACCATAGTAACATTCCTATATGTCTTTTGTTGATCCGGAGTGGATGTGAGGGGCATGAAGCTGTGAAGCTTCTCAAACATCCCACACAAGGATGTATACATGGAATGGAGAGGTCGTCCGTTCTGTTTGATAGTGAAGATGTCATGCTGAAGCTGAAGTATCTTAGTTTCATTCCTCGCCTGAGAATATGTAGCTGCGAGGATGTCCTACATAGCCTTACCAGTTGGTTGATGTAACACGTCACTGGCGATCTCTGTTGTCAATGTCCATGAAAGCCAGACTTTGGCATATGCATTATCTTCCTCCCAAGAGGCGTTCATCCCAATCTTCTCCACCGGTTCCTTCTCGGTAAGAATGTGCTTCTTACCGCTCGACTTCATGAGACTCATGAACTGCATTGCCTAGAGCTCATAGTTCATTCCGTTCATCTTGATAATAGGCGCTGGACCTTTGAATGCGCACGTGGGAACATTGATTTTGCTTTCTAATATAATGTCGATGGATGAAGACTAGGAATGATAGACGTCTGAGAATAATCGTCTACGCAGACATGTGGGGATGTGATTGCGTGTGTAGACTTAAGACACTACCAAACCCATCAACAAAACGAAGAACGCGGGAGTCCTCCTAGGATAAGCCTCGACGCATGCAGGAGTACGCTGAAGCACGCAGGCGCACACAGAGGAGCATGCAACGCACAGAGCAGCCGCACCCAGACACGTTGCGCAGGGACAAGCGCCGTGCGAGCCTGACGACGTGCGAGGCAGGGGGCGAGGTGCGCGAGGCGTACGGGGCCGGGGGCGAGACGCGCGATGCGCGTGGGCCGCGCAGGACCGGGAGCGAGGTACAGGGTCGCTGTGAGGGGCTGGCGGCGCAGGGGTTGGGAGGTGGGGTTAGGGTTAGGGCATGAGAGCTCCGGTCCAAGACTGCCGCTCTGATACCATGTTGGGAAAAATGGAGAATTTATTTATTCTAGTAACCCTAGGCTCTCTTATATAGAGGAGAGACCTATGGCTAAATTACATGAAAGAGGAATAAAGAAATAAAATAGCCGACAAGGTACGTAGAAGTATATAAATATCTCTACAGGCTCAATATAGATCCTGGTGGTGTTACTCAACTGTCTCCGGCCTCCTCGGTTATGTCGCATCTCGTGGTAGAGGGATTTCTACACAGTACCGTCAGCGTGGTACTTGTAGCAGGGCAGGGGGTAGTCGACCCCGTCAGCCGTTCACTTGCTGCCACATGCCAGGTCATTTTGAGGATATATGCTACTCCAAGAATGACTTTCCCCCTTTTTTTGAGCGTCAAAAAAAAGAATGACTTTCCTGCTTCAGCTTGTGTTGCAAAGCAGATTTAGCTAGCTGGTGTTTCTCCTCCCCCATCTGATTAGTGGTTTGATGAACTTGTGGCCCAATTGAGAGACATTATGCATGCACGTGTTTCGTCTATTGTATAAGCATGAGAGAGATTATGCATGCACGTGTTTGATGAACTGCATCAGCATATTTGTAAAATCGAATTTTTGTGAAATCGTCGGAAATCTTATAAATGACTCTAAACTTGACTTTATCCAAAAAAATAAGGTTTTTAATATTCTTAGGTCAATAAATAAAATAGGAATGCACACTTATTTGTAAAATAGAATTGTAAATATAAAATTTGAAATAATATTATCGTCATAATCATCATAAATGTTGATATGTAGAGCAACATGTTGCCTAAAGTCAGAATTGTATGCTAAATTAGAATAAAGAGCCATTATAATCTCCTTGTCAATTAGAATGCAGTGGCATATATAATAACTACTAATCAATACATATATATTGAAATAAAGCAAAAGAATAAAAAAATAAACATCTTTAGTTAAAACTTGAATTTAACTCTTAAATCCTGTGTGTTATTAATTTGATTATCTAAAATTTAAAAACTAACTAAAGAAACTTCTTTAAACATCGCAAAGCTCTCTAACAACTGAACACATCAATGAGTAAATAAAGAAAATTCATTAATATATGCAAAATTTGATGAAAGAGAAGGGTAGATTCACTTATTTTTATTGTTTCGCCGAAATGACATGCATTTTCGATGACATATTGACATTTTGGCGATATTTAGTTGAAATCCTGTAAAAAGAAATAAGGTATCGTTTCGATCTCGGTGTCCTAAAGATATGGAAATTTCGGAGGAATTCGATGGACTTTCGTTGAAATTTGAGGCCATGCTTTTTCCGCATACCCACATGCAATACTTGCGTAAAGCTGAAGAACACAGGAATCACGGAGAGAATGTGCTTCAGCAGAACCAATTTCCCTCCTCTAGACAACATCAACATTTTTCATCCTGCCAGCCTCGCCTTTGGCTGCTCCATCAGAATCCTCCAATCTCTATCCTTTGGCTTACCTGTCACCATTGACAACGAAGTAGTCGGGCATCTCAGAATCCCTGAAACGTGATACCACTCTGAAGGATATGGGAAGATCCTTAAGCGCATCACAGAAGCGTGAGGATTGCATCATATGCGATCGGGAACGACTAGTCGCACTAGTTGCTCGAGGTAGCGGGAATTAAACAATTTTCACGTGACGAAACCAAATGATCCAAGAGCACTTCTCGGATTGTTTCGTCTAAACCACAAACAAGTAATAGGATTACCTCTTGAATCGTGGTTGCAATCGAGTCTCTAAACGAAGAGGCCTCCTGTCTCAAGTCCGATCCGACGGAGGAGACGCTTGCGAGCGTGTTGATGAAACACGTGCTCCTCGCAATCCATGTTGATGATCCAAGCGACGAATCTCCTGATCTCATCAAACGAAATACGACGTCTTCTTCACGAGCAAGGCACGTCAAAGGAGATGGAGATCCACAAGTAAACGATCGGGCAATATAACGACGATGCTGCGGCGAGGGAGACTCTCTCTAGGGCTTCCATGGTGAACGACCATATGAGAGAGAGAGAGGGCGTGTAGAGAGAAAAAAGAGAGAGAGGGAGCATATGTTGTCTAACTTATGAAGAGCAAGGGATGCCCTTCTATTTATAATATTTTGGGATCCATAGATCTCAATCCATGGACAACAAAAATCCAATGGCTTATATTGATTTGTGTTTCTTTTAATGACCAAGATGTTGTTGGTAAAAACACAACAATTAACTTAATTTAAAATAAATATATATTGATGAATCAATATAAATCAATCCCAAAATTGAATCAACAATATATGGAGATAATGGAAAGGAGAGTGCATCCTTCCATGTATATGGAGTGGACGACCACCCTTTCCTAATAGGAATTAGTTGCCGTCCCTTTCTTCCAATATGGAAGGGACATTTTTAATGTAATCTTCTTAGATTACATTATTCCATGTATCTTCAATTTTACAATAACAATTGTTGTAAATTATTTGTTGGGAAACGTGAATCAGATGATCTATTCCATAGCCCTAGGCTCTCTTATATAGGAGAGTAGCCTATGGGTAAATTACATAAAGAGAATAACAAGAAAATAAAAATAACAAAGAGATACAAAATAGCCTATGCGTCAACACTCCCCCTCAAGATGGAGCATAGATATCAATCATGCTCAGCTTGGACGCACACTTCTGGAATGGGCCTTTAAATAATGCCTTGGTGAAAATATCAGCAGTCTGATTCTCTGATGTGACGTGAGATGTAGCAATGAATCCCTTCTGAATCATGTCACGTATGTAGTGACAGTCGACCTCAATATGCTTGGTCCTCTCATGAAAAGCTGGGTTATTTGCAATGAACAAGGCGGCCTGATTGTCACATTCCAACATCATAGGAAGAGGTATATCAATACATAGGTCTGCAAGTAAGGATTTTACCCACATCATTTCTGTGCTCGCCTGGGCCATAGCCCTATATTCTGATTCAGCACTGGATCTAGCTACTACTGTCTGCTTCTTGCTCTTCCACGAAACTAGAGCATCTCCAACATAGACTGCAAACCCTGATGTTGACTTCCTGTCCTTGGGGCATCCTGCATAGTCTGCATCCACACATCCTGTAACAGAAATCTCCTTTCCTTTCTTAAATATCAAGCCTGCACCTGGAGATGATTTTAGATATCTCAGAATCATGTGTATGGCATCCATATGGACCTGGCGTGGTTGCTCCATGAACTGGCTCACACGACTCACTGCAAACTGTATATCAGGTCTAGTGATAGTGACATACAGTAATTTGCCTACAAGTTCTCTGTACCTTCTCTGATCCACCTCTTCTGTGTCATCATCATACAGCTTCATGCTAGGGTCCATTGGTGTCGTAGCAGGTCGACACCCTAGCATACCTGTCTCACTCAGTAGATCTGTGACATACTTCCTCTGTGTCATGACTAATCCATATGGATTTCTAGCAAATTCCAGCCCCAGGAAATATCTAAGGACTCCCAAGTCCTTGGTGACAAACTCGGTCCCCAGCCTTTCCTTTGCTTGCTTAATGCCTTGGTCATCATCACCTGTAATCAAGATATCATCAACATAAACCATGATTACAATGATACCTCTCGCCGTCTTCTGCACGAACAAGGAATGATCAGCATTGGAGCGTTTATATCCTTGTTTCTCAAAGAGGTCTGAAAGCTTCTGAAACCATGCTCTGGGGCTCTGCTTAAGACCATAGATGGCCTTATGCAATCTGCAAACCTTGGAACACTCCCCCTCAACAGCAAAACCAGGTGGCTGTTGCATATAGACTTCCTCCTGCAAGTCTCCATACAAAAATGCATTCTTTACGTCCAGTTGATAGAGTGGCCAGTCTTTAGCAACCGCAACAGATAGCAGGATCCGTAAAGTGGAATGACGCGCCACAGGGGAGAAGGTGTCTAGGTAATCTACCCCATATGTCTGCGTGAAGCCCCGAGCAACAAGGCGTGCCTTGTACCTGTCAATGGAACCATCTGCATTGTGCTTAACTGTAAACACCCATTTGCAACTCACCGAGCTAACATCTGGAGGTATAGGAACCAAACTCCAGGTTCCTCTAGACTGAAGTGCCTCCATCTCCTCTTGCATTGCTAGTCGCCATCTAGCATCCTGCATAGCATCATGATGGTTCCGTGGAATGGCTGTAGCTGAAAGTGCCAATGCAAACGTCCTGAATGGTCCAGATAGCCTCTCAAACGACACCACTACTGATACTGGATACTGGACACAGCTTCTCTTCGGCTTGCGTAGAGCGATTGGAACATCTAGGTTCTCTGTGGTATCACCATGCTCCTGTAATGCACCCTGCTGAGAAATGTCGTCAGATCCATCAACATTAATATTCTCATTACATACCATAGGCGAGCTAGTTGACTGGTCAGGACCATGAGCTTGATTCGGCCTCCGGGTGTAATGGAATGGTAACGGAGGTACAATTGATGGCGGTGGCGGTGGTGGTGGTGGTTCAGATGTTGGTGGCGGTTGTGACGTTGGTGGTGCCATGAATACAATGTCAGGGGATATAGGTGGCGGCTGCATCTTTCCAGAATCTGAGAAATACATGATAGATTCAAAGAATGTAACATCTGCACTGATCATATACCGCCGACGCACAGGGTCAAAACACTTGTACCCCTTTTGAGTTCTGGAGTACCCCACAAAGACACACTTGACAGCCCTAGGAGAGAGCTTGTCAGAACCGTGCGACAACTGATGGACAAACGCGACTGACCCAAACACACGAGGGGTAAGAGTGAACAGATCCTTGTCAGGATAAATCAGTGAGAAAGGAACCTGTTCATTCAAGACAGACGAGGGCATACGATTTATAAGATAACATGCAGTAAGGACTGCATCACCCCAGTATGAATACGGAACATGACTCTGAATGAGAAGTGACCTTGTGACATCAAGTAGGTGACGGTGTTTTCTTTCTGCAACCCCATTTTGTTGAGACGTATGGGCACATGATGTTTGGTGAACAATTCCTTTAGAGGAGTAGTAGTTGGCTAGATTATTGGTGCATAACTCTAAGGCATTGTCACTTCTCATAATTTTGACAGTTGTGGAAAAAACATTCTGAATCTCATTTAGAAATTGAATAATAATATTTCCAGCTTCAGACTTATTTATCATTAGAAATACCCATGATGCTCTTGAGAAATCATCCACAAAAACAATATAAAACCTGTGCCCCTGATGATCGGGAACACGACTTGGACCCCAGACATCAACATGAAACAACTCAAATTTGGAGTTACTACTCCGACCTTGACTACTGGGAAACGATGACCTGTGATGTTTTCCCAACTGACACGCCTCACACTGGATAGGTGTGTGAGAAAAACTATAAGGTAAGACAAGACACAACTTCTGAAGCGGTAGATGACCAAAACGCAGATGCCACAGGAGAGAAGATACTTGTCCAGCGGGAGAAGATGTGATTCCGGCAAATGGGGTCTGGTTCAGACGATAGAGGCCTCCTTGCTCATAGCCATGACCAATCACGTTGCCCGTACGGATGTCCTGAAAAATCAAAGAAGATGGATCAAAAATAGCTCGACATTGGAGATCCTTCGTAATCTGACTGATTGACAAAAGATTCATAGAAAAATGCGGTGCATGTAAAACATTCTTGAGCTGCATAGAGGATGTCAATCTAATCTCCCTCTGACCCGTGATGGGGGAATGTGTGCCATTGGCAATCATTACTGTCCGTCCTGGAGGGATCTGAGTATATCCTGAAAGTAGACTCTGGTCGCCACATAGATGATGTGTAGCGCCTGAGTCCATGATCCATGGCAATGTATCTGATCTACTACTATGAAGTGCAAGTGTACTACCTGAAGTACTCGTAGAGGCAGAAGCAGAAGCAGAAACATCAGTATGACTTTCTGTCGTCGGTGCTGGGCCAGATGGTGGGATAATGCCCCTGAGGCGGGCAACCAGATCATCAAAACGCTGATCCATTGAAGCAGCAGAAGGAGGCTCGATCTGCTCAGCGACTCGTGCAGATGCAGGAAATCCATGCTTTGAGTAGCATGTGTCCTCAGTATGTCCGATGCGGTGACAATATGAGCATGTAGGCCTAGTACGACCACCCCTTCCACGGGGAGTAAGTCCACGGCCCTGGTAATGAGAACCACGGCCCCTGTTGGCCGCCATGACTGAGGGATTCTGACTAGCAGCTGCTGAAGGTACAGTTATCCTACTCAATCTGTGAAAAGCCTCCTCCATGGGAGGAATAGTCGAGTCCGCCAAGATCTGTGAACGTGCGGCCTCATACTCTGGGTCAAGTGCAGCGAGAAACACACCCACCATCGTTGCATTCCTGTATGTCTTCTGCTGCTCTGGTGTGGCGGTAAGAGGCATGAAGCTATAAAGCTTCTCAAACATTCCTCTCAAAGATGTATAGAGAGAATGTAACGGGCGGCCATTCTGCTTTATCGTGAATATATCATGTTGTAGTTGCAGGATCTTCGTCTCATTCTTTGCCTGAGAATAGGTCGCTGCGAGGATATCCCACATGTCTTTGGCTGTGGGTTGATGTAGAATGTCATTGGCGATTTCAATAGCCAATGTGCCAGATAGCCACACCTTGGCATATGCGTCGTCTGCCTCCCATGAGGCATGAACTCCAGTCTTCTCTGCAGGCTCGGGCTCTGTGAGAATATGCTTCTTGCCCGTGGACTTCATCATACTCATGAACTGCATTGCCCACAGTTCATAGTTCGTACCATCCATCTTGACGATGGGCGCTGGACCACGAAACGCGCCCATAGATGGGGTATCTGCCTTGCTTTCTGACATACTGGAGACTGAAGACTGGAGCGTATGACAATGGATAATATTTGTCTACAATGACATAGACGGGATTAGTTGCATGTGTAGACCTCAAGCAACTATCCCCATGGATCTGCGCGCGCTGCAATCCGCACGCGCACAGCCTTTACACGCAGCAGATGATGTGCGCTGGAGATGATGTGCGCACTTGGAGATGATGTGCGCACTCGGAGATGATGTGCGCTGGAGATGCTGCTGCTTCCTGATGCCCTAGCGCCCGCGCAGATGCCGCAGATGCGCTTGGAGATGACGCAGCAGCAGATGCCGCAGATGGAGCAGCAGACGCCGCAGTTGATGCTGCAGAGAACAGCACAGGAGACGCCCTAGATCACCGCAGATCGGCGGAGAAGAAGGGCCTGGCGGCGCCGAGAGAGAGAGAGGGAGAAGAGAGAGCCGGCGGGTGGGGATGGGTAGGTTTAGGGTTTCGAGAACTCCGGCCTAGGACCGTCGCTCTGATACCATGTTGGGAAACGTGAATCAGATGATCTATTCCATAGCCCTAGGCTCTCTTATATAGGAGAGTAGCCTATGGGTAAATTACATAAAGAGAATAACAAGAAAATAAAAATAACAAAGAGATACAAAATAGCCTATGCGTCAACATTATTCTACAAAAATAATTCATAATTATTTTGTGAATATTGCAATATTGCCGTTGGAAATTGCGAACCACATTCACAACCCAAAATAAAATGTAATTTACTTTTTCAATTTAATGTCCAATGTGAATTCATATCACGTCAACATTTAATTAACAAATGTAAATTACAGATAGCTCTCTCTTATATATTATAAATCACATTTATAATATATATGATTAATATGGATAGTGTTATCCACATTATTCATATCCATGATAATTAAATCACATTTAATTATCTTGGATCTCTATTCTCTTGTTCCCAAATAATATGAATCACATTCACATTATTCACATATTTGATAAATAAATAACATTTAATTATCTTAGATATCTCTCTTTATAATACAAATCATATTCATATTATTCATGGTAATCAAATCACATTTAATTATCAAATTTCGCAATGCTCGGATATATAATATCAACAATGAAATTATCCTGAACACTTTCAAGTATAATGCGTTTTCTCCGCAGATACTTGGAGATAAGGACATGACGATTGTATTGTTCCACATATAGTAACTTGGATATTGAGATCAAATCTCAAATCCAGATATCGGGCATCCCATAGATGCTTGATTAAATCAAGACCGCAAATCTAATCTTCTCATTGCATCTGAATCACATTCAGATCAATGTCCAATATTTGGACCAAAATCAGATTACTTTTCTAGTGAGAGGAGTCACTAAAATCCAGACCCGTTTCATTACTCCCTAGGAATGGAAGCGTCATGGTTATACAATCGTTTATGATCACATCATCCTCAGATATTCCCAATACCTGTACATCCTGCATACTGGAAGATCCAGATTAAACCCGAAGTATAAGATCAATTTTACACTGTCCACTTCAGAGATTTTTCAGTAAGTTTCTCATTTGATTATTGGGAGTCGGTATCGATCATATACTTTCCAGAAGCATATATCATACCTAGGTCTTGATCTTATACTTTCCAAATGTATATATCAAACCTACAAATTCAGTCAAGCTTCCAAAGCGAGACGACCGTGCACGAAATTTGATTCTTCCCAATATCTCATGAGTGAGCTCATGTCTTCCGGTTCAGTAATGAACGTATATGATCCCTTAGAGAGATCGTATTACTCATATGCCTTTACATGCACACCAACGCGCAGTGTATAGACCTTGGTTAGGTCATCAACCTATTGGTCTGCCAAATGTACATACTCAGACATATAGTAACACATCTATCTCCGGTTAGAGGATGCGTGCCTATATCGTGACAGCATACGACATAAGACTTTGGTTATTTCGATCTCGTTAAGTCAACTCTTTGACCTAACTTATCTAATACCTCCGAATCTCTATTCCTATGCAGATGACCTGCATCAAGAGGTCAGTTAGATATCAACCTTCAGAGAAAGGATTGCCATCTCCTTCTCAGGCTAGAGATCATCTCTTAATAATCATTTGATGGCGCTCGATGAGTCCTTAATTTAACTCTTTAGATATTCATCCAAGCACCGGCCTCTATGATTCAATAATTGAATCAACAATTGTATGATCATTAAGATGGTCATGGTACATAACCCTAATTGTACTAAGGGACCCATTATGCAAATTAGTTATTTTTCATTTCAGATCATGGAATGATATTCGCAATAACATTTATTGCATAATGGCTCGCCCTGGGCTCGCATGTCCAACACGCTCCACCTCTGAAAGACCAAACGAAACCACCACAGACTTCTCCCTGTTCACTATGAGCTTGGAGATATCACTAAAGGCATCCATCATAAATGATGCTCGCCGAATCTTTTTTGGATCATCCCCCATGAAAAGCACCGTATCATTTGCATACTGCCACAACAGGATGGATATCTCCTCCTTAGAAAAGCCAAAACACCATTTTCCCTCAACCTCACTTCCATCATCACCGCTAGAGCATCTGCCATCAATACAAATAAGAGAGGGACAAACGGTCACCCCTGTCTAATTCCCCTATGCATTTTAAAAACCTCCCTCTGGTCTACCATTAACAAGGACCGCAAGGATGTCCGTAACACATCTCTTGATTCACGCAATCCAGAAGTCCGGAAAGCCCCTCCCTCTAGTGATGACTACAATAACCTCTAGTCGACATAGTCATACGCCTTCAAAAAATCCACCTTCCAGAGCACCCCTTTGGTCCGACATCTCTTCCACTCGCTAACGATCTCAGACGCCAAAACCAACATGTCCGCTATCGCCCTCCTCCGGACAAAAGCTGACTGCTCAGGCGAGATAATCCCTCGAAGCATCGTGCACAATCAGTTGGCAAGGATCTTCGAAACCACCAAGTAAATAGCATTGGATAATGCAATAGGTCAATAATCTTCCACCCTAGTCGGTGAGCCCTTCTTGGGCAGCAGAAAGATGAGCGCCTTGTTCAACCTTTCAAATCCCATGTTCCCTGCTCTGAACTCCTCCAATACCTCTATGACATCATTCTTAACCGTCACTCAAAATTCTTTATAAAAAGCCACGGGGAAGCCATCTGGACTTGGTAAACCATCAACATTCAACTGGAAGAACGCTCGCCTGGCCTCCTCCTCCGAGAATTCTGCCACCAACATCTCCGAGTCCCCCTCCGTAATTTGCAGAACACCCCTCCCCTGCCAACCCACCGACCGACCCCATACAAGTCCTTCGTCGGGCAAAATTCTAAAAGTACGAACGTAGAGCCAAGCCCTTCTCCCGGTTACCCTCCTCCCACAACTACCCTCAACGACCATCGAATGAATCGTGTTCCTGCGCCTTCTCCCGCTAGCCGTTGTATGGAAGAGCTTCATGTTGGCATTCCCCTCCCTCAACCATCTCTGCTTAGACCTCTGCATCCAACTAACCTCCTCTTATTTGTCTTTCAAAAGGATCTCTTCCAAGTGACAACCCCTTAACAACGCTTCGTCAGTCGTCAAGAGCCCTCTCATCCTCCAATCTGTCCAATCTGCATACCTCAGCCTGGGTCGTCATCCGCCAGCTCCTCAGAGTCGCCTTATTGAACCCCATCAAGTGACTCATGTTCACCACCAACTTGGCAACCAATCTGATCGTTACAGATCTTGAAGAAGTGCAGTTCTCCCAGAAGGTTGTCATCGACTCCCGAAAATCATCCTCTAAAAGCCATGCCCGCTCAAAGCGGAACAAAGAGCGAGGCCACACGCCTACGCAGACAACCAGAGCAACGAAGTATGGTTTGAGTGCGTGGGGCAACGCACGAGCCACTGCCAACGAGAACTCCTCTAGCACCCCCGTAGACAGCAAGAATTTATCAAGGTGAGGCTCGACCGCACGTTGTGCCATTTGTAAATACAACCCTCCGTCTCGAACAGCTGAAGGCCAAGCTCCATCACCACCCCCAACATCTCTACGAAACCGACATCCCTACCTCCGCGCCCCCAGGTTGATCCTCGGGGAGCAACATGAAGTTGAAATCCCCTCCAATAATCCACGCCTCCTCTGGTGCCATCACCCTAACACTGTGCAGCTCCTCCACAAGCCAAGACATCCCCACACCATTCGATGGGCCATACACTTTCATAACCATATTCTTTCTCTCATATGCCATCCTCCGAAATAGCACCGTGATGGGTAACCACCCCACATGACCTCTGCCTCCAACGAGACCTTATCTTCTTTCCAACCCATCATCGATCCCCCAGAGGGATTCCACCGTCCTACATTCCATTGTTCTGCTGCCTCCTACATCCCTCCAAACTCCATCAACACCTTGAGAGATCTTCTTCTCCTGCAGAAGAACAATGTCCGCTCCATGTTCCAACATCAGACACTGAACCACCCTTTTTTCAGGCCTCCCTAACCCCCTGACTTTCCATGATAAGATATTCATCTAACAACCTTGGAAGCCGCGACAGGTGCCACAAGTCCGAGACACCTCAACAACACCGCCTCCGGCACCCCATATGACGCCTCAACTGCCGCCACGCTCGTAGTCGTCGCATCATTGACACCACCTTCCCCCATCATGGATAAATTTTTTGTAAATTTGCAGCCGCCGCCGCCTCCTTCGCCACTCCCTCAACCCCCGTTTAGAGTAGCTCCAACCAAAGCGAATCGCATCCCGCCACCCTGCTTGCATCCCCCCTCCCATGAAGCCTAGACCGTCCTCACCAGAGATATCTTTGCGGTTGACAAACACCATGACGGTGCTGCCTGCTAGGACTAAATTCTCACTTCATTCAACCGCATGCAGATCCCCAATTCCCTCGCCGCCCATCTCCCGATGCCTTAAGATCTCCAAAGGCTCTCGCACGACACAGGCGTAAGACACCAATACAGGAATCAACACCACACACTGAGCATCCACACTCCCCACTCTGCCATGCTCAACCGAAGGCCTCCGATCATCCGTTGCCCTGCATCAGGCGGCCTCTGTCGCAACCGCAAAGACGTACAAGACTGCTTCGACCCTCTGAGCTGAAAACACCCTCGCCACTGCCATCCGGATGGTCAAGCAGCATGACCTGCGGTGAACGATCTGCAGGCTGCCCATACTCACGAAGCCGTCACGTCATGGAACCACACCACATGGAGGGGTAGCCAGAGAGCCTCCCGACCAGAGAGCCTCTGAGACATACGCCGCGAAGCCACCCGTGTTGCCTCCCCAAAGGCCTTCTGGGAAGCAATCATTGATAGTGCGCGCATCGCCCAACTGCCCTCATCTCTTGCCAAGGTGCTCCTCGCCTCTTCAGATGCAAAGCAATGCCTCCCCACGACCTTCACATCCACTAAGGCCACAACTGCATCCTGCTTTGCCTCCAATCCGCAAAGAAATGGGAATCCGAAGATGACAACACCACCCGATCTTCAGTTGAAAGGAGATCCGAGATCAAGGACGTCCCCACCTTGCATATCCGATCTGAACTCCCACTTGAGCTGCCAGCTGAACCACGCCCCGAATTTGAGCAGGTCGCCCGACCCGTATCCACAACACTATCCTTTAGGTAAGGATCCGACCTGAAAGAGGTGCTCGAAGCCACATCAACGAATGCCCATGGCCCCTCAATCAACAGTTCGGGAACCCTAAGCAACTCATTGAGAGCCCCGACAACCTTCGCCCTTTTTTTCCAAATACGGATTCCCACATTCAAATCGCATGAAAGCACTGACTGACATTACCGAAGTAGGTGACCCCGACCTCCGCCCACTTCTGGCAAGCCGAACCCCCGCGTCTTCCATCGTCGCCTCTGCCTCATAGATCTGGATCCGACAAACACCCCGAGTAAAAGAAAGCATTCAACCATAATGGGAGAGGGCGACAAAACTCCACCCCCTCCGCCAAGACCTCGACATGTCTGTTACATAACGAATTTATCAGAGTGGATTATGGACTCATGAGCTTCACACCATGTCTGTAATGATAGAGGACAATTTAGTGCATACAAATTGATTCAATCAGACAGATCTGTAGTCACAACAGATGGGACCCATTCTCTCATTACTGGACAGGGGGTGGTGCTGTTGACTTTAGCAATGCGCCTACAGAATGTTCTTTATGCTCTTGATTTTTCTACGAATTTACTATCTATTAGCCACATCACCAGATATTTACATTGTCATGCCATATTTATTCTGCCCTCTCTTGTGTTTCAGGACATTCTTATATGCAAGGTGATTGGATTTGACATTGAGCAAGGTTGTTTCTATATACTGGTCTAGTCCCTATATGCTAGTGCTTCAACCATTCACATTGGATCAGTCTCTCCTTATATATAGCATCTATGGTTTGGTCATCTTCCTCTGTAGACGTTGTGTCATGTCCTTCCTCAGATTTCTCCTCGTTCCACCCTTCAGTGCAAGGCTTGCCAGCTTTGGAAGCATCACCGGTCTATACCTTTCAGAGTCGTCAGGATCGTAGTAGTCATATTATTTATGAGTTGATTCATCTTGATATTTGCGATCCAACATGTCCCAAACTATCATGGATATATTTTATCTTGTTGCTATTGATGATTTTTCCAAGTTATCTTGCGTACTTTCTCTTAAAAATAAGTTTGATGTTGGTCATGTTATTCAATCTTTTATAAATGGAATAAAGAATGTTTTTTCTGCAAATGTCAAGTATATTCGTTCTAACAATGCATTAGAATATCTAGTTTACAACTTTCTCAGTTTCTCAGAGCCCTTGGCATTATTTATTAGACTTCGTACGTGCTGGAGTATATGCGTTATATGTAAGATGGGTAAGTAGATCCTTCCAAGATCCACTTACCACATCCAGAGTTTAGTCCCACATTTACCAGTGGTGGGATTTGGAAAGTCTGTGGAGGCTATATAAGAAGCCTTAGACCTCCTGTATCCAGTGAGAAGGTCGGTAGACACATCAACCCTTTGAGGCATTTTCCTATGATTTCTTCCTGCTCCTTAGGGAGTAGGGTTACATGTTAAATTCTCTGTGTTCCAAGTTTATTATTATGTAGTTTGTGCACTGTTTAGTGAGAAGGTCGGTAGACACATCAACCCTTTGAGGCATTTTCCTATGATTTCTTCCTGCTCCTTAGGGAGTAGGGTTACATGTTAAATTCTCTGTGTTCCAAGTTTATTATTATGTAGTTTGTGCACTGTTTAATTTAATTCCACATTCTTTATTTTCTAATATTGCATCAGAGCGGGTTCGATTCTCGAGGAGTTGTTTTTCATCATTTGTTCGAGATTCGATTTTGATGTTTTGATCTTGAAAAATATTATGTTCATGATTGTTCAAGTTCTATAGTTTTTTTTCATGGATTTTTGAAACCCTAATTTTTGGAGTCCTGTTCGCTACCATCTTTCAGCCGGCATCTCTAAGCAACGGTTTCATGGGATATTAAACCCTGCATTTTTGCACGGCCGTGATCCTCTACATCTTTCGAAGTAGGTTCAATTATGGAATCCTAAAGATAAATCAAGCAGGCACCTCCCCATGCGACTCCAGGCAATGACACATGCCATCTCTAGCTTTAACCTCGCCCCTTCTTTCTTGCCAAGCTCCATCGACGGTTGCCTCTTCGTTTGCATGCTCTAGGCGGCGCCCATGCAACCACATCCCCAACCAAAGCTGCAACTCCTCCCTCCATCAACAACAGACCGATGAAGCTTATCAGGATCCTTCGGTGGCAGCGCACAAGAACAAGGGCCCCCATCGGGACGACACACATCTCGACTCAAGCGGAGCCCCATCTGGGAAGGGGCTTCATGCGACACCCTCAACCCTAGGCGGAGCCCCATTAGGCATGGGGCTCCAGGCCAAGGCCCTAAATGTCGGTTTCGGTCACCATTTCAGTATTGACCAAAACAGAATTTCGGTGAAATTTCGACCGGAATTTCGGTCATTTCGGTCTTTTTTTGTACTAGGACCCCCATATTTCGGTCATTTCGGTCGAATTTCGATTTCGACTGGATATCGATATTCGACAGAAATTCGACCGAATTTCGCTGAAATTTGAGGCCATGCTCCAGGCGGCGAGCTCTCCCTCGCGCGCTTCCTCCTATCACATCCACCGTGTGATGCTCCAATTCTCCAGGCGAACCCCTCCAGTTAGGGCACATCTACTAGGCAGTACTAGGACGACAACATCGAAGATGGAGTATCCGACTAGGGAACCCTAACTTGAGAAGGGAGGACTCGAGGTCCTTCTTAATTAAAGGAAATGTGGCGCATGATGCTGCGGTTGGGTCTAATTGGGTCGTGTATTTAAGAGAGAGAGCATGAACGGTCTATTTTTAAAAAAAGGAGAGGAAGACTTGGCTATTTTTTTCAACAGGAGAAATAATCGTAAAAAAAGAAAAGCCGGATTTTTTTGAAATTAAGACGACTTACGTGATTCATGTTTTCCCTCATTCTCTTATCTTCTCCCAACTTTGTCGATGTCAATGTTTTCTGACTAGTATAGGAGCAAATGGGAGTATTGTGTAGAATTCTCCAATTCAGATTTCCAGACTCTACACTTCAGATTCATACTCTGCGGATTGGTTCAGAGTCCAAGTTCGAGGAACTCCATCTTTGAGTGATCCATTTTCTTCGAGTTCTCCAGAGGGACTCCTTTTCAGATGTGTACATGTTTGCCTTCATTTGTTGTAGCCCCCATCTTATTTTTTAGTCAGACTTTTCTTGTGTTCCATAGGGGCTCCGGAGTAGAGTTCCCATTCCCTATACCATGTGGGCTAGGATTTTCTTGTGGTTTCATAGGGACTCCAGATTAGAGATCCCATTCTCTAAGCCAATATGGGAGAGACCATGTTCTCAGATGGGGAGACTTTTCAGATTCCACTCTCCAGTGATCGTGGATTCCGACGAGGATGCCTCTACGGCTTTTTCAGTTCGGTCCTTTCAGAGATGGAGCAGTTGTCCACATGGTGTGTCGGGCCAGAGTTCTCCAGGTTGAGACTCATTCAGTTGCTGTGACTCTGAAAGACGTAGTAGAAAGCACATGCTCTCTGGTGAGGAGATTCAGTTTGACTCACGCTCTAGCTTGTTTGTTCCTCCTCACCTGCACGACATGAGAATCAACGTTATCGACATCAACCGATAGTTGCGTTTGCGTTGATTTGATATCGCATGTAGTGTCTTGTATTGTGCGTTTGAGATTTCTTTCTGTTTGTCCAAGCTGAGCATTGCATGCTCCAGCTCAAGGGGGAGCCTTGGAGTATATACGTCATATGTAAGATGGCAAAATGGATCCTTTTGAGATCCATTTATCACATCCAGAGTTTAGTCCCTCATCTACCAGTGGTGGGACTTCGAGAGTTTGTGGAGGCTATATAAGGAGCCTCAGACCTCTTGTATCCAGTGAGAAAGTTAATAGACACATCAACCCTTTGAGGCATTCTCCCGTGGTTTATTCCCGCTCCTTAGGGAGTAGGGTTCACATTAAATTCTCCGTGTTCTAAGTTTATAATTCTGTACTTTATGCTCTATTTATCAATTTACTTCCGCATTCTTTATTTTCTAAGAATGTGCATTATATCGCAACAAAATGGGTGGCTGAATGCAAACATCGTCCCCTTATGGTTGTCACCAAAACCCTCTTAATTCAGAGTCTTGCTCCTCATTCATATTGTGGAGATGCGGTTCTAACTGCTTGCTACCTAGTGAATCACATGTCCTTGTTTGTGTTGGGAAAGAAGATCCCATTCTTAATTGCGTTTTCTGAGAATGATCTTTTCTCCCTCACTCCTCGTGTATTTGTATCAGTTGCCTTTGTCCATCACACGTCTTCTGACCATGATAAGCTCTCTTCTAGAGCTATCAAGTGCGTCTCTGTGGGGTATGCCTGGACTTAGAAGGAATACCGCTGTTTTGATCCTGTTCGATTATGTTAGTGCTGATTTCACTTTATTTGAGTTTATTATGTCTTTCTTTCGTACATGTGATAAGTTGCTACCTTCGGTGTCTGGAGAAGACATATACATGCCTCTTTCTCCAATTTCGTCTACCATGATTCCTTCACCACCATCCTCACCACCACCACCACCTCCTCCAACGCCTCCACCAGTGGCCTCTATCTTTTTGCCACAGGTTTACACGCGAAGATGTGCTCATGAACCTCCTCCATCCAACACGTCTCGGGTATGCTCTGAGTACTTGCGTTCTACTGACGGCATTGGTGATTTGCATTTACTGCAAGATGAGCAGGTCACTACAGTTGTTCCTGGCATAGTTACTAAGATGACCGAGGACCTTGATGCACCCATTGCCTTACGAAAGCAGAGGTGTACCTATGATATGTACCCTCTTGCTTCCCATGTTTCTCTGGCACATCTTTGAGAGGAGTTTCAGAGATTTGTTATTGGGAAGCAGAGGTGTACCTATGATATGTACCCTCTTGCTTCCCATGTTTCTCTGGCACATCTTTGAGAGGAGTTTCAGAGCTTTGTTATTGGATCATCTGTTGTGGATATACCACTAACATATCAGGAGGCATTATAGATTAGTCAGCGTCGTCTTGTTATGGAGGAAGATACGGATGCTTTACAATCTCGTGACACACAGAGCATTTTTTCCTTCTCCACCTGGTGTATCTGTTGTGGGGAGCTATTGTGTGTTTACTATGAAACACCGTGCAGATGGTACTGCAGATAGATACAATGCAAGACTTGTTGCTTGTAGGTTCACCCAGACATATGGGGTGGACTATTTGGATACGTTTTCTCCTGTCATCCGATATTCTACATTAAGCATTCTTATTTCTATTGTTGTGGTACGTGATTGGCCTCTCTTTCAGTTAGATGTCAAGAATGCCTTCTTGTATGGTGACTTGCATGAGGAAGTCTACATGTAGTAGCCATCGGATTTTGCTGCTGAGGAGAGTCTTATATGGTTTGTAGACTTCACATGGCTATCTAAGGCCTTAAGCAGAGTCCGAGGGCTTGGTTCCAGAAGTTGACTGAGTTGATTGAACAACAGGGTTTTGTTAGATCGACTGCAGATCACTTCCTCTTCGTCCAGAGATCCTAGAGAGGTATATTTTGATTTATGTGGATGATATCATCGTTATAGGGGATGATAAGCAGGATATTTAGGCAGCTAAGGATTTCCTCGGACAACAATTTGTGACCGAGGACCTTGGCAATCTTCTTTATTTTTTTGGCCTTGAATTTTTGAGGAACCAGCATGACATGATGATGATGTAAAGTATGTTACTGATCTCCTAGCTGTGACGAGCATGACATGATGTAGACCTGCTACTACTTCCATGGATCTGAATGTTAAACTCTATGATGATGACATTTAGGAGGTTGATAAGAGATGATATAGAGAGCTTGCGGTAAGCTTTTATATGCCACCATTACCAAACTTATATATCTTTTGTAGTGAGCAGAGTTAGTTTATGGAGCAGCCTAGATATGTACATATGGATGCCGTGCACATGATATTGTGATATTTTAAGACTTCTCCACGTGTCAGACTTTTGTTCAGTAGAGATACATCCTTTATAGTTACAACTTGTGCCAATGCATATTACGTAGGAAGCCCCAAGGACAGGAAGTCTACTTCATGCTTTGTTGTCTTTGTAGGGAATTCACTTGTTTCATGAAAGAGTAAGAAATAGACGGTTGTTGCCGGATCTAGTGCTGAATCAGAGTATAGAGCCATGACACAAGGTAGCAAAAAGATGATGTGGATCAGATCCGTCCTGATTGGCCTGACTATTGAGGTGGCACTTCCCATGCACCTCTAATGCGACAACCAGGCCGTCCTACTCATAGCCAATAATCCAGCCCTCCATGAAAGAACCAAGCACATTGAGGTAGACTATCACTACACTTGAGATATGATTCGAAGGGGTTTATCTCCATTTCTCATGTTACTTCAGGAGATCCGACTGCTGATATATTCACCAAAACATTTGCTAGAGGCCCATTTCATCGTTGTTGTTCCAAGCTGAGCATGATAGACATATATGCTCCAGCATGAGGGGAAGTGTAGAGATAATTGTTTTTATTTGTTCTTTGTTCATATTTCTTGTGTCTCTGTATACTTTACGTTGTTTTTCCAATGGACTTTTCTCCTACATAAGAGAGCCATAGGGTCACAATGAATTAATCAATTCTATTTTTCCTTTCCACAATTATAATGAGTATGATATATTTTCATATTTTTGAAAGAATATTAGGTCACATGCTTACATTATTAATATTACATATCATAAATTCAACTAGCAAATATGGTTAATATGGTATATTCATAGTAGGCCGTATAATGATATGTCAACGATATATCACTGATATATCAGTGGAGACCCCATGCCGATATCATCCCATATATCCAATTACCAGATATCGTCGATATGTGCCTGATATATCGACTATATATATCACTGATATCGAGTCATATCGTTCGAAATTGGTTGATTTCAGTATAAAATTTCTCAGATATCGAATGATATCGTCAATATTTCATCGATATCTATATATATATATATCAATGATATTACCTTTGTAACTTGATTTCACTACTTATTTTACTACTCCTAGTATTAAAACACATTGTGAATTATATATTTTGTTTCGGGTCAGGGGCGTTTCCCTCATACACTCGCAGGGGGAGCACACCTGCTCCCCCTTGACTGTGACGTACCCGTCCAAGATCCGGATTACCCATTTACACAACAATCATAGTATTACGTTCGCTATTGATCGCAATAGGTTTCCGAAAATGAGGGAAAATTTTTTGCGTTGCGAATGCCATTTATAATAACTAGGGTGTAACCCGCGCTTCGCGGCGGGACAAAATTAAAGGGATCTGATATGAAATAAACTATTGAGTTGTACTATTTCTTTTAAAAAATACAAAAAATTAACTATAAAAATGTCATATGATATGGAAACTTTTAGTTTAATATTTGAGGGGAAAGATTAAATGCTCTGTAAATTTTTTGAATGGAATGAATCCAGAAAAGATAGTTGTAGAAAATAATAAATATTAAAATGTAAAGAAATTTGCTTTCGCTACAATTATATTATTATACAACCATATGAAACTAACGCAATTATATAACTATGTAGAGCAAAGATGATATTGTTTTAAATTTAGACAATGTTTTCTTGTAATGAATATATAAATAAATAAATAATCATAAGGCTTATCAGCATAAGTAGATAGTAAAAAAAGTAAGTTTTACAATGTAGTAGATCGTTAAAATAGATACGAAATTATTCAAAATTAATCAAACAATTGTGGAGAAGTGCATCAGTAATATATGTTGTATAAAAAATATTCAAAATATACATCATCTTTATTTTTTATAAAAATTTTGTAAAATCAGAGGTAGAGAGAGCTACATCATATGCCAAAGAGGAATAGTACGATGTCAAATTGGAGAGATTAGTATATGTAGATATTGGAGTTGGATATTGAGGTTTAGAAATTCGTTCTTTTGCATTATTATTTTTGCTGAGAAGGGTAGAACTATCAGTAGCAGCAGTTGTGTTGTCATCACCTATCAAAAGTAGAAGTGTAAATCAGTCAACTACATCAATAAAACAAATCGCACAATAAAAACTGAAAAATAAGCATCATCATTACTATAGAATCGACTTTTATATAGTGAAAAGTAAAAACGATTTTTTTAGATAGGCACATCATACAAAAAATAGAATAAATTCAGATGTGAGGTTAGAGGCATCATATGTTGAGAATA